>CM061486.1:63960302-64530302 GCA_030867185.1 Tagetes erecta | reverse complement strand
AAAAAGGATGATATGTAACACCCTATGTAACATTTTTGTAACAGGTTAAAAAATGAATAAAACACAATGCGTGCTATTTAACCCTTATTTAACATAACATTGTGTAAAAATACAAATCAATAAATTGTATAACATTATATAAAATAAGCGCATAATATGTAACATTGTGTAACATTATTAAAAATGAAACCTGATATGTAACATTATGTAACATTATAATAAATCAATAAATTGGTTATATATATATATATATATATATATATATATATATATATATATATATATATATATATATATATATATATATATATATATATATATATATATATATATATATATATATATATATTTTAAACGAATCTATTTTAATTTTCTTGATATAATATTCGTAATAATTATTTATAAATGTGTAACATTGTTATATAAATCTAGAATTCATAAGATTCATAACCTTAGAATGTACTTAATATAATTAATTAATATTATTTATTGGTTTAATTGTATTTACAATTTATTGTAAAAAAATATGTAAAAAGAGCTCAAAATAAAAATAAGCAGCAAGTGGTTGCAATGGGGTTTGAACCCGTGACCTCAACGTACAACACAAGCAACCTCCACCGCTACACCAGATCAGTTTTTGTTATTGAATTCGGTCATTTAATTGATTTAACCTTTTATAATACACAAAACCCATATCAAATCAAACCCTAGAATCAAGAATTCATCAAATTGAGTTTGAAATCGTTTGTTTGATACCAATTAATCATAAGGCTTTTAATCCTCATGAAATCACGAATATTTTGGTATAAGGAACTTACTAGGATGACGACGAATTGAGTCCGTAGACGCGAAGAACAAAACGACGGGTCTTGGAGTTAAACTAGTAGATTGGGGTTGTTAAAATCCAATTAGACTTCCAGATATCATCAAGACGATTTGAGGATTGAAACCCCCTGATCAATTTCAGAAAAGTAGAATGATTTGAGGACGTATTGGTTGCGTTTAGGTTGCGGTTGTTTTTGATGATTAGGCGTCTTGATTTCGTGACTTATGGAGTAATAAGATTGCTAGAATATCTCAAAATGATTCAAAGATCTTTTTGGTTCAACGAATTGATTGAACTGAGCGTTAAAACCGCTATTGATTTAATGGGTTTAATGTTTCGTTTTTGAATCGTTTAAAACTATAAATGAATTGATTATTTGGTGTTATGATGGTCGATATCTATCTAAAAATAGTTCCTACCCGTTTTAACGTGCTTTAATTTGTTCAAATCATCAAAAAAACGCGTTTTTGGAGTTTGCCAGAAAAGTGGCCGGCGCCGGCGAAGACCTGCCGGAAAAACGGGTGGGGGGGATGTGCAGGGGCTGGGATGGGCAGGGGCTGGGATGGTTTTTATATAATTTCGCACTAATGGTCCCTGCAGTTTGAAGTTTGTTAAACTTTAAGTTAAAAACTTTTAATTCAAGTTTCAAAACTTACACTTTTGGCCCAAAGTTAATTATAAATTATACTAACTAACTAACTATCTACGTTGAGACACCACGTTTATATAAGTGACGTTTTTATACTTTTAGCTCGCTCATGACGTTGAATGACTATTTCAAGACTTAGAACCATTTTCGTTTAACATTTAATTAATTTAATTTTTTTTATAAAATCTCTTTTGGAAAATATATTTTGGGATATAGCTTATTAATATTTAGAAATTTTAAGTGGTAAACGTTGAGTAAAAAAATTAGTCGTTGAGATATTAAATACGGGAATAACGTAACGTTCAATCGAATTTATATATATAGTTTTAATGACAAAGCGTTACAGTTAACGGAAAATAGATACAAATATATTAAAAATAGATAACTTCGGGTTCGAGTCGGGTATTCGGGTGCAGGTTTTGGGGCAAATGTCACATGTGATTTAGTAGTTCGTCTAGGTTTTTATAAATTTAAAACTAGGTGTTTTTAGGTGTTTATTTTATATATATATATTGCACGCATCAACCCTTGTCAAGAAAAAAATAAAACCTTTTCTTCCTTACCCATCTCATCAAACATCAAAACATCCTCCATACTCGGTTCTTTTCTATTCACCCCAACCACCATTGCATACCACCTACATCACCTTTGCCAACTACCCTAACTCATTCCATCTTCATACTCTTACGAAGCTTATTCAACCCAAAATCGTAAATTAACCATAACCAACAATAAATCACGATTAAACTCTAAATCCCCACTGTGTTCGTCCATTTATTGATTTACGCGTAGGTGGATTTTAATCGGAGAAATCCAGCACGTTATAAGGTGGAAAATGATCAGATTTAAAAAGATGTTGTATCATTTCTTCTACGGGGTTGTGTGGTTTTTGTCAAAATTAGTGGTGCTGATGGTTGTGGGAGATGAAGGGTATGGGGTTGTGGGTATGGATTAAGAGAGACGAGGGTGGATCCTTGATTGTGCTTGCGTTGGTGGTTGTGATTGAGCAGCGATTGTGATGATGGTGGTGTTGATCAACGATCCTTGCGGTGAGGGTGATAGCAGTGAGCGTCAATGGTACTCGACACCAGTAGGGAGGGAGATTTTTGTTCCAAAAGCTTGACAGGAAAGGATGAGTGGTAGCGATTGGTGGTGACCGGAAAATATGGGTGTTTGCTGGTCGGAGATGGCAGAGAGAAAGATAAAGCGTATGCTGGGGGTCTTGATTAATTGATAGTGGTAAGTTTGTGGGGCCATATTGTTTAAAACATTCAGTTAACCATTTTATAATTAATAGATAAGGGTATTTTTGTCCTTTTATTAAAAAACTAACAGAAATATTAACCGTGTTAGTTAGATGTACACAAATAGATGAAAATGTAAAAAGTCGGGGTGCATGTGAACAGTTTTAAACCTTAAGTTTCAGATGGTTATTTTTAAGAAAACACAGGTGTACAAAAGGTAATTTACTTTAAAAAGTACTAAAATGATAGTTTAGTAATTTGACAATAAATAACTTTCTTCTCTCTCTAGTATATTCTCTCTCCTACTTTTTAATATAATATAATTTCTCTCTCATACTTTTTCTATTTAATAAAATTTCTCTCACATACTTTATAATTTATCTCTCATACTTTTTTTTTATTTCATTGACACTAGCTGGTACATTTGTTACACCTTGTTACACTAGTTGATAGGTTTGTTACATCTTGTTACATATTAACAAAAATGAATGGACATGTTATGTTTGTTACATCATGTTACATATGCTACAACGTGATACATATTTTATTAAAACGACTGAACGATTACGTTTGTTACATCGTGTTACATATTATATAAAAACAAAACTCCATGGATTACGTTTGTTACATCGTGTTACATATATTTTAAAAAAACAAAACTGTATGGATTACGTTTGTTACATTGTGTTACATATTTTGTTAAATTTGATAAAAACAATACATGTTAGTTCATACATAGTGTTACATACTTTCAATCATGCTTCATACATGTTTCGTTTCTTGATAATCTCTTCATCTTTGATACAAAAGTTCCTTTACCTACAAAATAGAAAACTAGATGGATTAAGTGCCAATCTGACAAGTTACAAATGTTACATCGTGTTACATATTTTATTACATCTTGTTACATATTTGGATCTATAAAAAATCAAAGTTACATATGTTACATCGTATATATATTTGAATGAAAAAAAACAAAGTTACATATTGTTACATATTTAACTTAAATTAAAAAAGCAATAAAGCAAAATCACATAAGTTACATATTGTTACATAAAAACCGTTACATATGTTACCTCGTGTTACATAAAAAAATATATGCCCTTAATATATACATCACAATTTCAATTTATTACATAGTTCTAAATATAAAAAATACATGGATTAAAGTGTAAGTCCAGACATGTTACATTTTGTTACATCATTTTACATAATTTTTCAAAAAACAAAACTGAATAGATTACGTTTGTTACATCGTGTTACATATTATATAAAAACAAAACTCCATGGATTACGTTTGTTACATCGTGTTACATTATTTTTTATAAAACAGAACTTAATCGATTACGTTTGTTACATCTTGTTACATATTTTTTAAAACCAAAACTGAATGAATTATGTTCACTCCAGACATGTTATACGTGTTATATATTTTATTAAAATTGATAAAAAAAATACATGTGAGTTCATACATAGTCAGATCTAAAGTCAAAATCATTCTAAATTACATTATGAATGTAAACAATCAATACCGATCAAGAACATGTTTTACATAAGTTACATATAAAAAATAAAACAACATGCTAATAATTAACTAGTACGCATGTTACATCGTTTTACATATTTTATAAAAATAAAAACTAGATGGATTAAAATGTCAGTCTAGACATGTTACATATGTTACATTGTGTTATATATGTTACATTGTGTTACATAAAAATATAAGTCTATATACTTCAAAACTAAATTTCTTCTTTCTTGTTATATCGTAAATTTTACTACACGGAGCACAACGCATATTGATTGATTCAGATGCCTTGATTTTACTTTTGATCATCTAAATCTAAAAGAATATAATAAAATAAGTAAATAATTCAATTTGGACCCACGTGTACAAATAACAAATTGAAACAAAGTGGATACGAATTAGTAAATAAAGTAAATATAACCCAAAATCTTTCTATAGACAAAAAGATTAACCGGAATAAAACAGGAAATAAGAAAAAAATTGGTAAATAAAATTTTTAATTTAGAGGTTAAAAGATAAGTTAAAAACCATTGGTCCAATTAAATGTACCTAGCATGCTAGCATCTTTATTTCTTTTCTTCTTCCCCATCAACAACATCACAATCTCATTTCATTCTATCACTGCACAGAAACAAAAAATCTTGATGATTGCATTTCTTATGGTTTTTTGATACATCTCATATCACGAAGATTAATCTGGACTTCAAATCTGAACACCGGCAATGACAATAACAGATCTAAACCAGCCTCTGATTTCAGATCTCATATCACGAAGATTAAAAAAGAAAACAAACCAAGTTTATATGCACGACGATATTCCGGCGACGATGAGGAACAACGGTAATCCGACAACGATGAGAAAGAAACGCTGTCATTTTTGCAGATCTACGCGGACAAAACGAATCTGCAACAAACAAACGATGGAAGATCATCATCATCGAAACGTTCCGGTTACCACCTTCGTCTTCATCGTTGTTCAGCTGCTGTTCAGTCGAGCTATGATACTTGCAATTTTGTACATATATGTTAGATTTAGAAGAATGAATGAGAGAAAATGATGAAGATGATTGTGAGAATTTGAAATTGATTTTGAAATTAAACTGATATTTAAAAATGGTTGTAGATTTTAGGAGTTGTTCATGTCAGATTTGTGGGAACCGTTCGTACAAAAACTAAATACTTTTATAAATTCGATTACAATACAAAGAAAATAAAGAAAAGAAGTAAATTACAATATGATTACAACTAAAAAATTATAAATACAAGAAATGAGTAGAAGCAGAAGCGTAATCGTGGCTGAGGATTCGTGTTCAACACGGGTCCCTTAAAACAAATTCCGAGTCTCCCAAGAGAACTCGTTTGTTTCCCAGGGTACAACAGCCGAAGCAGTATGTACTGCCGGGATTGACTTACAACCCAAATTATACCTTAAGAAAAGAGATGAACAAGATCAAAGATTTGTTAGAAGTAATTTAAAGAAGAAAAATGAGAGATCTTCTAGAGTTGATGAAGGTTTTGGTGTAGTTTGGTGTATCTTCTAACCAAGGCTCATCTTGGTATTTATAGGTGAAATGAGTCAAACATCTCATTCATTACCCATAACCAATGAGTTGAAACACCCCATTAAACATGAATAATGAGATGAAACATCTCATGTAATAAAACTATCACATTAACTAAAAAGTTAAAACACCAATCAACATATTATTTTGTATTTTTTCACAAACTATTATTTGTGTTTTACAAAATTTTCCAACAATCCCCCACATGGGAAAAAGACAAAATCTCATTTTCTCAAATGAAAAGCCCATTTTCTCACGTGAAAAACTCATTTTCACATATTGTTTCAACAATCCAAATTGATTGTTACATACTAGTTTCTTAGATATAATTTAGCGGTTGAGTATTGCCGGATAGGTAGGTGTTACCTTTGAACCTTCCGTTGTGATGCATACTTGGTCTCCTAGTGGTTCGGTAGACGTGATGCCCTTGAACCAACCATCATTTATGGAGACGACAATACACTTCACACAACACTCTCCCTGGTTCCGTCAAACCCCATTGTCGTGTCCGTTATGGTCATGGAACACTAGCCTGGTTCTGCGAAAGCTCTAGGAATTGCGCACCCCACAATTTCATTCGAAGCGACCCCACTTCTCTTTTACATAGGTGATTTATCTAAAAAATCATTAAAAGCATTAAGGTTATTATGATTTCGCAAATCATTAACCATATGGTATGCTTAGCCTTACAACGTGTTATTATTATTATAGGAATGGACTAGGAAGTATTTAAGCTCCCTTTATAATTTGGGAGGACATATATAAACATTTATACATATTAGCTTATATATCGACTGATATATTAACTATGCCCCCACAGTGACCACCCTTAGATATATGAGTAGGCTGTCCTATTGAACTTAGATCTTGGGATCTCCAGTCAACTAAGTTAGGTTTTCATTCATATACCATCTTTCATGGGTTGTTGGATCCAAAACCATTATCTATGACTCCGGCAAGTCAATATATAATTGCAGTTGAGATGAGTTGTTACGATGTGTGATTAACTCACAAGTTAATCTTGCCTTTTTACATTTTTAAGACTATAATCCCAAGTATCAACCCGAATGTAGGTATATTTTTGTCTTTAAAAACACATTTCAAGGCTAGCATATCCATGCTATTAGTGGTTGGATGTCAAATATAACTAATTGACCTTTGAGTCTAACTAGTAGATTCGGTCACATATTTGCATTATATTTGGCTCAACAAAAGGTTCCCTTTTGATACGGGTTTGAGAAAGTTTCTCAAATACCATTTCTCAAATGGCTTCCCCCCACATTTGTTGCACTTAGATAGAATATGTTTAAATATAGTATTAGACATCCATGATTTGAACAAGATCAACGTCTTTGTATCAATGATGTCATCAATACTTTTTAACGACTAAAGCAACACATGCTTTGTCATAGGTTGTTATCAACCATCTCAAACTTAAAATACTTTTAAGTTATCATCTAGATTAGATCTAGAAAATTGAGTTCTATATAAACAATATGACTTTCCTAAGATTGAAGGACAACCGACACCTATATTGTCTTATACACAACTTTACTTTTATGTTGTATATGAGTTGAATGTTTCACATTAGTGTTCTCCTCAGAGCACCATAACAAGTACTAGTCTAGCATGCTTTAGACTACAATACTCTAGCATGTGAACAGAAGATGCATCATTTTGATTTTTCACAGCTTTTAAGGAATATCTCAATATTCGTTCATAACATTTATTTCATAGTTTAAACAATCAATGAAAATTGTTCAACATCCCAAAATCTCAATATTTAGGATGTCTAATATGTAAGTTACAAAAACATACATAGATCATCATTCAATCTAGAATCATAAACTTTTTTTCTTTTTTCATCATTGACTCATATGAACTTTGAACAATCATAAATTGATCTCTCATAGTGGTACTCCCACTTCGAACAATCACAAAATTGATATAAACATCATGTTGTTTATATAGTAAATTGTTCTCAAGTATTAGTATTTGAACAATTATATATGTTCATAGCAACAAAGATTTATCTTTCCATCAAATAGTCAACTTGAATATATTATTGCTTTATGACGTGTTACTTTTTACAAAAGTAACAAACTATATTAACACTTTATGTAAACTTTTGGTTTATTTCATTCTAAACCAAATCTTAGTTTTGCCAAAACATGCACTTAGCAGTTTTGAAATAAACTATTTTTAATTTTATGTTTTGATTACGGAAATCAATAGCCAAAATTGTAAATGGTTTTATTGACTAAATAACTTCTAACGCGCACGTTAGACATAAGATGTTTACATAAAACACTCTTATTGAAATTTATCACTAACACAAATGTTAAGAATAAATGCCTACATAAGACGCTTTTAGACCATAAAATTTAGGTCATATCTAACACACATGCTAGATAAGTAAATGGGTTCTAACACGCACATTAGTCAACAAAAAGTCTACATCAAACGTTCTAAGCTTATGGTTTCATGTAATGAAAAGTTTCAACAAAACGTTTGCAAGATGTTTTGGTGCAAAAAGTTTTATAAAATGATCATTTGTAAATCACGCATAATTAATGATTATGATTGTCAACGTTTTCGAGTGAATAATGATTTCATCATTTGTTTCTAAAAAAAACAATTTTTAAATTTAAAAGATTAATACTAAATCAATACAAAATTTATTATATTATAAAGAATCTCTTCTAATACTTAATTAGAATAACATTAGGTTTTAACATACATGTTAAAACACAAGTTTCACATATGAACGATTTCTTACTCGCAAATAAGAAATATTCGTTTTCGTAAAATGCGTACACAAGCATAATCATTCTTGACACGTATATGAAAACTAATCTTGAAACCTACAAAATGTTAACTTTAATTTTGATCTTCAAACCAAACAAAGTTTTGAAATCTTTGATTTAAAACAAAGTTGGATCATCAACCTTTTTGTTTTAACACCTTGAATCATTCAACAAAATATTTTAATGAAAATAAAACCACTTTTAAATGCTAAAGTAAATGGGTCAAGTTTTATAATAAAAAAAACTACAAAAGCTTTTTAAACGTAAACAAAAATTACACTCAATCAAAACCAATAAATGGTAAAAAAAAAATGTACCACTTTCTTTGTAAATAAATATGGTTCTAGAAAAAGTCAAGTGTAAGTTCTCTAAGTCCAACTTTGAGAGACGAACAATGACTATATACTTTTTCTTTAAATACGAACGGTAATTTAAAAAAAAATTGTTTTAAGATTGTAGGAACCGTTCGTACAAAAACTAATAATACTTTTATAAATTCGATTACAATACAAAGAAAATAAAGAAAAAAAGTAAATTACAATATGATTACAACTAAAAAATTATAAATACAAGAAATGAGTAGAAGCAGAAGCGTAATCGTGGCTGAGGATTCGTGTACAACACGGGTCCCTTAAAACAAATTCCGAGTCTCCCAAGAGAACACGTTTGTTTCCCAGGGTACAACAACCGAAGCAGTATGTACTGTCGGGATTGACTCACAACCCAAATTATACCTTAAGAAAAGAGATGAACAAGATCAAAGATTTGTTAGAAATAATTTAAAGAAGAAAAATGAGAGATCTTCTAGAGTTGATGAAGGTTTTGGTGTAGTTTGGTGTATCTTCTAACCAAGGCTCATCTTGGTATTTATAGGTGAAATGAGTCAAACATCTCATTCATTACCCATAACCAATGAGTTGAAACACCCCATTAAACATGAATAATGAGATGAAACATCTCATGTAATAAAACTATCACATTAACTAAAAAGTTAAAACACCAATCAACGTATACATATTATTTTGTATTTTTTCACAAACTATTATTTGTGTTTTACAAAATTTTCCAACAAATGAATT
The DNA here is from genome assembly GCA_030867185.1 of Tagetes erecta. NCBI lineage: Eukaryota > Viridiplantae > Streptophyta > Magnoliopsida > Asterales > Asteraceae > Tagetes > Tagetes erecta. The sequence goes on along the minus strand of CM061486.1, from coordinate 64,520,607 downwards.
GAGAAGGTGGTCATGTGACCTATTTTTAGCCACAAACAAGGTTTCTAAGGTTTCTTCATTAAAACAAGTTTTCATACTATACATCTCCTATATATATATATATATAAATGCTAAAACATTTTATCATTTTTTTGAAAAACAAAGTATACCATTAGATCAATAATTTATGGTATATTGGTTTTTAACAGTTTCAACTTTCACCTTTTGGTTTCTACCGGTCTCAACTATCGAATTGGTTGGTAACGGTACCAACTTTTATCACTTCAACAACCAACAGACCGTCGTTAAATTTTTTTAACAACATTAATTTTTTCGAATTTAAGAGCGATGTTTTAGGCTTTTGATCAGAAATAGAATACGAGTCGATTGATGTAAAAGTTGCCTCGTAATGACGCTCAGAACGACGAAACGATGCTTCAATCGGGTGTTTAAACATAACGGTGCTTCAATCAGATGTAAAGTTTTTGTCGTTTGGAACTTCGTTTCGAGATAAATTTTACATTAATCGACGAGTATTCTTTTTCCAATCAAAACCCCTAAATCATTTGTCTTAAATTTGAAAAAACTTAATGGCGTTGAATTTTTTAACGACGGCATGTTGATTGCCAAAGTGTTAAAAGTTGAGACCGTTACCAGCCAATTTGATAGTTGGGACCGGTAGAAACCAAAATGTGAAAGTTGAGACCATTTAAAACCAATATACCATAATTTATTTATCTTTCATTTAAGTATAAATAATGTTATATAAATTGTAATTTTCGCTTATTTATACTTTTCAAAACCGCATACATGTAATATTACGATACTGTATGTTTATAATATTTTATAGTACTACATATATGCAGTATTGATATATGATTATCTTCTAGTTTGAATTTTAAGTTTATTTTATTATGTTATGCTGGTCATCTTTTGCTTATTAGTTTATTACTAGTAGCGACCCGCGCGATGTTGCGGGGACGATATAACCGGTGGTACTTGTTTCTGAGTGTTTTGTTGATTTCGTATTTTTTTTTACTAAAGTGTATTATAATTGTTTTCTAAAAATTTTAGGTTAGTATCACCGTAGCATTGAACCTAGGTGATTGGTGTTATAAATGCCAAGTAACTAATAATTTAATACGAAAAGTGGAGAACATAGTATTCAGCAAACCATAAGTTAAATACGAAGAATCTAAATCTTAACATATATAAAAGTTGAAAATAAATACTCTGGTGTGAAATGTTTTCATGAAGATAAGACGAAAAATCGAAAATTAATCGTATTTCTTACACTTCGATAACATTTAGATTGTCTCGCCACCAGTTATCATCCGAAAAAAGCCTAGTGAAACACAACACTTAGGCGGTCAAGTGTAGATGAATATATTGTTGTCGTCAATGTTGTTCAGGTCGGACCAGACCAAGCAGTCTAAACAATATTTTTGGATTTAAGTTAATTTGTTTTTAAGTTAATCCATAGCCTTGTTAACATTTGGTGTGAACTTATTAATTTAAATCATCAAAACTAATGCATGTAACATATGAGTCTAGTATTGCAAATAGAGTTCATTGCTTTAAAGCTCTAGTTTTAAGTGTGGTTAATAAAGAAAAAAAAGTCTTATCCGAAGCTATAAAGAAGTGTTGCAAATAGTTTATTTTTTACTTAACTCTTCATAGATCTACCACTTCTCTTTAAAGATGCGATTTTAACTTTTATTAGGTATCAATCATTTGTCAAAAATTAAGGATTTAATCATTAGGGTGCTAACTTTAATAACTGTTTGGAAGAAAAAAAACGTCTAAATAGTATACAACTTTGAATTTGTTACAACAAGTAAAGTAGGTACTTATCAAAGTTCCAAAAAATGAACCTATAAAAGATAAAAGATGCATTCTCAAGTGAATCTCCTACTGCTGAACCTCTTGGTGGTGTATCTCCTGCTGCTTCCCCTCCTTATGGTGTACTTCCTGCGGCTGAACCTCTTGGTGGCAAACTTCCTGCTACCGACACTCTTGGTGGTGAACCTACCGCATGCTAAACTCCTAGATTCATGCCTAAATCATATGTACATTTATTCAGCTAAAAAAGTATTATTGGCATCAATTCGTTAAATCATCAACCGCCTTGAGGGTAAATGTGCCTCGCCACTTACAAATTCATCATTTTAGGATATGATTTACATCATCTTTAATCTTTAAAGTAGCATACCTAAAGAACAACCCAATTCAATCATCAAAAAATCAAAATTATTACAAGTCCAACTACTGATGTAGCTAGCATTATAAAAGCAATAATACATTATTAACCTATATGCAAGCATAAATGCATAGATATACCAGCATTGTGATAGATGTTTCATTGGTATAAAAAACAAGTAAACAACCCAAAAGGTACCCTAAAAGCCTAACATTAGCTTTTTTGCATCCAAAAATTTGTTTCACCTAAAATTGACCTTTGTTATAGGCTCCAAACTGCATAAAACCGTATAAATGATACTGATAACTACATATAAATAAACCAAGAAGTAAATGTAACCATGTGTCTGAAGATACTGATAAAACTTTGATATACCACAACAAAAACAAGGCACTAAATGTGTATAAAAAGTTCAAAAATATATATACAAAAAGAAACCAAGTGAATAGACCAAACCTAAAAAGTAGCATGTATCAAACCGAACCCATCTAAATCAGCCATCTTGCTATCTTCAGCTAATTATTATAACTAACCTTAATCAAAGTGACTCCAAACGGCTATGTGAAGATTGAATGATGAAACACACAACGATGAGATGTAAAATGAATCTCATTCTCGAACAAAAGTTATATATGAAGTAGACACAATCACATAAATAATAAATGCTTCAAATAATGAGTACCTGAAATCGAGACTTTATTTCACCACTCCATCCCTTAGTGTAGATCTGATAAGATTTGAAACATCACCATTATACACACACACACATCATAAACAAAAAAAATGCATATATTAGCTTTATTAAAGATTCAAACATTGAAACAGTTTTATGCCAATTTTAGGATAAATACTACATGAGAAAAGGAGATCGGTCTAGTATAGTTTAGTCTAATCATGAAAACTATTACTGCAAATGGTGTCGTTGAATCCATAACCAATCTACTGTTAAATGTTAATTATCTACTCACTATTACCCAAAGCAAAAACTAAGCATGAAAACACAACAATAACTCTAAAACTACTTAATTAGAACACCTAAAAGCATGCAACTAACAAGGGAAGTTAATGTGTTAGTTATAATAACAACACAATATTATTACTATAGTACTCTAAAACTATAAATAAAGAATAAACTTTCAAAAGATTTTGAGTTGACCTGTTTGAGAAACATACAACTCAAATCAGCTTACCGATCTTAATCTGTGTATATTTTGCAAATACTGATTTTTTGAAGTTTTACCTTTTGAATGGTGTAATGAGCCTAAAGTTGTTTGATTGCTTCAAAACAGTCAGAAATTCATGTGGGAAAGCAAAAAGACACCAGCTGCCTATATTATCATCTCTTCTTCCTTTAATATAAGATGCTTTGACCCATTTAAGTCTTTGGTTTCTGCATAGTTGAAAATATAAACAATCCCTAGAAATTGATTAAAGTCAAAGTAAGACCAAGAAACTTGCACACAAAATTGTTTAAATTAGAAGATTATGTACTGTGCTTTCTTTACATTTGGTTTGGTAAGAAATTTTGGTCTCCGTAATCAAAACCGAATTGTTTTATTTGAAAATTACAAACACAAAGGCGGAAGCATCGTTTTCTAATAAATAAATTAGTGATTACGGATGTCTTGTATTCCTATTTACTTAACCAAATATGTGTATGAGAGATGCTTGTATTCCTATTTACTTAACCAAACACAGATAATAACAGCTGAACAAATAATATCCAATAGTTAAATGGAAAAAAATTTAACCATTAAGAGCTTATTATTACTCTGAGTGTATATACTTACAGTCTAATATCTACATTCAACTGCAGCAAGGAAATCAACTACTAAAGTAGTCATAACTGTTTGAGGTCGATTTGCATGTCGGATTCCCAACATCGATCAACTGGTTTTTATTGTTCCTACGCACGTCATAAACACCCTCTTAAGTTTCATCATTTAATTGGTACATTCAATCAATAAAGCTAAAATCTGAAAGGTTCAGATACAAAGTGCTTACCATATGAATAAGACCAAATCACCAGCAACAAGCTTTTTGCACTCACAAAAGCACTCCAACCAGTTGTGAGAAGATGGCGCTTTGGCTGTCCTAAAATAGTGTACAAAACATATCATTTATGCTTACTGGATCATGGTTTTACAGTGTATCTTTAGCAGGATTTGTATATTTATGCTTACTAAAAGTACTCGAAAAAAACAGGTTTGCATATTTGTGAAACAAATCAAGTTGCAAACATACCACAAAATATATGTCGGAATTTCCATTCATTATCATGTAATCTCTCGTGATTAATTCTTGAGCCGGGGGTTGTTGTGTGAAGTCCTGCAAATCCAAAAAAAAAATAGAGTAAGATTAAATATAAACTGAAGTGATTAAGCATTTACTAATTTGAGTAACATTACATCAAGGGTTTGCAAAATGAACTCCATTTTTCACTTGGATGACATATAGAGGTTGCAAAACAAGAGGGGTCAAGAAAAAGTGGATATCTTTGTATCGATTAAAATGGGCTGAGCTGACCCATTAAAATCATATTCTGTTAAACTTGACTTTTTTTATATTACACGTTTGAGATTAAACATAAACCGAATCAACCCATTTAAGTAAACGGGTTGAATAAAATCCGCTAGAACTAACCTGCTCACGGTGACCCTGTGGGAAATAAACCACACGACTTCCGACTGTCGGAAGCGAAACCAGAGGACCAACATATGCATGCCAAAGTTTAAAATTCAAACATCTTTTCTCCCCTGAAATCAAAATCACCCAAAAATAATCTACCTTTTAACACAGCAAAAACTCTTTAAATTTATAAACTGACTTTGGCCTAATAACCTCCAAAATAAACTAAAAGATCACTATGGAAGTTATTAATGTGATTAAAATCCTAGTCTAGAACTAATGTGTGATACAATTTAAGTGTTTAACCATATAATCATAGAGAAATCATAAACAAAATTACTCATGAAACGCGATAGGCATAATCGATAAAACTGACTGTATATAACATATATGATCAAAGTGAAAAGAACAATAGACCAGGAACCATGAAAAAAGAATTGGTTTTGTGTTTGGGTTTCAAAAAAGCATCATTTAATGTTATTGGTATCAAATAGACAAGGAACCTTCATTTAAAAATCTTCATTTAATGTTCAAGAAAATGGTATCAAATGCACAGATGAATAAGACAATAACCAACCTTCTAAACCGTAATCTAAAAATCATCAATCAATGCAACCAATCAGATGCAAATTTCAAGAAAGCTATTGAAAGAGGATTAAAACCCTTTCATAACTCAATAATTACAATAACATCTAGTTCCAGCAATGTGAGTTAAACATAAATAATAGCATCAAATTATCAATACAAGATTAGATGGAGTAAAGAGTAAATACCAATCAGATGATCAAACTTACAAACTAACTAGAAATTTCGGTAGATCAAACAGTAAATTAATCAGCAGATAGGGATCGATTAACAATGCAGTTGGGATCGATTAACAGAGAGGGAGAAACCTATTTGGCCGCCAGTGAAGTCTGCAACACCTATGAACCGGAAGAAGGAATCCCGTACCACAACCAGTCAAGCTCTGCTTGACATCGAAAACAACGCTCAAAATTCTTCACTACTTTATGTACAGAATCATCTCTTCTAGTTTGCAAAAGTGGAGACGATGATCTGTTGAAGAAGCTCGAAGCTGCAAAAACAAAAGCTTATTCGGTTCCTGATATCAAACCTACAATTGTCGCTCCTCCTAGAAATAGAGAATGTACATCCCCAGTATCAAACATCATATCCATTTATATATCAGATATGCTTTCATCCATAATCCATGCTTCCCATGAACACATCCAGGTTTATTATACTGATTAACCAATCGTTTTGACTTCTTCATCTTCGGATACACTTTTTTCCCCAATTTACTCATCATCTGCCTTTCAAATTTGTTATTCAACCATTTCGGCACCAATTCATCATCCATATCCAAATCATCATCACTTTCATCTCCTTCCTCGTACGGATCATCTTCTCCGGCGATCAAACCACCACTTTTCACCACAGCATCGTCATCCATCGTTCGATGACTGTGATCGATTTCATGCGCGTTTTTAACTTCCTGTTTAAACAATTAAAACTAATATTCAACTCCAAAACTGATTTCACTCACAATCTCGAACAATCGAACATGAAAGCAGTTTAACACATTACCTGACACTGCATAAGATTGAGATACGTAACGATGTTGAACGAGATCATCAACATCCAACACAACTCCGTCGTTGTCGTCATCGTCGGTGGTGGTGACGTCACCGTAACTGAAGTTTCCGTCGTCGGAATCAATAAGCTGCCATGAATCAGAGTCGGAAACATCAACGTCGATCGATTCAAACGTTTCTCTGGGATGAAAGCATGATCTGATTTGGATAAATGGACTTGATGTTTGTTACCTCGATGGTGAAATAGAAATGATGAAAAAAATGGTTAACCGGAGAAACAGAATCCGATTTTCCTTGATGGAGAACTTGTTGGCGAAGAAGGTGGATTTCAAAATTTCATCTTTGGTGATAAAAAGACTTATTTACCCCTAGAAATCTCTAAAAATGTTTGTACATTGTGCATTAATCAGCGGTACGTGGTTGACAAGTTGGGCATCCTATAATCTGCATTATAGATAGTATAGATTATCTTTTAGTTAGTATTTAGTATAAATATTGGTTTTGTTTACATTTGTAATAAGTTTTTATTAAATATGAAATATAAAGAACTTTTTTATCAGACCTTTTAGTTCGTATGAACACTTTAAATAAACAATACACTTCTGAACCATTTGATCGCATTCAAAACTACATTAAGCACAATGATACTATATATATGTAGTATCAAAAAAATCATGACGTGAGATTTTAATATACTAATATTATACTTTAGTTAAACGTGTTAACCTTTCTGAATTTTTAGTGTAATTTTTTAGAAAAATAATAACTACGAAAAAGTTGTGGACATTTAAAGGAAAATAGGAGAAGTTGTCAAATTCTCAACTTAAAATGAGTTTTTATTAACCTTTGTGGGTTCCTGCAAACCTACTGCCTACCATGTAGGTCCACCTTTGTGTTTTATCGGAATAGTATGGTAGTTGGCTTAAGTGAGTGAATGGAGAAGTGCGATGTTGGGTGGTATTATTGAGGTGATGGGATGGGTGGGGAATGAGATTCAAATAGAAAGTCTAGATTTTATAAAAACTCTAAGAAGTATTTATAACCTTTTGATATAAATGTCATGGTTGAGATCAAGTTGATTGAGTGGAATTTAACAAAAAAACATTTTTTTGACTTTCACTCTTTACATGCAAGATACATAATAATTCTTCCAATTTTTTTAAATGTTCAAAACTTTTATATGTGATATTAATTTTTTTTCTTTCTAAAAATACATCATAAAACAATTGTTTTAATATCTTCAAAATGAGTACAATTGTCATTATGAAATTTTTTTTAAAAAAAATACGTTTTTCAACTTGTCATTGTGTATTTATGCTTGTTATTTTGTCTTTTGCTCGTTGTTGTGTCTTTTTGGCCATCGTTGTATTTTTTATGTTTCAAAATTGATGAAATCTGAAAGATACTATAGCGTAATAACACTATAGTATATTCCTAATATGTAAATAAAATGATAAATAACAAGTTTATCTAATTCATAAAACACAATGATGAATAGATATTACAAAATAAGTTGAAAAGTAAAATACGGTGACAAATATTATACAATGACTTGAAACCTAAAACACAATGGTGAATACATATTACACAATGACCTTTGCGTAATACACAATGAACGTAATGCGCTTTTTCTCAAATTAAGTGAACTTCATATGTTAATGAACCGAAAAAGACAATAAATGTAATAAACAATGACACTGAACGTAATACATGATAAATAAATCACAATGATGTGTAGAAACATAAAATGACGAGCAGAAAGACACAACAATGAACAAAAGCCACAATGACGGCCATAAAGACACAATGACAAGGTGAAAAGCGTATAAAAGTTTATGTTTTATATAACAACAATAATACTTTTCAAATATATTAAAACCCCATTTTTAAGTGTTTAAAAATATGTCGCATAGGACATTTATGAAAAGTTGGATTGAAATGTGTCTTGCAAGTGAAGAAAGAAAATCCACAAAAGTGGCCAAGACTAAAACACTATTGTTCTATCATTTAAAATTCAACTAGTTATAATTATGCCATCATATCTTAGTAGCCCTTAGATCAAAAGATCTAATGGCCTAATTCATTCTTAAATTTTCTAGAAAACATGACTTTTTAGGATAACCTCACTCGTGAAGTCATGGGTGGGGTGGTGGATCTCACTAATTTCTAATTAAAATGTATGTATTAAAAATAATTATATTAGGTGAATTGTTATCCTTCTTCTTCTGGCAACGTTTTCACAAGCAATTATCTCTTCTTCTTCTGGAACTTCTGCAAAAAAATCCGCTAACACCTGTCCCTTGAAAGACACCCGTGGTTTAAGCTCAATATCAACCGGTCCTAACTCAATGGCCCATTTCACCAATCGTCCTGACACCTCCGGCTTTTTCAATACTTGTTGTACCGGTTGATTTGTTAAGACCACCACAGTATGTGCTTGAAAATATCTCCTCAACCTCCTAGAAGTATATACGAGAGATAAAGCCAACTTTTCTAATGTTGAATACCGTTCTTCATAGTCTTTCAGAACACGGCTAATATAATAGATCGGAATTTGAGTACCTGCTCTATCCACCATTAACACTGAACTTACTGCTGACCTTGCGACGACTAAATACAAATACAACCGTTCTCCTTCTTTAGGAGCCGCCAGCTTAGGTAAAGCACACAAATGTTTTTTCAATTCTTCAAATGCTTCCCCCGCTTCATCTGTCCATTTAAAATCATTCTTTCCCAAACTTTGCTTCAACACTTTCATAAACGGAAGAGATTTTTCTGCTGCCTTGGATAGAAACCGTTGTATTGCTACCAATCTTCCATTGAGGATCATTATATCTTTTACCGAACTGGGAGCTGTCATTTTCATAACCGCTTCTACCTTTGATGGGTTTACTCCTATACCATCGGCATCAACCATCATTCCCAAAAATTTTCCTGACCTCATACCAAAAGAATATTTCTTCGGATTTAAACGCCTATTAATCTCCCGAAGCCTTCTAAAACTCCTTAATGTCATCAACCATCTGTATTTCAGAATCACTTTTTATGACCACATCATCTACATATGCTTCTAAGTTCCTCCCGTATTGTGGACAAAACGTTTCATCCATCAACTTTTGATAAGTGGCTCCAGCGTTTTTTAGTCCGAATGGCATTTTAGCTACATCATCTTTAATCTTTAAAGTAGCATACCTAAAGAACAACCCAATTCAATCATCAAAAAATCAAAATTATTACAAGTCCAACTACTGATGTAGCTAGCATTATAAAAGCAATAATACATTATTAACCTATATGCAAGCATAAATGCATAGATATACCAGCATTGTGATAGATGTTCCATTGGTATAAAAAACAAGTAAACAACCCAAAAGGTACCCTAAAAGCCTAACATTAGCTTTTTTGCATCCAAAAATTTGTTTCACCTAAAATTGACCTTTGTTATAGGCTCCAAACTGCATAAAACCGTATAAATGATACTGATAACTACATATAAATAAACCAAGAAGTAAATGTAACCATGTGTCTGAAGATACTGATAAAACTTTGATATACCACAACAAAAACAAGGCACTAAATGTGTATAAAAAGTTCAAAAATATATATACAAAAAGAAACCAAGTGAATAGACCAAACCTAAAAAGTAGCATGTATCAAACCGAACCCATCTAAATCAGCCATCTTGCTATCTTCAGCTAATTATTATAACTAACCTTAATCAAAGTGACTCCAAACGGCTATGTGAAGATTGAATGATGAAACACACAACGATGAGATGTAAAATGAATCTCATTCTCGAACAAAAGTTATATATGAAGTAGACACAATCACATAAATAATAAATGCTTCAAATAATGAGTACCTGAAATCGAGACTTTATTTCACCACTCCATCCCTTAGTGTAGATCTGATAAGATTTGAAACATCACCATTATACACACACACACATCATAAACAAAAAAAATGCATATATTAGCTTTATTAAAGATTCAAACATTGAAACAGTTTTATGCCAATTTTAGGATAAATACTACATGAGAAAAGGAGATCGGTCTAGTATAGTTTAGTCTAATCATGAAAACTATTACTGCAAATGGTGTCGTTGAATCCATAACCAATCTACTGTTAAATGTTAATTATCTACTCACTATTACCCAAAGCAAAAACTAAGCATGAAAACACAACAATAACTCTAAAACTACTTAATTAGAACACCTAAAAGCATGCAACTAACAAGGGAAGTTAATGTGTTAGTTATAATAACAACACAATATTATTACTATAGTACTCTAAAACTATAAATAAAGAATAAACTTTCAAAAGATTTTGAGTTGACCTGTTTGAGAAACATACAACTCAAATCAGCTTACCGATCTTAATCTGTGTATATTTTGCAAATACTGATTTTTTGAAGTTTTACCTTTTGAATGGTGTAATGAGCCTAAAGTTGTTTGATTGCTTCAAAACAGTCAGAAATTCATGTGGGAAAGCAAAAAGACACCAGCTGCCTATATTATCATCTCTTCTTCCTTTAATATAAGATGCTTTGACCCATTTAAGTCTTTGGTTTCTGCATAGTTGAAAATATAAACAATCCCTAGAAATTGATTAAAGTCAAAGTAAGACCAAGAAACTTGCACACAAAATTGTTTAAATTAGAAGATTATGTACTGTGCTTTCTTTACATTTGGTTTGGTAAGAAATTTTGGTCTCCGTAATCAAAACCGAATTGTTTTATTTGAAAATTACAAACACAAAGGCGGAAGCATCGTTTTCTAATAAATAAATTAGTGATTACGGATGTCTTGTATTCCTATTTACTTAACCAAATATGTGTATGAGAGATGCTTGTATTCCTATTTACTTAACCAAACACAGATAATAACAGCTGAACAAATAATATCCAATAGTTAAATGGAAAATTTAACCATTAAGAGCTTATTATTACTCTGAGTGTATATACTTACAGTCTAATATCTACATTCAACTGCAGCAAGGAAATCAACTACTAAAGTAGTCATAACTGTTTGAGGTCGATTTGCATGTCGGATTCCCAACATCGATCAACTGGTTTTTATTGTTCCTACGCACGTCATAAACACCCTCTTAAGTTTCATCATTTAATTGGTACATTCAATCAATAAAGCTAAAATCTGAAAGGTTCAGATACAAAGTGCTTACCATATGAATAAGACCAAATCACCAGCAACAAGCTTTTTGCACTCACAAAAGCACTCCAACCAGTTGTGAGAAGATGGCGCTTTGGCTGTCCTAAAATAGTGTACAAAACATATCATTTATGCTTACTGGATCATGGTTTTACAGTGTATCTTTAGCAGGATTTGTATATTTATGCTTACTAAAAGTACTCGAAAAAAACAGGTTTGCATATTTGTGAAACAAATCAAGTTGCAAACATACCACAAAATATATGTCGGAATTTCCATTCATTATCATGTAATCTCTCGTGATTAATTCTTGAGCCGGGGGTTGTTGTGTGAAGTCCTGCAAATCCAAAAAAAAATAGAGTAAGATTAAATATAAACTGAAGTGATTAAGCATTTACTAATTTGAGTAACATTACATCAAGGGTTTGCAAAATGAACTCCATTTTTCACTTGGATGACATATAGAGGTTGCAAAACAAGAGGGGTCAAGAAAAAGTGGATATCTTTGTATCGATTAAAATGGGCTGAGCTGACCCATTAAAATCATATTCTGTTAAACTTGACTTTTTTTATATTACACGTTTGAGATTAAACATAAACCGAATCAACCCATTTAAGTAAACGGGTTGAATAAAATCCGCTAGAACTAACCTGCTCACGGTGACCCTGTGGGAAATAAACCACACGACTTCCGACTGTCGGAAGCGAAACCAGAGGACCAACATATGCATGCCAAAGTTTAAAATTCAAACATCTTTTCTCCCCTGAAATCAAAATCACCCAAAAATAATCTACCTTTTAACACAGCAAAAACTCTTTAAATTTATAAACTGACTTTGGCCTAATAACCTCCAAAATAAACTAAAAGATCACTATGGAAGTTATTAATGTGATTAAAATCCTAGTCTAGAACTAATGTGTGATACAATTTAAGTGTTTAACCATATAATCATAGAGAAATCATAAACAAAATTACTCATGAAACGCGATAGGCATAATCGATAAAACTGACTGTATATAACATATATGATCAAAGTGAAAAGAACAATAGACCAGGAACCATGAAAAAAGAATTGGTTTTGTGTTTGGGTTTCAAAAAAGCATCATTTAATGTTATTGGTATCAAATAGACAAGGAACCTTCATTTAAAAATCTTCATTTAATGTTCAAGAAAATGGTATCAAATGCACAGATGAATAAGACAATAACCAACCTTCTAAACCGTAATCTAAAAATCATCAATCAATGCAACCAATCAGATGCAAATTTCAAGAAAGCTATTGAAAGAGGATTAAAACCCTTTCATAACTCAATAATTACAATAACATCTAGTTCCAGCAATGTGAGTTAAACATAAATAATAGCATCAAATTATCAATACAAGATTAGATGGAGTAAAGAGTAAATACCAATCAGATGATCAAACTTACAAACTAACTAGAAATTTCGGTAGATCAAACAGTAAATTAATCAGCAGATAGGGATCGATTAACAATGCAGTTGGGATCGATTAACAGAGAGGGAGAAACCTATTTGGCCGCCAGTGAAGTCTGCAACACCTATGAACCGGAAGAAGGAATCCCGTACCACAACCAGTCAAGCTCTGCTTGACATCGAAAACAACGCTCAAAATTCTTCACTACTTTATGTACAGAATCATCTCTTCTAGTTTGCAAAAGTGGAGACGATGATCTGTTGAAGAAGCTCGAAGCTGCAAAAACAAAAGCTTATTCGGTTCCTGATATCAAACCTACAATTGTCGCTCCTCCTAGAAATAGAGAATGTACATCCCCAGTATCAAACATCATATCCATTTATATATCAGATATGCTTTCATCCATAATCCATGCTTCCCATGAACACATCCAGGTTTATTATACTGATTAACCAATCGTTTTGACTTCTTCATCTTCGGATACACTTTTTTCCCCAATTTACTCATCATCTGCCTTTCAAATTTGTTATTCAACCATTTCGGCACCAATTCATCATCCATATCCAAATCATCATCACTTTCATCTCCTTCCTCGTACGGATCATCTTCTCCGGCGATCAAACCACCACTTTTCACCACAGCATCGTCATCCATCGTTCGATGACTGTGATCGATTTCATGCGCGTTTTTAACTTCCTGTTTAAACAATTAAAACTAATATTCAACTCCAAAACTGATTTCACTCACAATCTCGAACAATCGAACATGAAAGCAGTTTAACACATTACCTGACACTGCATAAGATTGAGATACGTAACGATGTTGAACGAGATCATCAACATCCAACACAACTCCGTCGTTGTCGTCATCGTCGGTGGTGGTGACGTCACCGTAACTGAAGTTTCCGTCGTCGGAATCAATAAGCTGCCATGAATCAGAGTCGGAAACATCAACGTCGATCGATTCAAACGTTTCTCTGGGATGAAAGCATGATCTGATTTGGATAAATGGACTTGATGTTTGTTACCTCGATGGTGAAATAGAAATGATGAAAAAAATGGTTAACCGGAGAAACAGAATCCGATTTTCCTTGATGGAGAACTTGTTGGCGAAGAAGGTGGATTTCAAAATTTCATCTTTGGTGATAAAAAGACTTATTTACCCCTAGAAATCTCTAAAAATGTTTGTACATTGTGCATTAATCAGCGGTACGTGGTTGACAAGTTGGGCATCCTATAATCTGCATTATAGATAGTATAGATTATCTTTTAGTTAGTATTTAGTATAAATATTGGTTTTGTTTACATTTGTAATAAGTTTTTATTAAATATGAAATATAAAGAACTTTTTTATCAGACCTTTTAGTTCGTATGAACACTTTAAATAAACAATACACTTCTGAACCATTTGATCGCATTCAAAACTACATTAAGCACAATGATACTATATATATGTAGTATCAAAAAAATCATGACGTGAGATTTTAATATACTAATATTATACTTTAGTTAAACGTGTTAACCTTTCTGAATTTTTAGTGTAATTTTTTAGAAAAATAATAACTACGAAAAAGTTGTGGACATTTAAAGGAAAATAGGAGAAGTTGTCAAATTCTCAACTTAAAATGAGTTTTTATTAACCTTTGTGGGTTCCTGCAAACCTACTGCCTACCATGTAGGTCCACCTTTGTGTTTTATCGGAATAGTATGGTAGTTGGCTTAAGTGAGTGAATGGAGAAGTGCGATGTTGGGTGGTATTATTGAGGTGATGGGATGGGTGGGGAATGAGATTCAAATAGAAAGTCTAGATTTTATAAAAACTCTAAGAAGTATTTATAACCTTTTGATATAAATGTCATGGTTGAGATCAAGTTGATTGAGTGGAATTTAACAAAAAAATATTTTTTTGACTTTCACTCTTTACATGCAAGATACATAATAATTCTTCCAATTTTTTTAAATGTTCAAAACTTTTATATGTGATATTAATTTTTTTTCTTTCTAAAAATACATCATAAAACAATTGTTTTAATATCTTCAAAATGAGTACAATTGTCATTATGAATTTTTTTTTAAAAAAAATACGTTTTTCAACTTGTCATTGTGTATTTATGCTTGTTATTTTGTCTTTTGCTCGTTGTTGTGTCTTTTTGGCCATCGTTGTATTTTTTATGTTTCAAAATTGATGAAATCTGAAAGATACTATAGCGTAATAACACTATAGTATATTCCTAATATGTAAATAAAATGATAAATAACAAGTTTATCTAATTCATAAAACACAATGATGAATAGATATTACAAAATAAGTTGAAAAGTAAAATACGGTGACAAATATTATACAATGACTTGAAACCTAAAACACAATGGTGAATACATATTACACAATGACCTTTGCGTAATACACAATGAACGTAATGCGCTTTTTCTCAAATTAAGTGAACTTCATATGTTAATGAACCGAAAAAGACAATAAATGTAATAAACAATGACACTGAACGTAATACATGATAAATAAATCACAATGATGTGTAGAAACATAAAATGACGAGCAGAAAGACACAACAATGAACAAAAGCCACAATGACGGCCATAAAGACACAATGACAAGGTGAAAAGCGTATAAAAGTTTATGTTTTATATAACAACAATAATACTTTTCAAATATATTAAAACCCCATTTTTAAGTGTTTAAAAATATGTCGCATAGGACATTTATGAAAAGTTGGATTGAAATGTGTCTTGCAAGTGAAGAAAGAAAATCCACAAAAGTGGCCAAGACTAAAACACTATTGTTCTATCATTTAAAATTCAACTAGTTATAATTATGCCATCATATCTTAGTAGCCCTTAGATCAAAAGATCTAATGGCCTAATTCATTCTTAAATTTTCTAGAAAACATGACTTTTTAGGATAACCTCACTCGTGAAGTCATGGGTGGGGTGGTGGATCTCACTAATTTCTAATTAAAATGTATGTATTAAAAATAATTATATTAGGTGAATTGTTATCCTTCTTCTTCTGGCAACGTTTTCACAAGCAATTATCTCTTCTTCTTCTGGAACTTCTGCAAAAAAATCCGCTAACACCTGTCCCTTGAAAGACACTCGTGGTTTAAACTCAATATCAAACGGTCCTAACTCAATGGCCCATTTCACCAATCGTCCTGACACCTCCGGCTTTTTCAATACTTGTTGTACCGGTTGATTTGTTAAGACCACCACAGTATGTGCTTGAAAAT
This sequence comes from Tagetes erecta, assembly GCA_030867185.1. Taxonomy (NCBI): domain Eukaryota; kingdom Viridiplantae; phylum Streptophyta; class Magnoliopsida; order Asterales; family Asteraceae; genus Tagetes; species Tagetes erecta. Next base: position 64,504,361 of record CM061486.1, on the reverse strand, counting down.
ATCTCCTCAACCTCCTAGAAGTATATACGAGAGATAAAGCCAATTTTTCTAATGTTGAATACCGTTCTTCATAGTCTTTCAGAACACGGCTAATATAATAGATCGGAATTTGAGTACCTGCTCTATCCACCATTAACACTGAACTTACTGCTGACCTTGCGACGACTAAATACAAATACAACCGTTCTCCTTCTTTAGGAGCCGCCAGCTTAGGTAAAGCACACAAATGTTTTTTCAATTCTTCAAATGCTTCCCCCGCTTCATCTGTCCATTTAAAATCATTCTTTCCCAAACTTTGCTTCAACACTTTCATAAACGGAAGAGATTTTTCTGCTGCCTTTGATAGAAACCGTTGTATTGCTACCAATCTTCCATTGAGGATCATTATATCTTTTACCGAACTGGGAGCTGTCATTTTCATAACCGCTTCTACCTTTGATGGGTTTACTCCTATACCATCGGCATCAACCATCATTCCCAAAAATTTTCCTGACCTCATACCAAAAGAATATTTCTTCGGATTTAAACGCATATTAATCTCCCGAAGCCTTCTAAAACTCCTTAATGTCATCAACCATCTGTTTTTCAGAATCACTTTTTATGACCACATCATCTACATATGCTTCTAAGTTCCTCCCGTATTGTGGACAAAACGTTTCATCCATCAACTTTTGATAAGTGGCTCCAACGTTTTTTAGTCCGAATGGCATTTTAGTATAACAAAACAACCCCTCTTTTGTAACAAAAGCCGTTTTATCTTCATCAGCCTTGCACATTTGTATCTGATGATACCCTTTGTAAGCATCCAAGAAACATTTAAACTTGAACCCAACAACCGCATCTACCCTTTCATCAATATCCGGGAGCGGATAACAATCTTTTGGACACACATTGTTTAAGTCTTTAAAATCAATACACATGCGCCACGAATTATCGCTTTTCTTTACCATGACCGGATTAGCCACCCATGTTTGGTATTGTACCGGTCGCAAAATGTCCGCTTCAACTAGCTTTCGAACTTCTATCATCACCCCTTTACTCCTCTTAGCGCCCGTGCTTCTCTTCTTTTGCTGCACCGGTTTCCTCGATTCATATACTTTTAACTTGTGCTCTGCATATTTCCTCGGTACCCCCGTCATATCTGATGGTTGCCACGCAAATATATCCAAAGAATCAGTCAATAACTCCCATAACATCAATTTAATCTCTTCTGACAGCTCTGTTCCAATTTCAATCTTTTGATCCGGAAAACAATCGTTTATTACCCACTGTTCAGAAATTTCTTTTTTACTTTCTTTGTCAAACGCCCATTAATTCTCCATCGGAGTGCCGAACTTCCGCCACTTGTACTTTTGATTCTGTAACCATCGTAACCATACCTCCTGGCGTTGGGAATTTCATTGCTCCATGCACAGTAGATGCTACTGCCCCCAATGCCCTTATACCGGACCGACCCAAAATGACATTATGTATCGAACACGCTCTAACCACCAAAAAGGTCATATGTAACGTTCTTGACAAATTTCCTGACCCGATGGTTACCATCAATGTCAATTGCCCCATTGGACTGACCATTTCCCCCGAGAAGCTCTGCAATGGCGCATTGACCGGTAGTAATAACTGTTGATGTGACAACCAACAATTCTAAGTTAACACTGTTAACTACTCTTTAACTATTCCGTTTAAAATTTATTAAGTTTGGGGTTAAAGTTGCAAGTAACTAAACTAAACAATTAACTTAAAAACTAAAATAAATAACCTAGCATTGTTTAAGGACCAAAGTGTAAGTTTTATAATAATTGTCCAACCCTAATCCCACCCCCACCGTTTTCTGTTTCATACACATCGACAAGAGCCCTAGCTCCCTCGTCTTCTTTCTGTCGTCGGATGTATCAAACAACACACACATAAACAACATCATCTTCCTCGTCTGATCAGCAAGCAAACCGCACCCCCCTTTGTCGATGTCGTCTCCATAGCACACAAACCTCACCATCATCGTCACTGTAACCATCGAACGCCACCCCCGTTTCAGAAAACACCACCACCGACGCCACCTGTAACTCCTACTACCATCAGCACAGTCATCTTAACCATCACCGCTTCTTTCGTGTCAGTAACCGCAGCCTCCGGTACGTATATATCTCGACAACGTGTAGTTTCGGTTTGATTCAATTCGTTATGGTCCGTGTTCCTTTTGTTTGCGTTTCGAGTTTCGGTCCAATTGTATGTATAAATTGTATGTGGTTATGTATTGTATGTATATGTGTCATTCTTGTAAGTATACGTGTAAACTGGGAAGTGATTGCAGCAACAGAAAACGAATAGCTAGATATATATATATACACATAAGTGGTCGAACGAGTGTGCATGTATGCTTGTGATCTGGATGTATATATTGTAATTATAGACTGTATGTACGTATGTATGCAACTGAGTTATAGGATTCAAGGAGCTATGTATGAATGCGATTTGTATAATTAAGTGAATCCATTTGAATGTAAGGGTGATTAACAGTAGCAATAGAACATGGAATTATGTTATATGTGTGAGTATGTGCAGAAATAGTATAGCGTATGTGCAGCAGCAATATATGACCTATGGTGAACAAAACAATATGTATGTATATATAAAACATGAACCAGCCGCCATGTATGCGATTGTATGAATACATTTTTGATGTGCGTTAATTACATTGTAGGTTTGCATGTGATCAACAGTGGTTATGAGTAGATTACGTAACCGATGTTGTTGAAACTGTGTATTGAATCTTATGAAGAAGAATAGCATGTATAGGTAGTCATATTTTGAATACAATAAAACGTGACAGTATGCATGTATGATTCGGCGTATATGTAGGCACGACAGTGGTATGTATGGAAGTGTTTATATATATGTGCTATGTAGTGTGTATATATGGTTTGTATATATGTCAATAGGTATTTATATATATATATATATAATGTTGTGTGCGTAGATATATATGTATATGTATATATATATAGGAGGAGCCATATATAGACAGAAAATGTATGTACGGGTGTGTGTACGACTGAAAAGAAATTGTATACGTGACTTTATATATTAGCATGCGGCGGTATTTTGTATGTAAGTATGTGTTTTGAAATTGTGTGCAATGATGTTATATCAATTGTATATGTCTGGGTGGTAGCAGTAACCGAATATATAATTATAAAGATGATACGAATCTTAGAAGTAGGAATGGTTGATTGCATATGCAGCATGTATGTGAATCTGAAAATAATAGCAAAGGGATATATATGTGTAAGTTGCATGTGACGTATATATATATATAGAAGTGGTGCAGCATATAGGTTCGAACAAATATGGATTAGATGAATATATATGTAGGCAATTTAATGTATGTCTTACCATATGCATGTATGTGTAGTATACGTGGTGTAGGTATTGTATGCATAGTATGTTGTGCGCGTATGGTATGTATTGTGTGTGAAATATGGAGTATATAAATGTTTAGATAGGTAAATGTATTTTTTTTTGTGTGAATAACATGACGTAAGATACAAGTATGAAAAGTATATGAGTCACACGATGATAATGTGAGTCGGGTCAAAACTTGTGATAGGAGGCATGAAATGTTCTACATGGGTGCGTGTATATATATGTTCGTATAAATATAAGTAGCTAATAACTAGTATCTAATTATTAAGCAGGTTGTCGAGTGAAATACGCGTGTAGCGTTAGCTTGCTGTTATTAGCTGTGCATTCAAAGGTGAGTTCTTTGTCCGCTTTTAAATATTTTCCGGGGAGTAAACATACAAACGTTTCTATTGCGCCTTCGGGCAACTATTTTACAGCGCCTTCGGGCGGACTGCATTTTTATGACTTCGGGCAGGGCCTTCGGGCAAAACTTTATGCCTTCGGGCGGGGCCAACTAAGGCTGCATTTTATACCTTCGGGTATGGCCTACGGGCATGTTTCGGTAAAAGTATAAATGCCTACGGGCTGGTTTCGGTAAAAGTATAAAGGCCTACGGGCAGGTTTCGGTAAAAGTATAAATGCCTACGGGCATGTTTGGTAAAAGTATAAATGCCTACGGGCAGGATTTTATTAGGGCTTATAGTGCTTTACACGAATTGGAACCACATTCAAGTCCTTATAAAAGTTCGAGGTTGATTAATATATGATAGCGGGGAAATTTGAGTAGTACTACCGGGTTGCGACGGCACCCCACCCTTGACTGGGCGTCATGTGGTGCAGATTGTCCTTAAAGGTTATGGGTCATCCTGGTTAGATGGCGACAAGGCAAAAGTAACGTTTAGCTTTCATCTCGACGTGTTGACAAGCAATAAGCAATAAGCAATAAGCTTTCATCCTGGTCTTGCAAACCGCCTAATAAAATGGATTTTGTTTATCTGTGTTATAAACGGTACCTTTTATTTATATACAAAACTCATTGAACTCACCAACATTATGTGTTGACTCGTTTTAGTATGTTTTCTCAGGTAATTAAGGAGCACGAGCACAAGTAGGACATGCATGCATTGGGTCGTCTTTTGGACTGTTTCAAAAACTATATTTATTACTTTATTTAATTAATTTAGTTTATTATTTTTGTGCGCGGGATGTTGCGTACCAGAGTTAATTATGCTTCCGCTAAAAGTTGGTTATTACTTTTAAACTCTGAATTTTGGTTTATTTACAACATTAAACATTTTGTTAAAACGTTGAGTCAGTGTTAACTGTAACTAATGGCTTGAGATCATGGTATGTCACACACCTAACGGATACCCCGTTCGTGAAAAATTAAGGGTGTGACAGTTGAACCTCCTTATCCAGCTATTGGAAACACTGGAAATACATGATTTCCAAAGCACTTTCATTATCCACATATATACGCCTTACTTGATGACCCGCCATTACTGCCGATATTATTACTGGCCCATCATGCACCTCTTCTGGACTTATCGATGGGAAAGATATCTCTTGATACATCCACTTTTCCATGTTCATACTCATTCTCTTTCTACCCTGCCCTAGATCAAGCTCTTTACCTCGCACCATCCCGATGATTTTATGTACCACTGGTCCTCCTTTCCCATCTTTAATCACCTTAACCAAATGTGCTAACCGACCTGTTTTAACAGCTTTCTAAATTTCTTGTTTTAATATCCAGCACTCATTCGTAACATGTCTCTTATCCCGGTGATACTCACAAAACTTGTTAGAATTTTTATTGGTTGTTGGCTTTTGCTTTGTCGGAGTTGGAAAAATGACTCCTTCTGTTGCTAAGATTTGCCTTGGAGTTTTAACCAGTTCTGTATACTGTATGAACCTTGGATGTTGCCCGACATTCCGATCCGTATTGGTCCCTACATGTCTAGCATATGAATGTGTTCTATAATCACCACTCCATTGTTGCTTTTGACGTATAAAGTTCCTTCCCACGTTTCCCTTGAAATTGCCGCTTCTGAAAGTTGTCCCTGTCATATTATTGCAAGCCGCTTTCCCTTTTACAAACGCTCGGGCCCTATCCATCAGCACTTCCATGGTCTGGGGTAAATCCTCATGCAATTTTTCAACCAATTGTGTATTCCTTACCCCGTGACAAAAACCTGATATTCTCAACTGATCTGATGCTCCTTGAATTTGCATGCTCTCTTTGTTAAAACGAATAAGGAACTGCTCCAAACCTTCTGCGTCAAAACGTTTGATGTTGTGAATTTCTATTATTGCCTTCACCGTTTTCCTCTGCTGACTAAACTGCTTGACAAACAGCCTCTGCAAATCCTCAAAACTATCAATACTACCCGCCGGAAGATTGTCGAACCAAACTCTTGCTGCATCGGCTAATGTTTGAACGAACATCTTACACCACACCGGCATTGTCCATTCCTGTATCTGAGCCGCTCCAAAAAAACTCAAATAAGTGCTGGTCTGGATCATCCAATCCATTGTACTTCCTTATTCCTGGTGGCATATTGAGTTTCCCAGGAACTTCAGCTTCGACGATCCTTCTGGAGAACTTTGACACACCTATAAGTGAAGATGGTCTGTATGGCTTTGTTATATCATTTAAATCTTCATCAACACTCCTTTTACCATCGCCTATCTCCTGCCAGTCCCGTACTTTCCTTTTTGAACCTTGGCCTTCCTGCAACACCTCATATAACACCGACTTACCGTAAGCTGTCTGCAACATTGTTGGATCATATCCACCACTTTTTCCTGTTGACATCTCCGGTGTACCAAACAGTTGAGTCCTCAATTCTTTCAAACTATCTTCATGCTCTTGTTGTAACCGCAATGTTCTTAACTATGTTTTTTTTTCTTTCTAAAAAATTCTCGTCGAACTCCAGCACTACATCTTTCTTTAGTTCATGAACCGTTCCAGTTTCCTCATTTTTTTCCTCAGTATACACATCATCAACTGTCTTAGGTACGTCACCAACACTTTTCAAACCTATATCCTGACTTCCCATGCTCTGACTCAATCGTGCCGTTTCAACTCGCGATTCACACAAACCTGTTCTAAAATTGATAATGACCCAGAATTATTGTAATCACACAACGGATGGCGTCATTGTTAGAACAATAATTGGGACTTGATATACAAACACAACTATTATTCAATGATTGATCAGATTTAGGTAGGATAAAGACATTATATTATGTGTGTATTTTCTAAGGTGAAACTCTCTAACCCTTTACAACTGAGCTCTACTTCCTATTTATAGTCTTCGTGTCATGGTCCGGTACTTTTCATGTCTTCTTAGTTCTTACTTCCTGCCTTCCTTGCTTCATGCTTTCTTTGATGACCTGATCCGTAAAACTACCGCACCTCATCAGTTACTTTTGAATCTATAATGCATTTTAGTCATTTCACATCAACTTAACCGAGATACTTAACAAAAGTTAGTATCAAATTAATGTCATTAGTGTTATAGTCTTTTAAAACAATTCGAGCCTAACACTATTTCAGAAGTTAAAGACCAAACTTGGAATATACACAGCAAATGACCATTCGAAAAGTTTACTCAAAATCTCAACTGTAATAAAGCAAAATAGTTTCGTCACTTGCACGATTTTAGCTAACTTGCTTTTTACCCAATATGTTTTTACATTTGAATTTAAATTATCTATATAAAGTATTTGTTATATTTACTAAGCTAGAATTTCAAATTCTTTTTTGCTTAATTTACAAAATTAATTCGTTACATCTTATATTTTTTATATGTAAAAAACCACAAATTAAACAAGATTTAACACCTAAAATCAAAACAAAAGATGGATTTTATATAATAAACAACAAATATTAGTTTACAAAATTAATTCGTTACATCTTATATTTTTATATATAAAAAAACCACAAATTAAACCAGATTAACTCCTAAAATCGAAACAAGGGATGAAAGTTATATGATAAACAAAAAAATATTGAGTCGAGTTTAATTTGTTCAAGTTAATCGTAAAACTAAATAAACATTAGTGAAGTTAGAGACAAAATCAAATGCTTAAAAGAACTAAAGATCTAAGTCTAATTTAAAAACCGAGTATTTTCATTGGAAATTGGTGTTGAATGTAAAGTGTGTTGATATAACATGTGCACGAGACACTTTTGATGTTGGCATACTAAGCAATTTGGCGGTAAACCCTAAACTATATAAGGTAACAAAGTAACGTCATAAGATGACAAATAATACAAAATCGTTCTTGGTGTTCATTGTTTGAATCATATGCATGTCATGATTCTTTATGAAATCACCTTAAGAGAGAGAATGTCTTCTTTAATCACAAGATGACAACCATTATAGGGGTGTAAACGAGCCGAGTCGAGCTCGAGCTTGACACTTATCGAGCTTGGCTCGTTAGAATTTCCTGAAACTCGAGCTCTGTTCGAACCAAAATTTAAAGCTCGAGCTCGACTCATGAAAGTAGAAAAAAGCTCGAGCTCGGCTCGATAAGGCTTGTTTTGTATTAAACAAACCAATGTTTGGCTCGAGCTCGATAGAAAGCTCGACAACCAGCTCGATAACAAAGACTTATTATGTTATTTTTTAATAAATGTGAAATAATTATTAAATATTTAAATAAAAAATAATTTCCTACTAGGCTCGATAAGGCTCGCGAGCCTAGTAGAGTTTTGTATGCAAAGCTCGAGCTCAATAACAAAACGAACTTTATTCTAGGCTCGAACTCGGGCTCGAGCTCGTTAAGGCTCGGCTCGAACTCGGGCTCGAACTCGGGCTCGAGCTCGTTAAGGCTCGGCTCGAACGAGTTTTTTACCGAGTCGATTTCGAGTAGCTTGCGAGCTGGCTTGACTCATTTACAGCCCTAAAAACCAATATGAAATGTTTTTAATGTTCATTGTTTGAATTATATGCGTGTCATGATTCTTTATGGAGCCACACTTAGAGAGAGAATGTCTTCTTTAAGCTAAGTAATTATTATTTGTTTTTTTTAATTAATTTTTTTACATAAACTTAAATACTTACCATTTTTTATACTTAATATAATATTAAATATATGAATTTATGAGTTAAAATTGTGTTGTTTAAGTGTTGTGATCAGCATCGCATCGCGCATGTAAAATTAAGTAAAAATATACGAGTAAAAAGAAAATAAACTACTAGGGTTGGTGGCCCGTTGGTAAACACTATGTTATTATTGGTAAACACTATGTTTATGGTTCGGTTTTGACAACTTTTAGGTCAAACCATAAGTCAAACCACTCGTAACGGTTTCTTATTATTGAAAACCGAAATCAAACCGTTAAAAAAAAAAAAAACAAACCATGCCAAATCGTTACTTACCATTTGGTTGCAATTATGTTTCAAAGTTTGGGCTTTATTGAGTATTTATATGTGTAACTAAAATTTTAAAATGATAAAGCTATCTAATAAAAAATAAAACTGTTCAAAAAAAATCTAATCAAAAATAAAATAATCTTAGAGGCACTTGACGTATATACGGTAACTATACTATGTTGATTAGAGTAACAAAAAAATCCAATAACACTTAAACAGAAAATATGATTGACAAACAAATCTAATGCACTTAAACACAAAATATGATTGACGATAACACACATAGATTAACTAACAAATATGTAATCTGTTTACTGTACTTACGTTGAAGCATGTCCACAAAAACTACCCGACTCGTATAAATAACAGGTAATGAGAAAGAAATTCATCACATTCTCTCATGTTACTCTTTACTACTTATTAGTTGTTTACTTGATCTTTGTTTCTGTCTATCTAGTATACTAATTCTCACGTCGAAAGGTCACCACAAAAAGAAATATCTCTCTATGGTTCCTTAACTGGTGTTGTTTTATCTGTGTAAAATGATCGTAGTTTGCTTGTTAGAAGAAGGATCGAGATCGGGTTATTCGTGGATATATATTAACTCATCGCTAAATCTATAGAGACAGGATTTGTATCTATAACATACATACATACATAATTAAGGTAACAAGAAGATAAATATACCAATATGTTGACAGTTATAACATAAACATACGAAGATACTCATGATCTAACAAATGGACAGTTTATTAGAAATAACATACATACATACTCATGATCTAACAAATGGGCTGCATACTTTTATTTTAACTAAGGTAGAGCTTGTCCCATTTTTATATTGAGCTCATTTCACATATGTTATTTCAAATAAGCCTAAATAACATGTGTTATTTAAGAATTAAAAATATATTAAAAAATTACGATGCTGTCTGGTTTAGTTCGACCAGTTTTTGGTACATACCTCAAGCCAAATCATTCATTACGGTTTGAAGTTTTCAAAGCAAGCACTCGAAAGCTGAAAGAAAAACCAACTGTGAAACTAAACCGATGATCAGTTTGGGCGGTTTCACGGCTTAAAATTGAACCAATAACACCTCTACCCTTAGGTAACACACGTGTGTTTAAAGTATTAAGTTTTAGGTTCAATAGAATAAAGTGAGGTATGATGTAATTTATTTGCTATATATATACAAATGGTGTTGTTAAAAAAAATTTAAAACGTGATTTAAGAGAACCATATGAATTATCAATGATCCTTATCTCAGGTGTTTAAGGTGATGTACACAAAACTTATAAAAATGAGAATGTTTTGGGTTCAAGTCCCACTTAAAAAAAAAAGTAAAAAAAAATGATGGTTTTATGTTGGACCAAGAAGTTATCTCATCATAGGTGGATTTCCATATCTAAATGTTAAGGATGCAGTCTTAACTGAAAAACGGATAGATGAGCCCGATTAACATAACAAATATCACTAAAAGGAGAGTCTTCTCTTTGGTTAAAAAAAACATAGGAATTGGGTTTAAGATCCATTAGAAAGGAAGATATAATCTAAAGACTATCTTTCCTATTTTCCCATCTGCCGTCACACCAAGTGTTAAAAGTGGGAACCCAAGATTTGTAAAAATGAGAAGATCTTGAATTCAAGTCTAACTTAAAACAATACAAATAAAAAAATTGAGATTTTAGGTTGGATCAAAAGTTTGTCTCTCCAAAGATGAGTTTTCTCATGTAAGGGTTGAGAGTATGATCTCAACTTAGAAACGGATCCATTAACCCGATTAAAATAACATTTCTCTCGAATCAGAGACTAAGTTTGACGTTAAAAAAGGGAAAATGTCATATAAATGTAGCTAAGTTTACACAATGTTCTAATTAACTAAACTCAAATTTTTTTTGTCTTTCTAAAGTCACTGAATCTTCATAAGTGTTCTAATCATATGTAATAGTTTTACAAATGTTTGAATTTTTAAAAATTAAGTTGCACAATTGAAACATATATAAATTATGATTACTAAAAATTAAAACCAAATTATCTTGAATCGGGATCTAAAAGTGAAGACTGAGAATTTACAACTTAATAACAAAGTTTTAAAATTTATTGAGTATAAATAAAATTGAATGAAAATAATCACTAAATAGTATATAAAGTTTATATATGTTTCATTTGGCCAGCTTAATTTTAAAAAATTCAAATAATCATAAAATTATTACATAGGATTAAAACACTTAATAAAACTTCAATAACTTTAAAGAAACAAAAAAATTTTTAGATATTTATTGTAACAATTGACAAACTTGATTACATTTAGGTATAATTTCATATATACGCCTACAAAGTTGTATAATATCATATTTATCTAAGGTACAAGTTTTTAATGCATAATGTACAACACTTTTTAAACATAATAGGGGTAAATATGATATTATACAACTTTATACGGGTATATATGAAATTACCCCTTACATTTATATGAGTTACAGTTTAGAAAAAACATATGAATTAGGTTTAAGATCCAATAGAAAGGAGGATACAATCTGAAGACAACCTTTCCTATTTTCCCATCGGTCGTCACACCAACTCACAATCAGATCAAGAAAACATTTCATACTTCATCTTTCATCTCCAGCAAAAGCTGCAGGTAATTAATCTTTTTCCACAGATCTTCATTTGCGGTAAACTTAACATCATGTGATTTGTTCGATGTAAATCTTCTTTGATGGCCGGTACACAAACACCATGTTATTATGATAGAAATTTTATTGTTTATGTGGTGTGGTTGGAATTGGTGATCTCGGAATTAACACAGTTTTGTTTGGGTTTGTTGTAAGACTGAGTGTTGGATATGACATGATTTATGCCGTATGATTAGATAGGGTGAGAGATAGTTTTATCGAAACTGTATCATTTCTACTCAATTCGGTTTAGAAATTGTTTTATTGAAATGGTTTAGAAACAATTTTCTTGAAATTGTTTAAAACATGTGTAACAAGGTTAGCTGATGGAAAAGGTAGGAAATCAAAGAACAAGTTGAATACTTAGTATTTAATAAGTAATTTTCTTTTATACATGGAAAGGATTCAATTATGGTGCATCATTTCTACCAGTTAAGTTAAAAGGACTTTGATGAGACTTGATGGTATTATAGTTAGAATGAATATCGAGTTAGAATTTTGCGGCTTGTTTGGGAGTGACTTTTATGTTCAATAAGTGTGAAGAGAAGGCGAAACAATCTATTTGGTGGCTTGCAAATGATCGAAATTGTATTTAGGTGTGCTTTAATCTTGCAATTAACCATCAAGCATTTGTATGTTTATTTCCATCTTGTACAAGCCTACACATGGATGATTTGTTGGTTATATGATTTAGTATGTTGATACTGATCAATTCAGTAATTTTACTTAAAAGGGTTTTGCTTTTATCATCATTTTTAATGTGAACATGATACAATGTAGTGCTTTTAATATTCCATATTTGTTATAGTATGTAATTTGTAAATAGTTATCAAAATGGAAGATATTTCATGTTTAATGAAAAATGTAAGTAAATTATTATGGTTAATGTGAAGCATGTAGATAGTCATGCTGCTGTTTTGTGTTCCTATTATCTCAAATCATGAGTTGTCATATTATTTTTCTTTAAGCTATTGCATTACACCTTGCTTTTATTTTTTAATTCCAAACTCACACACTTTCTAAATTTACTCATAAATCTACACTTGTTCATAACTATAGGTGCCCAAACCAGTTTTTTTAAACCTGGCTTGGTTTTGGACAATAAAGTCAAGAATCGGGTAGAGTCGGGTCCGGTTCCGGGTATGATTGTGTATTTTACCGGGATCTGACTGGAGTTTTTCGGTTCTGAGTAGGGTTGGGTCCGGTTTTTGACCGGGTTGAGTTGGAACTAGGTCCGGTGGTTCAGGTTTTGTTCCGTGTTCAGTTCCACTTTCTTGGAGGAACCGGAACCCGTGTCTACCCAACGGTTAGGGTATGCCAGGTCCAGTTCTAGTTATGATTAAAAATATATAGTATGTATTTTGTTATATATAAAATACATATAATTAAAAGTTTATGTAAAATTAAATATAAATAATTAAAAAAAATATATACAATTAAATATAAATAATTAAAAATAAAATAATAAAACACCAAACAAGCCGAGCTCGAGCTTGAGAAGTTTATGACGAGCTCGAGCTTTGAAATTAAATCTTGAAACGAGCCGAGCTCGAGCTCGAGCCTGGTTAAGCTTAAACGAGCCGAGCTCGAGCCTAGACGAGCTCAGGCTCGGCTCGGCTCGTTTACACCCCTAGAAGTAGACATGATAAATGCAATCTAATTTAAAAAAGAACACAATGTACTGGTACAATATAATATTGCCATGTTATGAAGGTTCTGGGAGGGGTTGGATTGTTTTTCAATCTGATGTACGTAACTTTACCCTACACTTTATAAAGAAGGTTCTTGCGTGTTTTCATGGGTTGAAGCCAGGAGGCCTATGACTAAAGGTTACAAAGTGGCAACCTTACTAGTAACTTCAAGACTAGATATCCTACTTAGACATGCGCAAACCAGGTTTTGGGCCGTACTGTAACCGGATACGAACCAGGTACAAGCCCATTGGGACCAGCGGGTCTGATTCCACCGAGTATCATTGATGGCACCATTGCCACACCATTATCAATCAATCTTCTCGAGCATTCCTACCCAACAAATCAACACTTACTAATAACAAAAGAAAGGGTTGTTACAAACTCCATTGGATGCCAAAAACCTCTCGCACGAGCCAAAACATTTTCTTGGCAAATGGCAATGGCATCACACTAACACTGGTGCACTACTAGAAAAACACCTTTAATGACACTCATTTTATAACATGCAAAAGTGTGTCATAAAAAAATGTCTATGGTTTCTCAAGTTCAAGAATCACACACACAATTGTTTAAGAGAACTCACTTACATTATATTATGGAAACTTGACTCAAAACCATAATACAATATCGCTCTTTCTAGATATATAAGTTATCATACACCAACTAGGACTTGGTGTTATGATATTATTCAACTTAATCAATATATGACCTTAATAACCTTAGACTAGCCATCACTTAGGATTTAGGGTACGGGCCTTCCACTTAGGCCTGGTCCAAGTGAATTAATCCTAACCCTCTAAATCCGAATTGGAATTAGGGAGCTCTTCCATTCCAATCATCCTTCTCATGTCAACTGACGTCTTAGCAAGTGGTTTTGTTAGAACGTCAGCTAATTGCATATCCCCGAGCATGTATTCGACATCAATTTGTTCATAGCTTGCTTTTATGTCATTGCTTCTCTTATGAAAGAGTAGCCAATTGTCGCCCCTCACTGTTTTAAAACACGTCATAGTAGAAAATGTTTCCACCCCTTTTTAAGGTAAGCTTTGTTTTCCTTCACAACCAACATCTTGGATATGATGAAGAATTGTCATATGACGTCGAATATGAAAAAGTGTTATATGCCATGGTGTTAACTACATGCTAGTGTATATGGAAGTCTCGCAACGAGAGGATATTCAAGAACAAGCGGAAAAACAACCATGAGATATCAGAAGACATCAAGTATTTATCTTTCCTTTGGATTAGCTAAGGGGTAAATGAATAGTTTAAATTGTAGGCAATGGTGTAGGTTAGTTTTTTTTAGCTGTTGTCAATTTGCTGCTTCTGCTTTAGTTTTTTTTTCCTTCCTTTTCTTGTATGATTTGCTGCTCTAGCTAGCCACTTGCTAATTAGAGGTGGGCAAATCGGGTGTTTAAAAAAAACCGAACCGGTTTTTTTCTAAACCGGTTGTTTTCAAACCAAATAAACTGGTTTTTGTTAAAACCGGGTCGGTTTTTAACTGGTTTTTTCAAGTGAAAACTCAACCCTATCATATTGATTCGGGTCGGTTTTTAACCAGTTTTTTTCAAAAAAACCGGTTTTTTACCCGGTTAAACCGGGTTTTTTAAATAATGCTTCTTGTTTGTGTTTTATGAAATGGATGTTAAAAAACAATGATGACCTAAAAAAGTATAGGCACTGAAGAATATGATCAGAGAGGGTACATAATCCAAGAAAGACTGACTTTGAGGTGTTTTGATTGTTTAATACTTTTGTATTTATCTTTTATTTTTTTAAGGGCTGAAATCAGAATTTTTAAGGGGAAAAGAGGGAGACCCACAACCTAAGGTTGTGTATTCAAACCTCACCCGCAACACAAATAAATAAGTTTGTTGTCCAAGAAAAATAAAAATAACTTACGTTAAGTTATTCTTAAAAAGTTGAAAATCCCCATCTAGTTCTAGCTTATGTTAAAACATTTCACACTCACCATGTGAAATGTAAATTATTTTCATCCAAAGGTCTACTTAGTAGTCCAACCAAATGATTCAAAAAAGCATATCATTTCATAGTTTTCATTGTGACTTTTCGATCAAATACATGTTCGCTTCTTAACTCCATTATTCAGTCAGACCCAACTTGATTCTAAGCGCAAGGCAAGGGTCGGATTCATGTAGGAAACTATTGTGACGCGTAAAATATGTAACAATTTGTTGTTACATGAGATTTGTTATTCGTCTTTTACTATACATATGTATCCAATATTGTATCGGAGTGATACTAATTGTTAAAACTTTTTTTAAAAATTAGATCATTATAAAAACTCCTATATCCTAATATCCTATACTAAACAAATGTAACATTGTGTCCATAGCCTTTTCATCAAACGTGTCATGTAACTGATTACTCACACATGTGTAAATAGTGTCAATGAAGTACAGTGAGTCATCCTGACTTTGTGGATGCTGCATAGATCTCCCAATATCAAAAGTCACCTCTTCATCATCAACCCGAAGAGTAAGTCTGCCCGTGCAAACATCAATCAAAGCTCTAGTCGTAGCTAGGAATGGGCGACCTAAGATAAGGGGTACATTCTTATCCTCATCCATATCAAGAATAACAAAGTCGAAAGGAAATACGAATCTGTCAATTTTCACCAGCATATTCTCAACTATACCTCACGGGTATTTCACTGATCGATCAGCAAGCTGGATACTCATACGTGTTGACTTTGGTTCTCCTAGGTCAAGCTTAGCAAAAACCGCGTACGGCATTAGGTTTATGCTAGCACCTAGGTCAGCCAAAGCATTGCTGACAGACAAACTACCAATCAAACAAGGGATAGTGAAATCACAGGATCATTCATCCTCTTTGGTAGTTTGTTTTGGAGAATAGCTGAACACTCCTCATTCAAAGTAACATGTGATAGCTCCTCGAGCTTCTTTTTGTTTGTGAGGAGGTCTTTCAAGAATTTAGCATACTTGGGCATTTGAGCAAGGACTTCAACGAATGGTAAATTGATGTGAAGTTGCTTAAAAAGCTCGAGGAATTTTCCATAATGCTCCTCCATTTTCTGCTTTTTAAGTCTGCCCGGATATGGAATGGGAGGATTGTATGGTTTGACTGGCTCCTTGTACCGTGCTGTACTTGCTGGGCTTCGCCTCAGTTGCACCTCATCCGGAGATTCAGTCTCTTCTTCTTCAACAACCGGCTGTGAAAAAGGTAATGGAACAGACTCAGTGGTCTTGCCACTTCTTGTCATGATGGCTTTGACATGACCTTTTGGATTCGTCTTAGTCTTGCCTGGAAGGCCACCCTAAGGTCTCTCAGAAAGAAGTTTGGCAATTTGCCCGACCTGGTTTTCAATGTTTTGCAAAGAAGATTTCTGATTTCTCAGTTCAGTTTCATTCTTCAGGAATCGATCTTTAGTATATCGATTTTGTTTCTCAGAATTGGCTAACGGTTTAGCTGAGACATCTGCCCCAAAACCCGGACCCGAATACCCGACTCGAATCCGAAGTTATCTATTTTAATGTATTTGTATTTATTTTACGTTAAATGTAACGCTTTGATATTAAATATATATATATATATATATATATATAAATTTGATTGAACGTTACGTTATTCTTGTATTTAATATTTTATCGACCAAATTATTAATCAACGATTACCAATTAGTTATTAAGATATAATTATATCTAAAAAATAATATATATGTATATATTATATGTTGAAAAGAGTCTTTTGTAAAGATTTAAACCATCTAAAGACTCAAATAATCATTCCAACGTCAAAAACATGCTAACAATAATAAAGCGTCACTTATATCAACATTTCATCTCAACATAGTTAAGTTAGTTAATTAGTATAAGTTATAAATTAACTTTGGGCAAAAACTGTCAATTTGTAAACTTGGATTAAAACTTATCAATAACTAAATAAACAAAACCAAACCACAGGGGCCTTAAATGTAAATTTATTTAACCCAGCCCCAACCCCCCTTGACCCACGCGTTTCTGGCAGACCTTTTCCGGCAAATCCCAATTTCCGCCGAGCTTGTTTTACGCGTTTTGACCAATTTTCCAATCATCTAAACCTTCCAAAATCGTTCCTAATCCACCTATAGTAAGTTTCGAATCCCTTTTTGACCTCATTACGCGGTTTTGACGTGTTTTATGCGGGTTGAATTTGTGATGCTAAAACACAATCGACCAAATCCGTAATTGACGCGTAATAACAAGTTAAATCATACCATAATCCTCCCTAGAACTCGACTAACATCACCCCATCACCAGTTCACTTCTTTTTCTCTGAAACCGTCGATTCAAGCTTCAAAAACATAATTCCGGCGACATATGTGTTTTACACCTTCGGAGCATCAATTCTGGTAATGTTTGTATTCATTTTATTCCTCTTGATCATCTTCATCTTCCTAAACCATCAATTTCTTCTCATATCGTTTCAGATTCGCAAATCATCAAGAACAGTCGAACTTTACATCCCTTCTGACCCGTATCAAATCGTCGATTTCCAGGTAAGTGTTATATACCAAATTGATCGTGAATCAATGGGGATTAAAAGCCCTATGTTCGAATTGGTGTTGCGTACCAGATTAGATCGAATTTGATGGGTTCTTGTTGTAGGGTTTTGATGAAGATGGTGGGTGGTGGTTTAAAAAAGAGAAAAGAATTAAAAGCTAGTCAAATAACAAAAATCGTTTCTGGTTAAATGGTTAGTGTCTTGACTGTGTGTGGGTTTGGTACCGGGTTCGAATCCCACTACACTCGTCTTTTTAATTTTTATATTTAAACCATTTAAATACTTAATAATATTTTCTAAATAACCTAATGACATGGTTTAAGTTAAATATATTTTAAAACTTAAAAATATATAAGTTTTAATACATATATACAAATAAAAATGATAATGAATTAAGTTCATAAATATTATTACAAATATCATTCTAGAAAACTTAAAATAGATTCGTATAAAATATATTCAAATACGAAAATACAATAACGTTTCGTATAAATTCCCAAATTATATTTCAAAACCCTAGATTTCGGATTTTTGATTCTTGTTACTATTGTTTAAATTCTAAGTTAGGGTTTTTCCTAATTAATTAGGTGATACCAATATTTGGGAAACCCACGGTTCTCTTTAGCTACGGTTTTATTGTTTCGATTATCGTTGCTTTTCAAGGTGAGTAAATTCACTCCCCTTTTTACTATTACATTTTGGGGCTGAAATATGTTCATTTGCTATACAATGCTTTCGGTTTTCGTTTCTTTGTTTCTATTTTCAAATGAGATCATTAAATATGTTAATCTAGTTCGCGGCTTGATGCAATCTTATGTGGTAGTTGAAAGTAGTATATTACTTGTAATCTCCACCGGTACAATGTTAGCGCTAATGGTCTGACAAACCCACCTACACTTTACAACATCGATAGGTGATTTAAACCCGACGATTCTATACAATGGTTACTAGTTACTATACTGTGATACTTGTTGCTATGTTACTATGTCCCTTCGATGCTAAAACAATTTTTGATAACTTACATTCGAGACGGTTAAATGACAGTTATCACTAATTGCACCATGAGTTGGTTCCTCATGACAAATGATTACAAGTTGCTATACAATGATGGTGTTCAATGTGTGTTCAATGTGTTCATGTGTTCTATGGTCAAAGGTTGAGTAATATGATGAAATAGCTATGCATGTAAGATTGCGCAACATATTATGATGATCTCGGATTTTCTATACTATTATTTATCAACTGTGGTTTACTCACTAGCTTTAAATAGCTAACTTTATTTTTACATATTTCAGGTGATATTGAGCGTTTATGCTTTCGAAACATTTAGGATGCTTATTGGATCTAGAATAAATCGGAACTAAACGCTATTAATTGTTGGTTTTTACTTCTGTTTTAATGCTATTTATTTCTCATTTATGTCACAACAATTAGTGCTTAATGATATTAAAATATGCTTTTAGTGTGCCATGTGCTTTGTACTATTGTTGTCCAATTTACTTGACAGCCCGGTGTTTCCGCCGCCGGGCGGGGTGTCACACTAGCCAATCATGTCTTCCATAGTAGCCTTCCCTTCTGGTGGGGGTTGTGAGCTACTACTAGGTCACTGATTATGGAGTGAAGCTTGTGGAGGACGGGACTGGAAGGATTGAGTTTGAGTCTGCTGAAATGGGGGACGCTGATTGAATCCTGGTGGTTGCTGGTTTAGGGAACCAGACCTCCAACCGAAATTTGAGTGATTCCTCCACCCAGGATTATAAGTACTGATGTAGGGATTGTTCTAGGGACGAGTCTGGTTACCCATGAAATCAACCTGCTTGTGCATCATTCCCCCATCTGACAGTCACTACCAGGATGTGGCCCCCCGCATAACTCACAACAGGTTTGAACACGATTTGCCTGCATTTGATCAAATTTTGTGAAGAGAGCCTCCAACTAAGCAGTCAAAGCAGTGTAGGAGTCAACTTGGTGAACTCCATGACGAGATGTCCTAGATCGCGGCGCGTGACTAGAATAGCTCTTCGCGGCTACCCTTTCAAGCATATCGTATGCTTCTTGCGGTCTTTTTTTGCCGAAGTCCCCATTCGCGTGCATGTCGAGAAGCTGTTGACTCTGCGGTTCTAAAGCATTGTAAAACGTGTCGCAAAAATTTCCATAACTCTCAATCGTGGTGTGGGACCTTTCAAGGAAGGTCCTTGAATCGCTCCCATGCATCGTGAATGGACTCACCATCATCCTGCTCAAACGCGTGAAGTCTAACTCTAAGCTTTGAGGTTTTCTCAGCAGGAAAATACTTCTCCAGAAACTTCTCGGCCATCTGAGTCCAAGAAGTAATGGATTCGGAGGGAAGTGAAACTAACCAGGCTTTGGCTCGGTCCCGTAAGGAAAACGAAAACAGCCTAAGCCGGATAGTATCATCAGAAGCGCCATTGATTTTGAAAGTAGTGCAAATTTCAAGAAAGCTATTGAGATGAGCGTTACTAACCAGGCTCGTCTAAGCTCGAGCTCGGTTCGTTTAAGCTTAACCAGGCTCGAGCTCGAGCTCGGCTCGTTTAAAGCTTTAATTTCAAAGCTCGAGCTCGTCACAAACTTCTCAAGCTCGAGCTCGACTCGGGCTCGGCTCGTCTGTTTTTTTATTATTTTATTTTTAGTTATTTATATTTGATTTTATATAAATTTTTAATTATTTATATTTAATTTAACATAAACTTTTAATTATGTGTATTTTATATATAACAAAATACATATTATATATCTTTAATCATAACTTTAATATATTTAACTATTAACAGAAATATATATTTATAAAATAAATAAAAAAAACATATAATGGAAAAGCTCGATAAGGCTCGCGAGCCGGCTCGAGCTCGATATTTAAAACTCGAGCTCGGGCTCGATAACTTAATTAGCTTATTTTAAAGCTCGGGCTCGAGCTCTAGCTCGAAAAAGCTCGGCTCGTTCGAGTTTTTTATCGATTAGATCTCGAGTAGCTCGCGAGTGGCTCGGCTCGTTTACACCCCTAGGCGTTAGGATCCTCGTGATCCTTACCGTCGAACTAACACATGTTCTTGACCATTTGAATTGTACTTGATTTGATTTCAAAGTTGTTTGCTTCGACAGTAGGCCTCTCGATACTCCAGGCCAGATCATTGAGTGATGGTTTGCCGAAATCGGCGATAGTTCTTTGTTCGTCGGGTTCCACCATTTGTTTTTCCTCCTCACCAGATGTGTTGTCTTCTAACGTGTCGCCCTCCATTGCAGCGGCTATGAGGCGGGACCGCACCCGCAGCCTTCGATGTAAATTTCACTCCGGTTCTGAAGATGGTTCGACGATATCGGCGACCGGAGTTGTGGACATACACGAATGAAAATAAAAGAAAAGACGATGACGAAACTATTCCTACAAATAAAAATAAAAATAAAAATCAAGTCGAGAGAAAAATATACACAAGGTATCAGCAATGGTCAAATCACTAACTCGAATCGTTCTCAAAATCACCGTGTCCCCAGCAACGGCGCCAAAAACTTGATGTGCGTGAAAGTATATATATATTTAATAAATATTTTTCACACAAATTTAGTTTAAAAGGGTTTTTACCTAAAAATACTAAATCACACACAAAAAGACAAGTGTACCTATCGGTTAGTAATATAGCAAAATATGGTAAGAACCGGATATCAATCCGTGGACACGGTAGCTCTCGATACTAAACGGTTGTTAATGTTTGTCCGATCAAAAAGCGAATTTGGTTTTTTTCTTGAATTAAACTAGCATACGATGAACATATTAAACTAAGAGAATTTTAACTAAAGGAATAAAACTATGGAATTAAGATATTATCTAGACTAAGAATCCACTTAGCCTTGATGATGAAAACTATTAATGTTGAAGTCAATTTTCTTATAGGAATAACTAGACTCCGATTAAGGATATCTAACTAAAATGATTCTTTGGAAAACTAGAATGATAAACACATCCTAATCACCTAAAATCATGCAATTAAGCCCAATTGATGTCTTTTATGTCAAGAATTAAAGGTAAACTAGTCATCCGCTAAAATGTCCTAGTTTCATAATTAAAGGAAAACTAGAACGATAATCACATCCTAATCACCAATAATTACGTAAAGTAGATTAAATTATGAAATATTCCAACATGTAATTCTCAAACTAAGTCATGCAAATCTAGATATTGTGGCCACAATTCCAAACCTACACATCTAACATGTTTAAGAAATTACAACATCACAATCATCTTTTCAAATATCTTGTGAAGGAAAGCACACTTGTCTAATTTCATGTCATCTAACATTCCAATCATCATTTCTAATATCATGGCATAAATCCTACAAAATTCATTTATAAGATTTACAAACAAATATCAAGAAGGTGGCTTTTTCAACATGTCAACTTCCTAACATTCATCAACATCATATGACAATAAAATAAGACAAGCATACAACATCATTGAAATATCACCATAATTTCATCATTGATCTTAACATAAAACATCACCAAAATATTCAAGTTTCATTCATCATCAAGGCATAAGTATCATCCTAATCTAGATAATATGAGTGTTTAGCCCATAAGGCTTACAAAAACTACAAAAAACATGATAAAACTAGCTAAAAACATGATTAAACTAATTAAACGTTCAAACCGAACACAAGCAAGGAGAAGGTAAAGATGGTTGGTTGATGATTCTCGATTCTTCTATGGCTTCCAATGATTTCCAATGGGTCCAAAACACTCAAAATCAGTGAATCTCAGTGTAATTTTGCTCTAAAAACTCAACAGCACGTAATGAATGAAAACAAGCCTTTTTTATAACAAACTGCAGATGTGCACTACCTGGTGCACGGTCGTGCTCCAGGTAGTACTGGTAGCTACAGTACTTTCTTTTTCGCTCAGGCATTTCGTAGTTTCCATTTTCAGCAAAATCTCGATTCCCGTCTCGAGGTAGCAGGCGCACGACCGTACTTGAGTCAAAATCACGGGCACGACCAAGACATGCGCGGCACGAGCTGAAGACGATCTCGGAAATGACTTGAGCACGGTCGTGCGTGGCTTGCGCACGGTCGTGCTCTGACCAATTTCACTGGCACGCACTTGTGCACACCTTGTGCTCCCGAGGAACAGCTGAAGCAAGATCGTGCTAGGTCTGAGCTCGGTCGTGCTTGTGACTTGTTTTTCGTCACTTTCTCTTGAAAACGCGTCTTTTCTTCGTACTTTTCTTCGGTGGTTTGTCTTGGCTGTAAAATCACAAAAACCATAATTTAGTGCTGAAACTAATAAAATTACAACCAATTAATAACCAAATTCAGGCTGAATGTGAAGAATAAATATGTATATTTCTATACATATCAAAATCCTTCTTACACTTTCTCATGTCACTATACCATGTAAAGTGAAGGCATAATTTCCTTTTGGAATTTTGTCACAAAAAGCCAAACCCGACTAAATTTTCTTGATGTTTTGGTATAGCATGTGAAGAGTGATTGACTAGAGCCAATGGACTTCGTTACCATTTTATAGAAAAGACATTTATAAGAAAACAAATAAACGTACACATCATGCTATCAAATATATGTCCTGTAGTTATATAAAATGTAATTTATATTATTATTATTATTTTAACACACACACGCACGCACGCATGCACACACGCACAAACACACAAACACAAACACAAACACAAACACACAAACACAAACATAAACACAAACACAAACACAAACACACACACACACACACACACACACACACACACACACACACACATATATATATATATATATATATATATATATATATATATATATATATATATATATATATATATATATATATATATATAGAGGGACACTCAAATGAGAACACCTCTTAACTTGAGTACAAAAAGTACAACTTTAACGAACCATAAAGGGAGTCAAATTATTTAATTTTTTTAAATACAAATTGACCAAAATGCTTATAATCCAACTAATTTTAACATCTATTTAAAAAAAATATGATTCGTGATGTCGTTTGTTAGAATGCATATATGCACCCACAATGTGTGTTTGTGTACAAGTAATGTGGGTGCATATATGCATTTTAACAAACGACTTCACAAATCATATATTTTTTAAATAGATGTTAAAATTAGGTTAATTATAAGCATTTTGGTCAATTTATATTATAAAAAATACAACAGTTAAAGCGGTTCCTAAATTGTCCTCAAGTTAAAAGTGTTCTCATTTGAATGGATCCCTATATAGATATATATATATATATATATATATATATATATATATATATATATATATATATATATATATATCTATACTATTAATAAAGCAGATTGGAGGGGTATATTAAGATACCCAATTTGTTGACCAGGTACCGTTATTTAATGCACAGTGTACAATCATTTTTAGGGGTGGTTTGGTCTTTTTAACTCATGTTTTAATTTAAACCCTAAAAATAATTACATTTCAAGCCCTTAATTTTCGAAATCTATTGTTATTTACTGAAAAACTTGCCACAAAAATAGGAAAACAACATTTTTATTATTCTTTGGACTGATTTTTGACGTGTTTATTATTAAAATTGTTGAAAACATCAATTTAAAAAGCATGATATTACGAACAATTTGATGTAAAAATTTCACCGAACCGATCTTTATTTCTCTATGTACAAGCAGCTAATGCATGAAGTACAACCACATTTTCAAAACCTATTTACGATTTGCGTTTTTAAAAATACCTATTTTTGTGGTGTTGTATTATGACCCGGTCAAAAATAATTTTCAATGATAAATACGTACAGTCCAGTTTATCAAAATACAGTCCAGTTTTTTAGTAACAAATGTTAGAAAATACGGTAGACTAAAAAGTATTACAAAATGACTTGCTTTTTTGTAGCGGCTAAAGCATGTTGTTGCTTTTGATGTTGGAGTTTTGTAGCTGCCTATGATGCTACGATGTAGTCCAAATTACCTCTACCTATAAGGCAAGGAAGATTATAGTTTATACAAAACTGAATATATTTAATACGTCGATGATGTGGGTAAACTTGTGGCCCAAACATAAAAAGATACCAAAATTTAGAAAATACCTTCTATTTTACCGGAAAACCAAGGTCTTGAACTAACGAAGCTTTAAACACAATGGCTTGCAACTCCAAATATGGCTTGCAACTAGCCAATAAAGCATTGATATTACTATGCAACTTCAAAATATGTGTATAATTTGAAAAAAAATAAAATCTATACAAAACTAGGAAAAAATACCTTGCCAATCTGGTCGAGCGCTTGACCTGTTGCCAACAGACCACACGTCTAACCCTTTGTGGAAGCTGAATCAATGTAAAACAATCACAATTTCAGTATAGATATAATTCCAAATACATTCAGAAAGAACAAATTCCAATCTAGATTCTAAAATTTATAATGGTTGAGATGCAAAACCTATATTTTCTACAAAATCCAGCTTTGACTTTGACATTATACAAATTATTCACAAACATCATACATCTGTATATACATACACATAGATACACATACACATTCATACATTAAATGCTTGCATACTGCTAACAGTCAATATATGATGGGTTGTTCAGATAAAAAAAACTTAATTGGATAACTTTTTATGAACAATATTTTAAAAAATCAGAAAATACTCATCATTTATAAATGGGTCAACTCGGTAAATCGAGTTACAATTTAAAACCAATTTAGTTTTGAAATAAATTTATGAACTTGATTGAATCCACTAATTCTGGAAATATGGTTACCAAATATTTTTGAAAATTTAAGGGAGGACGAAATTTTAAAAGTTAACCAAGCGGGAAACAACAGTTTTTGAGAAATAAAACCCCTAGCTGAATCACTATATAAATAGACTAACAAGTTGTTGTTTTTATTAGTATTCTTGAAATCTATTTAGCCATAGAACCTATTTCAAAGAAGATGAAACACCAACCAATCCAGGTTACATTCTTCTCTATATTATGTACTCATTAACGTATTCTCTACTAAGTATTTGTTCGTACATGTTCTTATAATAATCTTATTTATGCAGAAACTTTATGATGATTTGAAATTAGAAAATCACGATGGTTCTTTGGATCTTAACACACCATTAATCATTGCTTCAAAGGTTCTTATTGTCAATGATATTTCATTTTCAATCAAATAATTATATTTCTTTCATATATGTACACTACTTAATATTTAATGTTTGACCATTAACTAATCCTCCCACAATGAATCAGGATACGCAGGCAACTAACTTTGAAGATTTGGACGGTTCTTGTGAATTAAAAGAAACAAAAGTTGATGTTACAAAGGTTTCTTCTTTAAAGCTCATCTTACATCTCTTTATAAAAAAAATAATATACACTCTTCAAATGTACATATAAAGTAGTTTTTTTTTTCTGCAGAATGATTTTTTAAGCTTTATTAGGACTTGATGGAGGCAATTAAGGATGAATGTTTAGCTAATCTCAACAACGCAAAGGTTCAAACATTATAGAATTTTTTAAAATATTTTCATACTTTATAGGTTTAAACTCTATGAGTTATATATTGTAAGCATTTCCTTTTGCAGAATGGATCTGAACAACTTGACAGTGATTTAAATGAAAAAACAATTGATGCTAATGAGGTTATTATTGCAGATTTTTTTGAAATCTTTTCATATTTTATGTAAACTAACAGAGTTTTCTTAATGCCATATGAGTTATATATTGTAACCATTTATTTTGTATGTAGGTTGAGATTGATAACAAGGATTGTTAAACGATTCACATTATATACAATATATATAGCATGTATTATAATTATTAATCACTCATGATTTGTTTTATTTTACATAATGTAGTTAAAAAACTTAATGACTTTAATAAAGATAGTGTTGATACTAATCAGGTAATTGTATTCATGTTTGAGGTTATGATATGAATTTTAACATATATTTATTGTATCAGTTAATGCAAAACTATTTATGCAGGTCGATTCTAACCGTAGTGTTGAGATTATCTACCATGGTTTAATGTTCAGTCCATACAAGTTGGATCTTGAACGAGAATGGAGTGAAGAGGTAAATCTGTATTTACATAAAAGTTGTTTAGTAAATATTACATCAAGAAAAAAACACTACAGACATAACAAATTCTAATTATTAAGGGTTGTTTAATTAGTTGTTCACCAAGCGGGAACACTATTTAAAATCAAATTTTAAACACAATTAAGTTGATATATCCTATATAGCAGCCGAAACACTACAAACATAACAATTTCCTAATTTGTAGGGGTTGTTTAATTTTTGTTCAGCAAGCGGAAAAGTAAATCTAAATCTAAAAAGCAAACTAAGAATAGATAAAACTATGTTGTTACAATGTTAATTTAACATAATGCCACTCTTTTAAATAAGCACACATCCAAAACCCCATTAAGTATACAACATATACCAAACCTACAACATTATACCTATAGGGTTTAAAAATAAAAACAAACATACTCCAACTATGTAAAAAGATCGACTGAGTATTATACTGTGTTTACTTATTTTTTTGAAATAAATAAGTGATACCTTTAATATGATTACAAAAGCTATGTTACTATTATTACCACAATCTAATCATTTGAACAAAGCGTTTTTGGACGTTTTATGCATTTTAAAAAAAACTGGACTGATATCAAATCATATGAATCATGTTATCAAAAACACAACAGCAAAAATAAGAAACATAGAAACACTATCAAAATAAATTAGCATTCACTAATATATAACAATTAAGTGGTTTTAGATTTTATACTTGAACATACCTTAACATTCAAATTTGGACATCTATTATATGAAAGCACAACATCGATAACAAATCTTATACAACCTTAACGAAGCCTAGATGGAGGCCAGATTCCAAAACCTCTCTAATGAAGGCTGGACAAGCACATCTAGGGAGTTAAAATATTGTATAATTGATTAAGTTTAAACCTCCAAAAAACATTATATATAGTATAGATATATATAATCAGTTAAAACATTATTTATTATTTTAAATAAAATACACTGATCAAATAAAAACCGTAAACAAATAAGCATATAACAATTGATAACATGTGTGAAGATCCCGGACCATAGTCCAAGTGTCAACCGAAGGGCAGTTGATTCCTGTCAGCACAGAAACTCTTCGATGAGGTACTTGCTACGATTCAAGGTAGGTTAGAACACTTACATTGGATAACATTACTTAACTATGAGAAGATGACAAGCCAAGATATGTCAAAATAACACCTTAATCTCTTAAAAGTCCCTACAATATTAAAAAAACTACAAGTAAGGATAACAAATTACTTTGTAAAAAAATATAAAGTACATTTGGCTGATTTAGTAAATGGTTATTTACTTACGCTGAATCTTAGAAGTAGCACCATAATTTGGACTTGAACACAGTAGGTATGTTGAATCAGGGGCAAAAAAAACATGCACAACACATAATACATATTAATTAATATATGTATAACCTCATCTAACCAAATGCATAACAACCACAATGATATGAACAAGATTAACCTTTTGAACAAAATTGAAGTATTATTCTCATTGAACTAACAACAACATGCAAATGCAACACTTAAAATATTTAAACAAATTATACACACTGCAGCAACCATTTTAAGCAAAATACAAAGCTAAACCAATCATACCAACTGAATGCATGAACTGAAAAAAATCTTTGATCGCTTAAAAGCATGTATATGTTCTTCATCGCTCTGTGAAAAAATTTACATAGCGATGCTTTAAACTGTGATGTCCCTTAAAAGCATGTATAAGCCAGCAAATTACAAATCTAATGCAAGCAGTTAACTGAACAATTTGATGATAATACAAAACATAGCATACCTAACTGAAAATGCCAAACCGTTCGATCTCTGAACAAAATCGTACTCAGAAATATCAACACAAAAAGCAACAGAAACATATAAATGACATATGATATGATCTCACCATTGCATTATAATGATCAGACACCATTACAATGAAACCAACTACAGATGCTGTTCACTCTGGCAAGGATAAATATGCCTGAAAAATAAGAAACATAAAAAAGGTTAATCTTCAATCCTAGAAACTTATCAAAAGGTTACAACACTTAAAAATTATTGATTCATCCATAGAATGAAATTGAATGCCATTCTTAAAAAAATTCAAATAGGCTTGCATTGTTACCCTGTTCATTGTGTATAGAGCTTCGACCATTTCAGGGTGTCTGGTGCGCACCATGGCAGCCACCTAAAGTTCAATGGAAAAGGGTAAAAAACACATACGTCAGTTGGTATGAAAGAGTACAAAACCACAAAGAACCATATAGAAAAAGAGGCATAAACCTTCTTCCAGTCTTTTCCATACTTCTTGTTGGCTTTATAGAAGCGATCCACCTCTTCATCAATCCATACATCAATCACTGTCAAATGGCTTATGTAGTAGCTCTTAACAACTGAGTAGAAGATGATTCATCATCGATCCACCTCTGAACCTGCTTTGATTAATCATTTTTCTCACTGGAAAAAACTAAAAACAACCTCCATAAGCAACACAAACGAACAAGATGTGAAACCATAAAGCGAGCAGTGGATATGGTACATATATATTTTCATGTCACAAAAGCCTGTATTAGAACAACTATTAGATTACAATTAAAACTACTAAAAGAAACCACTATACACATATACAATCAAGCATTTTTAAGCACACAACATCATAAAAAGAAGGAATAGAAGACAAAATCTATTAGAACACAAACAACAGCTACATTCACAACCAACTACTATAATCAATCACAAGCAAACAACCACACAAAGTAGACATACCACACTAAACTTGACAGAATAGAAATTAACATGTTGTTAAATCCAGAAAAAACATAGAACATTTAACTGCTAAACTACTTACTAACATTTACCAAAGTAGTAACACACATACATGCATACATCTTTTGAATCAAACTACTAACATTTAACTATAGCATTTACCAATTCTACTAACATTTACAAAACTAATAACAGAAATATACAAACATAAAAGTTTCAGGTCAAACGTGTCATAAAACAGAGCATACAAAACAGAACATCTTGATGATAATACAAAACAGAGCATACCTAACTGCGAATGTCAAAACGTTCGATCTCTGAACCTGCTTTGATTCATCATTTTTCTCACTGGAAAAAATGAAAACAACCTCCATAAGCAAGCAACACAAACGAACAAGATCTATAATGAAATTATACAGTCAAATAACAAAACCTAGGGTTTAAAAGCAACATAGCTATGATCTAGGGTTTATAAAAATTACCTGAGATGCCGACAACGGCTGATGAAGGTGAAGGTGATGATGAAGCAACAAGAAGATGTTCTTGGTGGAAGAAGATGATGAAGAAGTAGATCGATGTTCTTGGTGGAAGAAGATGATGAAGCAACGAGATTATGAAGCAGTAGATCGATGAAGGTGAAGATGTGATGAAGGAGATGATGAAAACGGCTGAAACTATTTAGGGTTTGTCTGAATGAACGATGCGGTATTTAAAAAAAAAAACCTACCCGTTTTTTTGGTCTGAATGATCCATGACCCGGTCCATAACCCGTTTACCCATATTAACCTCCATTGGCCCAACCATATAAATTTGTTTAAACTCAAAGAGACCAAGCCCAAAACTTTTGTTTTGTTTTGTTAAACACTATTTTTTTAGAATTTTTTTAGAATTTAATTTTATAATTATTTTAAGTAAATACAAATTTTTATAAGTTAAATTATTTTGTATACGATAAGTTATATTGTATAAAATAAACATTACACTTTACTAAAACGAACTATTATTTGGCCATTATTTAACTATTGGTAAATGTTAGTAAGTAGTTAAATACAAATTTTTATAAGTTAAATTATTTTGTTTACGTATTCAACTTATGGTTGTTTTAATATTATCGTCGACAGTTGTCATCTTCAGTTATTAATTACTTTACACATGTTACGCCCATAACCTAGGCTCATGCTATAAACAATTGTCACCGAAAATCTCGACCCCGCTGCATCGCGCGGGTCCCTACTAGTATATATATATATATATATATATATATATAGGGGAGAGATTTTCTGCAAAGGGCCAAAACTCTAAAAAGGCTAAGAAGGAATCTGGGGCGTCGGATTATGGTGTTTACGGTCCAGATGAACGCGGTGGCAGTTTTGTAAATATTATGATGTTTTGGTTACGCGCGAGATGGATTTGGGGGTATATTTGTCATTGTGCGTTTTTAACACCACAATTCTAACGCCATGGTGTTTCTTAGATCCGTGTCTTCTGAATCATGGTGTTTTTTACGCTTGAACTGATCACAGTAAAAACAGTTGACATGTTTGGTGTTTTATTTTCACACATCTTTTCATGGCGTTTCTAACTTTTCTCATGGTGTTTCTTAGCACTATCAAATGGGATCTATGTCTTCTGATCATGGCGTTTTTAACATTTGAACTGATCACTAAAAACACCATGACTCAGAATGTTAAAACCACAATGATTCAGAAGAATAGAACATTGATTGGAGGTTCGTAATTAGTAAACGAAAACGTCAAAAACAAACAAAAACATCATCGCTTTCGGTATTCGCCATAGATGAATGATTATGGATTCAAAATTAATAAACGTAAAAAAAACACCATAAGATGACGATAACGCAGTGTTAAAAACACCATGATTCAGAAGAACAGATCTCATTTAGCGTCAACGCGTAAAATGACGATAACGCCCCTCCGTGTTTTTTCCCCCTCATGGACACGTGTTTGTTTGTGAATGCTTCCTACACTTCTTAGAGTTTTAAGCCTTTTTAGAAAATCCTCAATATATCATATTCTATACAACATGGAATGAAAGTTACTCATTTGCTTTTTAAGTTGTTTTTATATAAAAATATGTAGTGATTATCAGTTTGTAGTATATCAATAAAAATATGATATAAATGATATCTTTTTAACTTAAGAATAAAAAATAAATCAATGTTTCTATGAAAATTTTGAATTAACAATGAGTAAATTGTCATTTTGGTCCCTGGGTTTGAACTAATTCAACCACTTTGGTCCTTATGTTTTTTTCTTGCCATTTTGTTGTTTGGTTTTATAAAAAATGGCCATTTTAGTTCTTCCGTTAACGTCTGTTAGATTGAACCGTTATATCCAAGGGTATTATAGTAAGGACCAAATTGACAGTTTTTTACAAAGCTAAACACTAAAATAAAAATTATTTTATATTTCAGAAACCAAAATAATAATTTGATTATTGATTTTATTATTATTAATTATTATTATTGATATTTATTATTACAAAATACACCATCGTTGATCATATATTCTCCACAACACCACCGATGTCACCTCCCTTGACCTTTTCATTCGTCTTCTTCATCGCTACACACCTCATTCAAATAAAATATTATCAAATATCTCTTCCCTTGCCCATCTCCCGGCCACCACCACCAAGCAATCCCATTTTCTTTCGTCTTTGGGGGAGTAGAAACGCCTAAATCGTTTTAGAGGCTTTAGACAAAGTAAAATTTTGAGGCCTTTTTAGTTTGTTTTTAATCTAATTATTATAATGTTTCTTCTCTATTTGAGGTCGAGACCCATGCTAATAAAAAAAATGTTTTGGAGCTGAAGTTATAAATATCTTTTGTGATTATTACATATTTTAAAAATCGACTGCTTTCTTTTTTAATTGATTCATCTTCCTTTAGGTGTTTTGCATAACGTGTAATAAAATAATTTAATTGTTTTTTAGCATTTTGTTTATGTTTTATATAATGTTTTACGGTGGAAGAGAGTATCATGGTGGGAGGTGGTTGTCTTGATATTGTTTGAGGTGGAGATGATTTCAAAACTGAAAGTTGAGAAAATGAATAAAATGACCGACGTTAGGAAAATGACAAAATTGACAAAAGTTAAGAAAATGACCACAATGACAGAGTTGGGAAATGGACCAAAATGACAGAAAGAAATTTGGAAAATGACCAAATTGTCAATTTAATAAATAAGAGTGTTTTGTTATTTAGCACGAATTTAATTGGAAAACGTTGACGGAAGGATCAAAATGGTAAATTTTTATAAAACTAAGCACCAAAATGGCAAGAAAAAAAAATAAGGACCAAAGTTGTCGAATCGGTAAAAACTCAAAGACCAAAATGACATTTTAGTCATTAACAATTATAAAATCAGTTTATTGTTCGTATGTTAGTGTGTATATATATAAATATATGAATATGTATACTATAAATGAGATGTATTTAATTTAGGAATAAATATTAAATCAACTATTCTATTAAAAAGTTTGAGCGAAAAAAATTCATCTAAGATGCGAAGCGTTTTAATACCTTTTTTATTATTTATATATATATATATATATATATATATATATACTACTATTATTGTTGTTGTTGTTATTAAAGGTATATTGGTTTATACTGGTCCAAATTATCATCTTCTGGCTCCTACCGGTCCTAACTATTGAATTGGCTATCAACGTTCCCAACTTTTATCACTTTGACAGCCAATCATTTATCGTTAAATTTTTTTAACGCCGTTAAGTTTTATTCCAAATTCAAGACCGATTTTTTAATTCTTTTGATCGGAAGGATAATACAAGTTGAATGATGAAAAATATACCTCGAAACGACACTCTAAACAACGAAACGATGTATCAATCGGGTGTTTAAACCTAACGAAACGATGTATCAATCGGGTGTTTAAACCTAACGGTGCTTCAGTTGGATGTAAAATCAATCGCCTCGAATATCTTTCGATCAAAAGGATTAAAACATCGATTTTGAATTCGAAAAAAACTTAATGGCGTTAAAAAAAATTAAAGACGGACCGTTGGTTGCCAAAGTGATAAAAGTTAGGACTGTTAAAAGCGAACTCAATAATTATAACCGATAAAAGCCAGAAAAATGATAGTTAAAACCGATAGAAATCAGTATACCTTATTTAAAACGTTAAATCAATAATTACATATCCGAAATAATTACATACGCGTGACAATTCTTTGTCTATTTTTAATTTTTTTTTTTTGAGAATCTTCCATTGGAAACATGATTAGATAAATCACATTTTATGCTAGATATGTAACATTCAATAACTTAATAACTTATGTCAGGAATACAATCAAATGGAAATAGATTTTTACACTTTTGCTAGATCGAGAAGATTAATGTATCATCCATTGGGGCCATTGAAGGTTCATAGTTATCTATTTTACACGCAATTTACTAGTTATATGATTATAAACTTATTTTATTTCTTTTATTAATTCTAAAGTTTTACAAACAACGTCCTAAATTTAAAACAAATTTCTACATTTTAGATCTAACTAATTCATGTGATAGAAAATGATAGGTTCAATTACAAGAGAGTAACTCCAAGTGATGGCATGTTACCATGACCACCGTTTGCAATCACACATTTCTTCAAGTTGCTTAATATATATGTAGTATATAACTAATAATATTTTGAGCGGGGTGAGGGATGGGTTTAATCACAAAAACATTAGTGTGTTTCATGCTAACTTGGTGTTGTTTGCCTATTTGAGGGTATTTTAATGTTGTTTTATCATGTTCTCATGTTATCATGCTTATTTTGAAATGATAAGTTTTAAAAATTAGATTGTTAAAATTATAAAACTAACTAGTGATTTAGTTTTAAAAATTTCAAATTCAAACTTAGTTTTAAAATTCTAAAGACTAATAATTCCATTCGAATAACCCGAATTCAATTTGAATACTATCAACAGATAACACAAAACTCCCTCCACATTTCATTCAAAATTCAAACACTTGTAATCTAAATATAGTGTATAATCCACTTTCCAATTTCATTGTAAATTAGCTATGTATAGACCCACAATCACATGCTCTACTATTGTATATATACCTCACCAATCAATGAGAATAAAATATCTTTGATTGCATATCTCTCATATGCTATCAGAGCCCCCCCTCTTAACCAAATGGAGATAGTGGTGTTGCTTGACTTAAGGTCAAGAGTTTGAGCCCATTCTCTAATGGAGTGGTCATACAAACTACTTTAGATGCGGATTTAGAGTGTGTATGAATTAAAAAAAACTAATAATTTGATTCGAATATATAATTAACTAGGTTTTTCACTTCTTGTATGTAAATGGAACATTCAAGCTTGAACAGTTGGCTCGAATATGTATTGAAAGAAAAAAGACAAGGTACATACTACATGTGTCAATCATATCCGAGCGAGACACACAAGATTCATGTGTAGCTTCTGAAAAACCTTTTAGAATACTTTGGGGACTAGGTTGGATATGAGACTAGCATACTAACCTTAAACAGATAGGCAAAGTGAAATGACCATTAGGACCATACAAGACAAGCTTCGCGCATGTGTAATTGATATTTATGGTCGTAGTTGAGATGTTTATCTCTCACTAATGTGATTTTTCTTATGAAAATAGCTACCAAGTGAGCCTAAAGGTTACACTTTTTGAGGAATTTCATGACAATAAGTATAGACCTTATTTTCGGATCCTAATTAAATTGGTCTTGGACATGACCTATAAAATAAAAGATACATATGAAAGGCTACAAGGCGACTCGAGATCGCAAGATAATTATATCAGTACCAGCGAGTTCTGTTGAAGTTTAAATTGGGGATAGATAATGTTCAAGGTGTCGTTATCTTAAGGCACACAAATTAGAAAGAAAGAAAAGTTGAATCCTAATAACATCGATTGTTTAAGATCCTAATAAGGATATGCATGATGGTTTATATGATATAACTCATTGTGGAGTTAAGATGAGTACATGCGGTACTTAAGTGATGTTTTTCTGATGAGACATTGAGGACTCCATTTCATGAATGTTAGGTGGTCAGATGACTGAAGATCGTTAAGGAGCTGATGGAGATAATCAAAGCAAATTAATGAATAAGAAATAAATGCATTCCATTTGACAAGGATATATGGAGTAGGGGTGTGTATGGGTCGGTTTGGGTCGGTTTTTGACTCAATCCGAACCCAAACCCAAAAATTCGGTTTTTGTGTTTTTAAAACCAATGGGTTTTTGGTTTTTCGGTTTTGGGTTTTGGGTTTGCGGACTAGGTTTGGGTTTGGGTTCGGTTTTTTCGGTTTTTTCAACTTGGCTTTAGATTTATTGTTTTTTAATACTAAATACAAGTTATAAACACAACTCTTAATTAATGATTCAAGAAAACATGTTATAATACTAAAGTTTAAATTTATGTTTCCATAAGTTTAAACATTAAAAATGAACCACATTTCAAAAGAAAATTTACTTAGAAAACAATAACCATAAACAAAATTTTGAATGTCCTCTTGCTTCGACAAAAAAACACCAATAAATCATAGATAAAATGTAATATGATTATATTATAATGTATTACAATATAGACTTTTACATAACATAGGTCATGGGTCTTACATATATGAAATTTAGTATACACATAAACATTATTAGGTTGGTTCGATTTTACGGATCGGTTTTTTAACAAAACCCAAACCCAACCCAAAAGTTTGGTTTTTTTATAAATTAAACCCAAAACCCACGGTTTCTATTTAGGTTCGGTTTTTTGGGTTTGGTTTTTCAGTTTTTTCGGTTTCGGATCGGTTTTTTCGGTTTCATGCTCTTCCCTAAATTATGGAGTGCTAAGCGTGATCCTAACTTTATGTTGGATAAGATAAGCTAAGAGGAAGAAATCTAATCGTATGATTATTAATCGATGTGATTCCGGGACGAAATAATTTTAAGGGGGGAGGATGTGACACCTCGACCAAGAGCCACGTGTTGTGTCTGAAAAATAAAGATAGAGACGAGATAACCTAAGATTTGAACCAATAAAGATGTATGAACACTGGAAGTTCGACGAGAGAATGCCTAAAACGGTTAAATGCGTTAAAAATGAAATATTAACGCGAACCGAGCAGTTTTTCACCAGATACATAATATCTAGGGGTGGCAATTCCCGACACGACGAACACGACACAAAAGTAATCAGGTTTTAGATTGGCAAATATAACTCGTTTATAAGTACGGGTCATGTTCGGGTTGACCCATATAAAAACGTGTCATTTTCGGGTTGAACTATTTGGTTTCAAAATTAGTTCTCTATTTTTCTTCTTTTCTAAAAATAAATGTTAAATTCTTTTATCTATCTTTGGTATATATTAATACTCACAATAAAGAATTTCATTTACCATTTAAACTATTCACATTTACATTTTCAATGTTAAGTATTTAATTATTTTTCTATTTGCTATAAATAAATTTGATTTAAATAATGTGTTTTATGACTGTAGTTTCAGTAATTATTAGGGGTGAGCACAAATCGGGTTTTACCTATAAAAACCGATTACCGGCCCGAAAATATACCGATTACCGAACCGATATATTATATAGCATTAGGTAGTCGGTTCTTGATTTGAGTTAAAATCGGGATTCGGTTCGGTATCAGGAAATGATCCATATATACCGAATATGTATATATCGAACCGACCAACACATACTCATCCTAATTTCAACATTATTTAGCATATACAGTTACGACTGTCTTCAAAATATCAACTTCATGAACTGATTTTGTAACTTTAAGTTCAATCCAAATGCAGTTCATCTCTAATTTACCTTGGGTGTAAGGCAATTAATCACCTTCTTGAAACCGTTTTCACTTTCGTTAACATCTGATGAGGTATCATCATAACCAAGCCAAAGCCCAACAAATTAGGCCCATCTTATATGAGCCCATTTCTAACAAGTCTGAAGACAAAGGCCAGTTAAGGCCTTAACCCATCCAAACCTTCTATAAATACGAGGTTTCTTCCATCAGAAGGGACAGGTTGTATTCTCTAACCTTAAATTATCTCTCTTGTGTTTACACACTTGTATGCACGGGGGGGATCACAATGAAGGCGGTGATGATGTTGTTTCTGAGCCGGAGGCGTTCCCTCCCTTAACACCACCGCACCATACTTTATCTTGCATCTTAGCAGGAACATCATGACACAAGGACGGACCCGAACCGGGCCTCATTACTCCTTGCACTGCGACCCGAGTCCATAAACCTCTCGGGGGGATTTTTGGTAGCAACAAGTGGCGCCATCCGTGGGACCACGAACAAATGTGTTTCCGTGCTCCCCATACAAGAGTTAGATCTACATCGCATACGGAGCTCAGATCTACGTCCATTTTCCCGGTTACAGAAACTCCCGATGTGATGATGTTTCCAAAGCCCGACAAGGGCGAGCACTAACCAGTCCTGGTAGTATGACGCCTCCAAACATGGAAAAGACATAAAAAAAGGAAGAACGGTCCAAATCCGGCCATTCCCTACTAAGGAGGATCAAGGCCCGGGTTTCATGAGAAGTATGTTTGAGCCCCGGGTTTCAAGAAGCGACAATCAATTGGCTTGCCGTGTTGTTCATGGGATATCTGGATCTGCAGAGAAAACTCTAGTTACAGGTCCAAAGTTCTAACTCTATCTTGGTCACAATAACCAACATATAATGAATCTTTCAAAAGACTGCATGTGTCTTTGGTTTCATGTAGTATATTTGCCTACGTAAATGTTAGACTCATGAAATACATCTACATGTGAAAACCTTTTAAGATATTAGCTTAATCTGTTCATGTTTCTATATAAAACAAAATAGGCAAAAAGAAAGGAAATAAAAAAAAAATCATTCTTTCGTCTTGCTTCATATGTTCCAAACATGAAACCTTTTCCAAAAGATAAATAATAAACAAAAAAAATGCAAACATAGATGTACACATATATTCACGTGTGTAATTTGTTTGTAATTTGCATAGACCATGAGAAATTTTACTACCTACCACCTTATACACATGTATCTAGGCATAAAGTACAATTGCACATGCATATCTAAACAGGGAAACACTCAATGTCAAATCATATTATCTTGACAGGAAAGTAAAACATATAAAAACCCTTGGGTAAAAGAGTACAAATATGTAATGTCAGAGAATAGGGACCTAAAACCTCACACTCAAACAAATAGTCACATTTCTCATTTTTGGAGATAATCAAGCCCGGCAATCTCCAAGCCCGGCAAACTCCGGCAATCTCCAAGCCCGGCAAACTCCGGCAATCTCCAAGCCCGACAAACTCTGGCAATCTCCAAGCCCGGCAAACTCCGGCAATCTCCAAGTCCGGCAATCTCAAAGCCCGGCAATCTCCAAGCCCGGCAATCTCAAAGCCCGGCAATCTCAAAGCCCGACAATCTCCAAGCCCGGAAAACTCCAAGCCCGACAAACTCCGGCAATCTCCAACCCCGGCAAGCCCGGCAAACTCCGGCAATCTCCAAGCCCGACAATCTCCAAGCCCGGCAATCTCAAAGCCCGGCAATCTCCAAGCCCGGCAATCTCCAAGCCCGGCAAACTCCAAGCCCGACAAACTCCGGCAATCTCCAAGCCCGGCAATCTCCAACCCCGGCAAACTCCGGCAATCTCCAAGCCCGGCAATCTCAAAGTCCGGCAATCTCCAAGCCCGGCAATCTCCAAGCCCGGCAAACTCCGGCAATCTCCAAGCCCGGCAATCTCTAAAGCCCGGCAATCTCCGGCAATCTCCAAGCCCGGCAATCTCCAAGCCCGGCAAACTGTGGCAATCTCCAAGCCCGGCAATCTTTGGCAATCTTCGTTGGCAATCTCCAACCTCCAACTTGTTTAATTTACACAGGTGAATCTACGGCTAGTCGTCTTCTTGTCAGGCAGAACGTATTAATGCCCGACAGTCTCTTTCCGGTCACGACCGGTCCTAACTCGCCATCACCTATCCTGGAGATGGTCTAGAGCTTGAGACCCGGTGTGGTACCTTTCAGGTCATCAAGATCCTGGAGCTCCTATGTTATCAGCCCCCATAGTGTCACCTATAAAACCTGAAGTCGTGAAATCAAAGATAGCCCTGACGGGCTATCTCTAACCTAGTACCGGTGAACTTATAAAACCTGTAGACCGGCACTTGCGTATAACATATCCCTATGGCTCGGCTCACCCGTCCTCACCCCGACTAAATAAGAAGTGTGGCCCCCGGCTTCACCTAATGACAATCCATTTTTAGCCATCACATAAACCTTGAACTCGAACACTCAAACCGAAACATGATCTCCAAATTCTCCATTTTTACACTTAAAGTTTAAGAGTTGCGACTCGTAGTTTCAAATTGTAATATTAAAGGGTTTAGTAACCCTGCCTCCATTTAGATTCGTAAATCCGCATACAATGATAGAGAAGCCAAAATAAGTTACGGTGAGATATACATTCTTTATCCTATCAAAAAAGACATGCAAACATGCTATTTGGAAACAAATAAACATGCAGTAAAACATAAGGGCATGGCCCAATTGGATCACGACACAAGAAAGAGATGATACAAAGAAAATATATACCATAAACCTATATTATGTTATGTTCTTATGATTCCAAACGATAGATTTCATACTCAAACCATTAATTGCCATGATGGCAATACGAGCCTAGGAAAAACGCAAGAAGGCTCGACATTTTTCAAGCATGGGTTTGAGAACTGGGGATCTAAACCTTTTTCGTACATTTTATTTATGACAGTTATTTATTTTATAAGTTCAACACTACTAATGTAGTTTAGTAACATTGAACTGGGGGGCTAACATGGTGTAACGCCACTACTCTTGAATACCCTCGTATATGATTCGAAACAAATAATTTTCATCAGACGATGACCTACTTTGGATATCCCCAAATGCTAAATGGGGATATTATTCACCGAATATTATAAAGGCCGAAAAGAAATAATATGCTTACTAATTAAATCAAAAGGCAATCAATTATCACTTATACGTGACGCACAACATCAAGAGCTGGACCTTAAACAGATGTTTTGCACGTTGTTTGAAGTAGAAAAAATGGATCGCTGGGTAGTCATTTAGTTGGCCTTGGTCTTATTATTTAGTTCCTTTCAACAAAGAAGGAATCAAACATACTTACATTAGTCAGTATATTGTGCAATAGCCCATGATTTAGATGAGATGACATACTTAACTTCCATTTACATCTTATTTTATAAGTTTAGAGCTACTAACATGACTTAGCAGCACTAAACTGGAGGGCAAGCATGTATAATTCACAACCACAAAGCTAGGAACCTGGCACCTAGCAAAGTGATGTCGGATCAATTTTAGAAAGGGGAAAGAGACACCCTTAAAAGGCCCTTTACAAAAACTTCAGGGGAACAAAAACCCTATAAAATAAATAAGGATCCAAGACAGGACCTTGAATCATGCTGGCTGGGTACAAAAATCCGATAAAATAAGCAAGG
The DNA here is from genome assembly GCA_030867185.1 of Tagetes erecta. Taxonomy (NCBI): domain Eukaryota; kingdom Viridiplantae; phylum Streptophyta; class Magnoliopsida; order Asterales; family Asteraceae; genus Tagetes; species Tagetes erecta. Next base: position 64,463,293 of record CM061486.1, on the reverse strand, counting down.
TTCCAAGACAGGAACTTGCAGTGCACTAAGCGGGAACAAAAACCCCAAAATGAGGATCCAAAATAGGACCTTGAATTACACTAAGCGGGAACAAAAACCCAAAATGATGATCCAAAATAGGACCTTGAGTTACACTAAGCGGGAACAAAAACCCAAAATGAGGATCCAAAATAGGACCTTGAATTACACTAATCGGGAACAAAAACACAAAATAAAGATCCAAAAGAGGACATTGAATTACGCTATCCGGGATTAAAAAACCCTAAACAAGGATACAAGTCAATTAATGGGGAACAAAATCCCATTAAAACAAGAGCCTATGACAAAATCTTGAAACGTGGAGCACAAAAAACTCTTCAAAACGAAAACCAAGGTAAAGCCTTGAGATGCATAGCTGGGTGCAGGCACCTTGAATCATTACACGTTAAACTCCTAAATCCATTACACCAGTGGAAGAGTCAAGAAAAACGCAAATATATTAGTGCAAAGTTGTAAACAAGGTATTGATATATAGTTTTTCAATATATTCAACATATATACATACATCTATTCTCATTACAGTTAAATAATAAAGAAGGAAAAAGAAAAGCACTTTCTTCATGATAAAGGAACAAATCATGAAAGAAAAGTACAATAGATCGAGAGAAACGCACCAAAGGCATTCTCAACTCGACTATGGCATCATGTCATCACGTAACTAACAAGTCATGCAGGGTTATTCATCGGCAGGAAAGGACTACTAAAGTCTAGCATAACATAGTTTGTGCTAAATCATGCTAGACTGGGGGACTTGATGAGGTATCATCATAACCAAGCCAAAGCCCAACAAATTAGGCCCATCTTATATGAGCCCATTTCTAACAAGTCTGAAGACAAAGGCCCGTTAAGGCCTTAACCCATCCAAACCTTCTATAAATACGAGGTTTCTTCCATCAGAAGGGACAGGTTGTATTCTCTAACCTTAAATTATCTCTCTTGTGTTTACACACTTGTATGCACGGGGGGGGGGGGGATCACAATGAAGGCGGTGATGATGTTGTTTTTGAGCCGGAGGCATTCCCTCCCTTAACACCACCGCACCATACTTTATCTTGCATCTTAGCAGGAACATCATGACACCAGGACGGACCCGAACCGGGCCTCACTACTCCTTGCACTGCGACCCGAGTCCATAAACCTCTCGGGGGGATTTTTGGTAGCAACAACATCCCTCCTAAATCTTCTTCAAAATCATCTATTATAGATCAATCATCCGCCCTAATCCATTTTTTTTGCCGCTATTGATAACCATAAACCTTGTTTTTTCTCCAAATTGTAGCTTCATCAAGCGATCAGCTTATGAAAGATGGAAGATGAAGAAAGCTTATTTTCTTAAAAGATTTGCTTCAATCGGTGTTGGTATACAACCGATTACCGACTCCAAAATACCGATTGAAACCGACTCCCGATTTGTAAAACTAGGTACGGTAATCGGTCTCAAGTTTGATGATTTTTGGATACCGGGATCGGTTACTGGTATCTCAATTTTAATCGGGAATACCGACTTGCCCAGCCCTAGTAATTATATGGTCAGATATATCAATTTTTTTAATTAAAAACCAATATAACTATTTTTTATACGCAAACTCACATATTAAACATGCCAACTTTAACCGATTTAAACAGCAACCCACTTACAAACGTAAGTTTATTTGGTTCATTTTGATAAATGGGTTAAATGGGTCATATTCATATTGACTCGAATTTATGTTATCTTGTTAGGGTTAGAATTTTTTACACGAATTTGAATATGGTTCGGGTTAGGGTTGCAAAATTCAACCGTCAACCCACGGCCAATCAACCTGTTAACCCGCAAACCCGACACGATTGACACCCCTAGTAATATCTGACGAAATAAATATTTCGAGAATATTTATTATGTTTCTTGATTCTTATCTTCGAGAAATAAAATTTAAAATGCAAAGAGAATCAAGTTCGTACGTAGTGCCGGCTGACATGGTGTGAGCACCCGGCTCACCAGTGCACATATATAAAGAGTTCTCCTCCTATTTTTTCTCATTTCAAAAAGAAAAGCACACACTTAAGGTGAGAGAGTAGAGAGAGTGTGAGAGCTACAGGGTGCTGGAGATGTCATTTCGACCCGGAACCATTTATCGACGTCCCAAAAATCATGGTAAGCTTCATTTAGCTTAAATATTTCCTTAAAATCGTGGAAATGCAGTCTCAAAGATCGTCACCTTCCCGGATATTCGACTGTTGGATCTTGAAGAAATTTGGACCGTAGGTTCCTGAGACATACTAGAACGTATCCACTGGAGGAAGTTACGTTCAGTGGTCTAGAAGTATTGTTTTACCTCCAATCTATTTCTGACAGTTTTCTTGACAAAAAAAGGAAGACTTGATTGTGTTGCATGCTGGTCGAGATGAGAAGATCCAAGGGCGGAAAAATTTACGTATTTGAAAACCAAACATATTGGTGTATTGGTTCTCATGGTATTGCAGTTTGATGAGATTCACGTATGGGAACCGACCCGAAGGTATAAACCGGACATTTGACCTTTCATGTGGTGTCAATCAAGTGATATGAAATATGATATTCCAGGAAGCTGCAGTGAAGTATGCGGGATGTTCTGGAATTGGTATTAAAACTCAGGATCGTTGGGATCAACATCTTGGAAGCTCTCAAGTAGTATGGTGAGACTCATTTAGTATTATTCAAGTTATTTACCATATAGATATATAGTGATACATATACTCATGTATGTATGCGGATGATGTGAGTGGCAATGATAAGGATGATAAACCAACCATAATGTTATTCATTGCGAATGGTGTTGGATTGCTCAAGATAAGTACTTGATCTATAAGTGGGCATGTCGAAGGGCTGCTGAATTGCTGAAAGACAGATAGATCCGAGGAGGACATGGAGAGTGCTGCCAGATTTATTAGGTAAGGTTTTGGAAAGCGTTGCCCAATTGATTATGAATATGACTGGTTCTTGCGTAAACCAGGGTTGTAAGAATAAAACCGTATTAGTAAAATAATGAGGATTTGATGGATGAGATTGTTGAGAACGATAAAACATTGTGGGAAACACAATGGTTTTATGAAATAGCTTTTATTAGTGAAATTGATGTTACTAGTCTAAGAAAAATCTGACTCAAGCATTTGAGCGTTCCGAGTGAGATGAGTTTATTAAGGGCCAAGCCATTGCCTAAGTCACATACGTGACTAAGGCGATTGATAACCTCTAAGAAACGCCGGTGGAAACATTCCAAAAGGAATGTGTTCTAATAATGTCATTATTGTACAGGTCGCACTAGTCATCCAATTAGTCATCAGCTTATGATACTAGATTGCACTGAGGTGAGTTTCCGCCCCACTTTTATAATTATTTTTTTGTTTTCAGGACTTTATCCGAGCTTATTAAAAAATGAAAGGTTTTGCTAGAAATGTCTTTACCTATGCGTGTGCTATAAGTTAGATCGCTCCTGGTGAGTCAACATTCCATAGCTCTATGTTCGTTTGGCTCATGGTGATATTGATCATGCAATAATAAGTTTCCCGTTAAGAATCGTCCTAGGTTAGGCACGATGGCTACATACCATAGGGGATGTCATTAAGGTGGGGGCTTCACGTTAAGAGGTTGTTCCAAGGGAAGAACACCGGCTTTGCCATGCGTCTAGTTGGATCCTTTTAGGTAGAAAGTTTGATCGCTAATAGGTAAGGCATTGCCTGCTAGTGGTTTAACCACGATACATCAGTCCTTTTGTATACACCGTGGTATCGCCTCGCTACGGTAGCCTACTCCGTGGTATAGCCTCGTTACAGCAGATGTGTCGATACTTCGTGGTCGCGCCTCGGTATTTGATGGTGAGATTTGACACGTTTAGTCATATATGCCTTACCATTTCTGTACTAGCATATACCATTATCATGCATTAACGTCACGACGTCGTGAGGCGACATTAGTGAACATTTAGCTTGTAGTAAATACTTATTAACATACATAACTAATTTATGATTTGATGAAATGTTTTATGTCACTGGTTACGACTCACCAACAACGTTGTTATTAACGTCTTTAGCTCGTGATGCATGTACAGGAAACGCCCGAGGGCGTTAGCTAGATGAAAGATGCTTAGCTAGGATCAGATGATTGAGGCTCTCATCATAGGAGATAGTACCGGATTTGCACACTTGGGAGCAGTGTCCTTAGATAGTTGTTTTTGTATCACACTCACGGTGAGTGTAGATAGTTTTACTTTAATAACATTTTTTAAAGTTTAAATTGGGTTGACATTTGTTAAAGTTTAAATTGGGTTGGCCTTTTTAAACTATAATTATTTATTTATAAATGGCTAGTTACGATGCACAATAAGCTAACGAAATAACACAAATGAGCTAAAAACATGAAAAAAGTTTGTTTTTTATACATCAATATTATACACGTTTTAAAGATAAAAAAATGCTTGTTTTAAGTTGCAATTATTTAAAAAAAATAACGTCGTATATAAAAGTTATGAACATTTATAATAAGTGATGGAACTTGAAATATAAAGATATTACAAATAGTAAATTGCCAAAAAGGTCCATGGGTTTGTACCGTTTCGACCACTTTGGTCCTTATTTAAATATTTTTGCCATTTTTGTGTTTGCTTTTGTAAAAAAATGCCATTTTGGTCCTTCCTTCAACGGTTTCCGTTAAATTCATATTAAAAGACCATAATACCCTTTTTTATTAACTTGCCATTTTGGTCCTTTTTGATATTTTGTTAAATAACTATTTTATCCTTAAACCACCACATAACACCCCACCACCATCACCACCACACACCCAATATCTAACCATAATCCCCATCACTTGAAACCAAATTCATCAACAAATCATCATCATTCTCGTTAAATACAACAAATCTCTAGCCATAATCTGTAAAAATCGTCTTCACCACACCTCACCATCACGCCATCAGCACCATCATCTACCCAAGCCCTAATTTCCCATCTCAACTATCCATCTAGTCACCGCCACTGCAACTGCACCACCACCACCAATACCGTCGTCCAGCAACCGCACCACCACCCCCACAACCGTGGAGGGCTAAACGACCACCACACCTCCGTCTTCTGCCAACCGCACATCACCACCACTGGTGGTTTTCGTTCTCTGCCAAATGCACCACCACCACCACCACCACTGTGGTGGTTTCGTGTAACACCTATAAAAAATTCGTATCCGAATTATTAGTTAAGATATTCGACTTTGTGGTCGTAATTAAGCAGTTGATATATATACGAAAATCGTATTTCAAATATTACCAAACGATTAAGAAACAAATTGCACATGAGATGTTTAGGCGAGTAATTATTATTATAGGACACCGTCTTATAATAATATTATATTATATTTAAACTTTCTCCGTTTTTAACGAAACTTAGGTCGGTGCGTAGAGAATGATGAACTCGTCCTAGCGGTATATTTATAATTTTATAAAACGTTATATTTTAAAAGTTATACGACAAAAATGAATGAAGCAGTTGAATTAATTAATAGTAATAATATATTTAAGCTAGCAAGCTAGCATGTCAATTTAAATTGAATCCTACATCGACGACGTAAATGTAATTTGAGCTGCTTGCTTAGTTTCTATATATAGAAGCTTAATGTTAGAGTTTTATATATCCAGTTCTTTTAACGGAAACGCTCTAGTTTAGAGAATCCCGAGCATACAGTACCCATTGGGTGTTGTTAGTAGTCGTTTTTGGAGCACGGTTAAGAGCACGAGTAGGGAGACTCTACATCAGATTGTCGTAGATAATTTGGGAGGTATATTCTTGTTTAAGCTTATGTCTAGTTAATAATTATATTTATTAGTATACTTTTTGTAGGGCTTAGGGTTAGGGTCGGGGTAGACATTGGGTAACTTGACCCTAGTCTAGACATGGACTGCTCAACTATGTCTAAACTAAATAAAGTTATCCATAGTTGACCACGATGCTGACAAGCCAGTACCCCACTCCTTACATAATTAATAGCTAAGACTTGCCCTAACACTAACCAGGAACCAAACTTCGTAATTGTTACAGTAGCACCATTTAAGCCATCAATATAGTTTAAGGTACACAAGGATCTTGATCTCAAAGGGGTAGAAAGTAAGAAGAAGTGTTGTCCAAGAGAAGTTATCCTGAATAAGTTGAATACATTTGTATTTTAAATGCTTTTACGAAATCTTTGTTATTTCGAAACCAGCATGAAAAGTAGTTAATTTATTAATACATGCTGGTAAAATACGAGACGGATACTTGGCACGTACGGTCTGATCAGAAATGGTATACACGTGTTTAGGCAGAACTCATGCGGTGAGTTCTGTAACTAAGCGTGGCTGGTACAGTTTGTGTGCTCAAAGGAGTGAGATTCCCTAGGCACTAGAGTTATAACGAAATAACTCACAGCCAACAAACTGTTATCAGTGTGCAAGATGGTGTGTATTTTATCCATGTTTCTAGTATGGTTAATCTAAATTAATGCTTTCTTGCTTTTAAATGATTTGGGTCTACAGATGATATTCACCAGCATTATCGCTGATGTTTTATTTTGAAAACCTTTTACAGGTAATGAATAGAAAATGATGGAATTGCTAAGTGTCATGTTGTACATATAATGTTTACATATGCACGTTAGCTAATTAAGCACAAGATACATCAAAGAAGAATGGACACATTTGATGAAGAAACCTTGTGGCTTTAAATATTATAGTAATATGAAATTACTATGTTTTGTAAAATAACGGGTAGTTAAGCCCAGTTATATGAAAACAATGTTTCATTGTAAACATTATGAAATATTATGAAATGGGACCAATGTTTTGAGAAAAATATCCCGCTGCATTGAACGCTGTGTTTTCAGAATAAAATAATCAAAGCAGGTACCAATCGGGTCACACGTCTGGGCATGCCAAACCCGGGGTGTGACAGGTTGGTATCAGAGCCACATGTTTCAGCGAATTAGATACTTGTTTTAGTATATAGGCTTTAACCGTATTATGAAATGATGCCTACTAGAAAAAAGTAGGTAGATGCCTATTGTTAATTGCTTTAAAGCATATTAGAATACATTAAATTGTTTTCTATATGTACTAAGTAAGAATTGTACAACAGACTATATGTCTGATGAAAGTTGGGATTTCCTTTCTGTAGAATGTCTAAACGAATAAGTGGACCTTTAAATAATACTCGAGGAAGAAAGAAAAAGGCCATTGAAAATAATTATCTGGATGGTCAAACTATCAATAGAGATGAGGTGCAGCATATGATTAGTCAAGCTATTACAAATGCTATACCAAAAGTTCTAGAAGCTCCAGAAAATAATCATGAAAGTTATAAAGAAAAAAACATTCTGGTAGTAAGAGGAAAACTATTGAAACTCATAATAGTTCTAATAATAGTGAAGATGAGGTTAACAAACCCAAGAAAAGAATAAGGGCTCAGCATGAAGGCTGTAGCTATATAACATTCCAGGTATGTAAACCCGTGGAGTTTGCGGGAACTGAAGGAGCTATTGCTGCATTAAGATGGCTAGAGAAAACAGAAGCAGACCTGGCAATAAGCAAATGTTCGGAGGACGACAAAGTTCTTTATGCCACAAACTCTCTAAAAGATAATGCAATGCAATGGTGGAACAATCAGATTCAAAGAAAAGGAAGAACGACAGCATATGAAATGAGTTGGGAAGAATTTTCTGAAGCTATGCTAAAAAGGTTTTGTCCCAGAAATGAGAAGGAACAGATTGAAAGGAAATTCTTGGACCTTTCAATGATTGGCACCAATCCTAAGGATTATAATACTAAGTTCTTTGAATACTTTCGATTCGTGCCTCACCTGGTAACCCCGGAGGAAAATATGATAAGCCGTTACATATGGGGTCTCGTGAGTGAGATTCGTGATACGGTGAAGGTAGCAATGCCAACAACGATTGATTCTGCAGTCGAGCTTGCAGGAATGATGACAGATGGAATGATTTGCACCCGAGAAGAGAACAAGAAGAAAGAGGTTTTTCATAAGGGTGAACAAGAAGTCAGAAAATCTAAGAGGGATCTTGGGAGGAAGAATAATAATGGCATGGGTTTAAAGCCAGAATGTCGTGTTTGTAAGAAAAGGCATTCTGGAAGATGCAAATTTGAAACACTGACATTTTGTGACTTCTGTAAAATGGCGGGACACACCATTGAGAATTGTAGGTAGAAAAATGGTGGGTGTTTTAATTGTGGAGAGAAAGGGCATTTCCGACCGGATTGTCCTAAGTTGAAAACGGGTGGTTTAGGGAACACTGGAAACAAGAATGATAACAGTGGAAAGAAGAATTTGAGGGCATTTGTGATGAATGCAAAAGAAGCAACTCAACTACCGGACGCCATTACCGGTATGTTTCTTGTTAATGATTCTTATGCTAGGGTATTATTTGATACTGGTGCAAACCAAAGCTTTGTAGACAATAAGTTTTGTGCATTGCTTAATATACCCTTAGCTAAGTTATCAAGAATGTATGAAGTTGAGACGACTAGTGGGGAGATAATTCGAATTTCCGACTCTCTCGATAAGTGTCACATAACTCTCTCTGGACATATCGTACCAATCCAGTTATTGCCAATACCTTTAGCAGGTTTCGATATTGTTTTGTGTATGGATTGGTTAGCAACTAACCAAGCTTGTATCCTTTGTGACAAGAAAATTATCAAACTTCGTGCCCCAACAGGAAGAAGAATAACTATCCATGGAGATAAGCCAACGAATCCCGTAAAGATTATCTCTTGTTTAAAAACAATGCATTGTTTAAACAAAGGTTGTCTAGCCTATCTGATCTCTATATCAGATAATAGCAAGACGAAAAATATAGAAGAAGTTCCTATCGTATCTGAATATTCTGATGTTTTTCCAAATGAACTACCTGGACTTCCACCTAATCTTGAAGTAGAATTCAAAATAGATCTAGTTCTGGGTGCAGCTCCGATAGCCAAAGCTCCATACCGTTTAGTGATGTGTTGCAAAACACATCATCTTTTTCTAGTGTTTTGTGGTTTATTTAGGTAGTTTTCGAGTCATTTTATTTGGTTTTTAGTTAAGTTTTAATCTTTAAGTCGAATCTTAGTCTTCTGATATGTTTTGCAGTGATTTGGACGTAATCAGAGGTAGAGCCAGCATGGAAATAGGAAGCAAGTTAAGCGGAAGCTTAAAGGAAGAAGAGTTGGAAGGAATTGGAGGTTGCATCAAGAAAAAAAAATCAAAACTTTCTGGTTGAACCGGTGTTAGGCGATACGCGCAGGAGATAGGTCTCTGTGCGTGTATCGCGTAGAACAGTTATTCGTGAAGTGCGCTTTTTAAGGTGTTACGCGATACGCGCAGGATATGTGTCCTGATGCGCGTATCGCCTAGAGAGTGTCTACATGTTTTTTTATTCAACTTGTTATTTAAACCTAAGAAAACCCTAGGGAACATATATTCGATTGGAACCGTTCAAGGAGCAGAGGAAGACGAATTTTGAAGGAAGAGCAAGGACGAGAAGTTAAAGATCAAGAATCGGGTCGTGGAATCGTTGGGGATCATAAAACCGGGTTTTTAGTCTTTACTTATTTACGTTTTCGCTACTTATTTATGCTGTTAACTTTGAAACCTTTGTTTTTTATGTTAATTTCTGCAATTATGAGTAGCTAAATATCTTAGTACCAATTAGATGATGAACGTGTGTTGAATTATGCTTGACTCGACTGTTTTGAATGGTTTATGAATTATATGTTAGTTCAATGCATGATTAAGAGTTATTGGATGTGTTTGATTGTTAAAGTTATAATCTTTGATATTTTTACTAAGTTTTTACTTGAATTGGATGGTTGTTTCGATCATATAATTTAGGTAGCCTAGTTGTTAATCTTAATTAAACAACTTGTGTAATGTGTTGCTAGACGTAGTGGCCATTAGAACCGTAAAGATTAGGTTTAGAGCTTTAATGATCTACTTAGCTTTTGATTGAAAGATATTAGCTAATCGGTTAATCGTAATAGTTAAAAAGTTAGGATTTTAACGGTCCGAAAGGAGGTTACCTAATTAGTTAATTATTGTGTTGATTGAGTTCAATTAATTGTTACTTGTGATGCCCCTTTGCATGATAATGTGATGAGTCTTTTAGATCGAAAGATTAACAGATTTTCGGGTGTGCTAATATAATCGGAGAGACCAAGAGGTAATTCGATCAACCGATAATAGAAAAGCGTTTCCTAGGGATTAATTGGTCACATATGGAGAATGATCCAAGATCCATTTAGTTGCTAGGATTCGTATGTTTAGGAATTCGGTTTCATTTCCATTCGAGGTAGTCAGGTCAAGTTCATAGTTTGCATTCGGGATTCATCTAAGTGGTACTCCTTCATTTTCTTGATTTTTATCAAAGTTTCTATTCTTCTCGGTTTTGAGTTGTTCGGTAGATTAAGTATTTTTTATTTTAAAGTCTTTTAGGTTATTTTTAAATAGAAACCCCCCCTCGTTTAACAATCTTATTTTGTCCTAGTTGAGTCATTTTCTTATTTATAGTGTCTTTAGGGTTCGATATCTGGACTTCTCAACGCTTGTCTACATTCGATAGGTACACTTGCCTGTCTTATGGTCTAGTGAAAGTTGTCTAGAGTTTAACTCGAGTGTCTAAGTCGAGTCTTAGGTTAGGTATTTTTGGTTTTATTTTTATAGGCCCGTTTTAGTACATCAAGTTTTTGGCGCCGTTGCCGGGGACACTTAGCAATAGTGAAATTAGCTTGATTAGGACAATAGTTTAGTTTAGTCTCGTTATTCGTTGTTTTTCCTAGTTAGTTATTCTATCTTAGATTTCTCGTCTATTTCCTCATCCATTTTCATTTTCTTTTTCCAGTGTATGCCACATACCCGTTCAAAAGGATCGCCACCATTTTCTGAATCTGTGGAGCCGGAGAGAGATTTGCACGAGCGGTATAGACTACTTCGTGCACGTTTGACAGCTATTATCGAAGAGAAAAAGGTACACGTTCCTCCCTTGTTTTCTGATATGAATAACCGCACTGTCCATGAGCGCGCCAGCGATGGCATCACCGGGGCTCGATCGTCCATCACTCGCCCCGAAGTAGCCAACAACAACAATTGGCAAATCCCTTCCTACGTTATGTCCACCATCACTAGCGCCACCCAATTCCATGGCCTTGAGGAAGAGGATGTGCCTGGCCATCTTTCTCAATTCGTGCGAGTCTGCGACACGTTTAACATCACCAACGTCAATGGGGATGCAGTTTATTTGCGCCTTTTTCCCTTCTCATTGTCTGGTAGCGCTGCTAGTTGGCTAGACACACTCCCTCAGGACTCCATCACCACTTGGGCTGATTTGCAGACCAAGTTTCTTAAGAAGTACTATCCACCGTTTAGAGCTGCTCGACTGAGGGAGCAAATTCATTCCTTCCGCATGGGTCCTGAAGAGCCTTACCATATGGCTTGGGAGCGTTTCAACACGCTGCGGAGTAGATGTCCCCAGCATGGGTTGACCGAGTGGGCACTTGTTGAGAAATTCTATAACGGTCTTACCCATGAAACTCAAGTAATGTTTAACACTGCTGCTGGAGGACACATTATGGAGAAGAAGAGTGTGCCTCAATGTGAAGAAATGTTCGAGAGTTTTGTTCTATCTGAGCAGGAAAGTCCCCATCCGAAGTCGTCTACTTCTGCTACTAGAGCATCTAGTTCCACTACTAGGGGAGTTTACCAGGTAAGTCCAGGGTCGGATCTAGCAGCCATGATGGAAGCTATACTTAATGACATTAAGGACCTTAAGATGAGTGTGAATAAGTGTGAGGTATGTAGGGGAGGACATGACACCATAGATTGCCCAACCATGAGCCAGGAACATGTAGATTTCATAGGAGATCAGGGTAGGGGATCTGGTGGTGCTTTTAGTGGTTCTTATAATCTGGGATGGAGGAATCATCCCAACTTTAGTTGGAGGTCTGGCGAAAATCCTCTCGGGTTTTAGCAGAGACAGCCCCATGCTAGTGGTGACGTAGGCTCGGGATCGGGTAGTGGGAATAGTAACTTGAGTGGTAGTGAAATGAAGTATATTAAGGATCTCTTAACTACTCAGACCCAATTGATATAACAGATAGTCAATAGAGATCAGGAAACCCAACAGAGGCTGAAAGAGCACGATATCCTGTTGAGAAATCAGCAATCCGCATTCTTAGATCTTCAGCGCTCCATGGGTGAGATGTCCAAACAGTTAAGTCAACAGTCTAGGCAGTCAGGTTCATTTTCAGGATCCACTCAAACTAATCCGAATGCTTCCGTGAAAGCGGTAACTACTCATACTGGTAAGGGAGGAGATAAGAACCTAGAGATAGTTGAGGTAGAGGAGAAAGAGGAGGAGGTAGATGAAGAGTTAGAGATGGAAACTCTCGGTGGAGTGAGACCTAGTGTAGAGCCCATAGTTACACCCTTAGCTAGCGAACCTCCACCTAGGGAAACAGTGGGTAAGATAAGTGAGGGGAAGAAGAAGGGTACTGTAGATGATGAGGATTAAAGTTGATGTCCATATCCCGCTCGGTTACTGACAGAAATACTTGAGGGATTATGGGCATTTCCTTGAACTGTTCAAGCAATTGAAAATAAATCTTCCATTTGTCGAGGCACTCCAACATATGCCCAAGTATGCGAAGTTTTTGAAAGATCTCCTATCTAATAAAAAGAAGCTGGAGGAGTTCTCGACGGTCACTCTCAGTGAAAGATGCTCTGCAGTGGTCCAGAACAAACTATCGGAGAAGTTAGCAGATCCGGGAGTCTTCACGATCCCGTGTTTGTTTGGTAGTTCACTGTGAACCGCGCGTTAGCGGATCTAAGTGCTAGCATAAATCTTATGCCGTATTCTATCTATAAACGGGTAGGCCTAGGGGATTCGACTCCTACGCGCATGAGCATTTCGTTAGCGGACCAATCGGTCAAATTTCCACGGGGGATAGTGGAGAATTTGTTGGTTAAGGTCGATAAATTCGTTTTCCACGTGGATTTCGTTATTCTTGACATGGAGGTGGACGACAAAGTTCCACTGATCTAGGGACGACCCTTCTTGCGCACCGCTAAGGCACTGATCGACGTCTACGGCGGTAAGATCACACTTCGTGTAAGGGATGAGACAGTCACCTTCGATGTCTCGAAAGCGATGAACAATTCCAGTGTTTAAGATGATTGGGTCTATTTTCTCAATGCGTTCATTTCTCAAGTGGACCGCTGTCTTGACTACATCAGTGGTGTAGATCTGCTGCCCATGGAAGACCTGGATGAGGAGAACCGGGAAGTTGAGATGGATGTTCTACCCGAACACCTTCTGAATAGTCAGGCTAGTAAGCCTCCTGAATTTTCCCAGGCATTTGAGGTGAAGGATGATACCGAGGGGGGTGGTAAACCTTCGGTAAAAGCCTCGCCATCTTTAGAGCTTAAGGACCTCCATTCGCACTTAGAGTATGCATTCTTAGACGGGGAGGTAGGTTTGCCCGTCATTATCTCTAGTCAATTGGCGGAGGAAGAGAAGCTGCGTTTGATTGCTGTGCTCCAGGCACACAAACAGGCTATTGCGTGGAAACTCACTGATATATCAAGGGCATCAGCCCTTTTTTTTGCACGCATAAAATACTCATGGAGGATGAGTATAAGCCTATGGTTCAACCGCAGAAGAGACTCAACCCGAACATGTCTGAGGTGGTTAAGAAGGAGGTTCTCAAGCTCCTCAACGCCGACATGATCTATCCCATATCTGATTCCACCTGGGTGAGTCCCGTTCAGGTTGTCCCTGTCACACCCCCAAAATCCACTAACGGAGTTTTACCGTTAAATGTGTGACAAACCAGGATCTCAGTCATTAGTTACACCAAACGACACTATATGAATTTAAAACATACGTGTCTCATTAAATGAGAAAATTTATTACAGAGTTAACATTTAAAAGTTTGCGGAAGCGTAAACGAAATGTAATGCCAAAATATTAAATGGAAACTAAATGGCAGTACACGCGTCCAATACAAGATACAAAGTTTAAATAGACATTAAACTCAAAACATGGGTTGTAATGCATGAAAATGTTTAAATGAAAAGCCGTGACTCCATGCCATGTCCTAAGTGCGTGGTACCTCAGTGACCTGTAAAAGTGAAAGTCTAACAAGTGTCAACACGACGGTTGGTGAGTTCACAAAGTAGTATAAAACAAGCAGTTCAGTTGTAAGCAGATTATTAAATTAAGTATGTCATTGTAGGTAGCTAATCTACAGCACATGTCCTTAGAGGCGTAATGTATCTGACCGAAGCTGACGTATGTACACATTAAGTGCAGTTTGCCTGTTCGTACATCCCAGCAGGATGCACTGTAAGTATGTTAGGTCATTCAACACCCGTTCGACAGGTCCTTCTGTCGTGCTAGCGCGACTAGCCCGGGTGGGGTTTGTCAAACCCAGTAGTACTACTCAAAATTTCCCCGCTATTTCACAAATACTAACGGTCAACTAGGTATCCATGAGGTCTTTCATGAACAAAATAAATGTTGCTCTAATCCAGACATGCGACATACATAATTCGTAAATCCGTAAAAGTATTTGTCCGTGTTCAGCCCATAACAGGGTATAATAGTAAAAGTAATCGTTCGCGTTCTCAGCCCATAAAAGGGTGAAATAGTAAAAGTGCAGTTTAGTGAACTCACCTTAGGTTGCGCAGCAATTCAGTTTCTAAAAGCACATAGTAATACATCAACCTAAATAATATTAGGTCTATTAATGTGTGTTCATGTAGGGCATAGTACCCTATGCATCCAAATGGTCATACAAGTTGTGCGAATTTGAAATAGTTGACTTTTTTACCACGTTTGACTTTTTGTCCCAGTTTGACTTTCAGTTGACTTTTGGTCCACGTTTGACTTTTAAGTCCAAGTTTGACTTTCAGTTGACCCGAGTTGACCCACGACCCGTTGGTGATTTGTTAAGTGTAAACACGTTACATTTAGTGTATTTTGACTACACCACATTCATATATCCCATCACACTTCACGTGTTTAACAAGTCGAATTTCAATTTTCACAAAAGTTTCCTCTATAGGAAAGTCGGGTTTTTAAAGCATGCGTGCATAATTTCAACATCCTAAGCATGTCAACTATTATACTAATACCATAGCACGTTACACAAGTCATCAACACTTACCATTACTTTGTAGTTCCTAATATACAACACATTGGCAAGCATGGTCATTTCTAGGCAATATAGTGTTCACATGTTTTTGTGCAACTAACAAAGTAGCAACTTTCATCATGGCATCCTAGTTATTAGCACACCATTTAGACTTCAACAAAACAATTCCAAGCAACTGTCCTACTAACCAACTAGCACCTACCAATGTCCTTTCATGACCAAGGCATGTTTACTAAGCATCACATGCCTACAAACATTCATATGCAAGTCCCAACCATGTTTATACATTCGAAATTACTAAACATGCTTCCTAGTAAATTTTCATGTCAAAAAGTTTCTACCTTTAGCAAGTGTCCTAAGCCAAGACGAATTCATACGTTCAAGCAATCAAATTTCGTCTAACACATCTTCTAAACACGCTAGTAAGTCCATAACAATCACTAGACGTCCATAACATGCAATTTCACATGATCAAGAATACAAAAGTTACTAATTTTAGTAATCTAACATAACAATCATGCAATTTCACAATTAAGAAATCAATCTTCATCCGAATCATCATCTAATTACAAATACAATCCTATATTCTCAATTCCAATCATGCAACATCAAGTTTCAATGATTCCATACTAAACCCTAGTTTCATAAACACACTTATTGTACCAATTTCATCATCTAATCACCAAACTAGCCATTAACACACAAACAATAAACCAATTCCACAACATGATATCGATTTGGCCAATTTGGATGAACTAGGGTTTCATGCCTTACAATTTTCGAAACATATATGAAGTTTTTAGGAATGAAACTTACTCGTAATGTGTTTATAACTTAAACTAGCAAGCAATAACACCACCAAAGATCCAACACAACCGAACATCATCACTTGACGAACCAAGCAGCCGAATTATTCAACTAGCCATAACTTTTTCATCGCTACGAGTTAGAAGGTGTATTTACTATCATTGGAACCGTCTCGTCGAGACGAAGATTTTGATATATAATAGGCCTCGTGACGACGTCGGAGCTGGCCGGAATCTGGCCGGAAAGGTGACGGCTTCAAGGAAAGAAAAACATTTTTTATAAAACTAGGTTTAGGAATTGTTAATTTTTGTTAGATGTTAAGTTGGGTTGAGCCTTGGGCCATCATGGGTCACATGGGTGATCCACGGGCCCCGTTTTGTTTCGGTTTTGCAAACACCATGAAAATCTTTCTCAAATGTTCATTTTTGTTTCGTAAGGGTTACCGAAATCCGCAAACGGTTAAAACCGGTAAATACGCGGTTACACGAAAATTCAACAATTAAGCACACATAACAGTTAAAATGTATTATTATTGTATTCGCATTCATTTAAGATCACCAAAGCCCGGGTATTAACTCGTGTGGTCGTTTCGTGTGTATATTACATAACAGTTTGTCGTTTCGTGTGCACGTTTGTGTAACAGTTTATACATTTAATTCTTCACATTAAATGATAAGTATAATTGCGTTAACGCGACTAACAGAGTTTAACTAACGAAGTTAACCTGAATTTGTCGGGTGTCACATCATCCCCTTGTTGAAGGAATTTTCGTCCCGAAAATTGGATACGGTCGTTAAAATAGGTTTCGAATTGTCACACAATGTTCCCCAAAGCCTTTCAGTCATATAACACATAAGTTCACTAAATTTATATTTATTTAGTTGTTCGGAATTATTAGTTTATTAATTCGCGCCAACATCCGTGTATTAACTCACGTGATCTGGTAATTCCTTGGATTGTCGTTACATGTAATTGTTTGTGTAATATGTATCACGTTCAACAAATTAAAGGTGGAGTATAATTTCATTATTAGGAGTAACGAGATTTTGTTAACGGGGTTAATCTGAAATTCTCGGGTGTTACATCATCCCCTTGTTGAAGGAATTTTCGTCCCGAAAATTTAACCAATAGCATTAGTATTTGATGTTGTCATTTGAAATAATTACCGATGCTTGTACATTGTTTGATTTTTCACACTACTACGTAACTCCGGTCCATACTTCTAAGTTCTAGCCACTTCGACTATAATGATCTTACAGTGTTTGAGTATTCTGAATTCTTTGCCTATTATTTCAACTGATTTTCCGTGAGACATTGCTGTTCATCGATTGTGACGACGAGTGTTCCATCACGTAAGAGCTTGGTTAGGTTGAAGACATCAGAAATGTTGTGCACCATGCTTGTCTTTAAAAACTGATCAAGTCAATGATCTAGAAGACCAATACTCTAAGGTTTCAAATGGTCTAATATATTGTGGTTTTACTGGAGTTCCAGAGTTTTGAATGAGATTTTCAAATAGCGACTTCTATACTGTATATTTCGGGGATTTATATTAATGAGTCTCACGTTGTTATTAGCTACCCGAGGCCGAAGTATTAACGGAAGAGTTCATTTATTGGTATATATTGCTAGACTCAGACAACTTGTGTACAAGGTAAACCGTGTGTAGGTACTTGACTTTATTAAAGAAACGTTGTCAAAGCGCGGTCCCAAGGATGTCATGGACCTTCTAAAAATAGAGGAGGAATGAATTTTGATACCATCGATATGTTAGGACGTATGCGAGTTAAGCAAGAATGATCAAGGAACTT
Organism: Tagetes erecta; assembly: GCA_030867185.1. NCBI lineage: Eukaryota > Viridiplantae > Streptophyta > Magnoliopsida > Asterales > Asteraceae > Tagetes > Tagetes erecta. Next base: position 64,445,451 of record CM061486.1, on the reverse strand, counting down.
AATAAGTATTCATGATTCGTTGTGGTCGATAGAAAAAGTGGTTGAATGATGTAGGGTAAAATGTTATTAATGTTCGCTTACTGAAGTAGTATAAAATTGGAAGTGTCTATGTTACATGAGGTGTTCCTAATCCTTTGGACTACAATCGATTTTCTCTTTGATGGAATCTGAGTGTTACAGTTGGAAGTGTGCCCGGGGGCGTATGATACGCACTACAAATAAAATGCCATACAGTGACATACAAAAAATGTCACAGAAAACCATAAAAATGCCACTAAAGACTCATACAGGAATGTGCGGCACACAAAAAAAGTGCCACCAAAAGCTGTGTCGCTAAAGCTTTTAGTGACACTTTTTTATGTGCCACTCATTTCTGTAAAATGTTTTAGTGGCACTTTTTTTTGCCACTATAATAGCTACAAAATGATTATACTAATTTAGTGGCACTTTCTGTTTTGCCATAAAAAGGTTTTTGTGGCTTATATTTTGTGTCAATAAAACATGTTTTTACTAAGATACATACTATTAATGGCACAAATACATCATAATTTTCAAACCTATAAAATTATGATATCATAACTTACATTATAGTTTCGATCCAAAGCATATTCCAAATCTTAGAAATCAAAATTATCTAATAGCCAACAAGTTTCAAACATATTTCAAATGTTAAAAAAAAATCAAAATCATCTTTCGAGTGAACTCTATCCCAAGCAATCCATAAATCTTGTTATCTCTATTCCACCAAGGCTTCACATTTTTTCAACTCTGTTTTCACCATCTTGACTTCTTGAAGATGATGATTCGTTACCATAGGCTAAAGAACCAATACGAGATACCTAATAAGTATAAATTAATGAAAATAAATGTTAATACAAAGTAGTAAGGAAGAGCAAGTATAAGCAAGCTAAAATTAATGTAAATGGGAAACAAGTCAAACAAGTAATAGATGCATTAGCTAAACAACAAACACGCAAACAAGTAATACATACATTAGCTAAACGGACAACAGGTCAAATAAGTAATACATGCAGTAGCTAAGTGAAAAAAAGGTCAAACGAGTAATATATGCATTAGCTAAATGGCAAACAGGTCAAACAAGTAATATACGCATTAGCTAAATGGCAAACATGTCAAACGAGTAACATATGCATTAGCTAAATGGAAAATTGATCAAACGAGTATTATATGCATTAGCTAAATGGCAAACGGGTCAATTAAGTACTATATGCAATAGCTAAATGAAAAACAGGTCAAACAAGTACTATATGCATTAGATCAATGGAAACGAGTCAAATAACTAGTAAATGCATTAGCTAAATGACAAACGGGTGAAACAAGTAAAAAATTATATTTTCTTCATTTTATTCGTATTACTGATGCATAGATGTCTACAAGGAGACTTCCTATAGCATAAGGGTTATAGAGATCAAGTCTAATCCAATACTTGACATCATTATGTGTAGGAGATATGATTGTGTAAAATCAAATGAATAGTATGATGTTGTCTTCACCTTTTTCCAGATTGTTTAGACCAACTTTTCTATGATCATAAAGAAGCATGAACTACTAACTAAAATAAGTGTTCAGCACTATCAAAAATGCAGTTTGAATTCGAACAAAATCAACTTGACTAAATATTCACCAAATAGTCACTATGTTGTAACTCTAGCCTCCAAATCACAATTTAGTTCTAGTTTGCGTGTAGAGTTCATGGGTATAAGATATCAAACAATAAGCAAAATCAATGATCAAACATATTCATGAGAGTAGGCAAACTATTTGGAGTGTAACCTGGCATCTATGTAATTTAATCCATCATTGACATTATTTACTCACGTTATCTACCAACAACACTCAATCTTACAAACCAACCTGGATGTCGATGAGGCAGAGAAAGCAGCCACCACAAATAAAAAAGCAAGTCTTGAACTTATGCAGTTGTACCTCAGCATATGACTTTGTTTTTAAATGGCTGTAGCATAACAATATTAGATTTTGAATGAGTACAAAGATTCTTCAATCATTCTACATACACACAAATTTATACACTTACTGCTGCATAACATACACACAAACAGTCGCATACTGATCACATACATATTATTACTCGACATATAACTTATATTTACACACAATGATTCTACATATATACATACCGTAAATACATCTACTATTATATATTAGGATTCATATATATATATATATATATACATACTCGCTGTTTCCTGGTTCATATAGGTACACCAACACATATACCTATATACATCTTATGTCATTGTTAATTTTGCTGCACACATACACTACATATATAAGAACATACATACAATTACACCAACACAACACATTCACGTTCATACATATATATACATCAACAATCTTTACATACTGCTGATTGATATACATACCACGCATTCATACACACACAACGCATACTTTCTGCTTATTTACATACACATATCGACACTCACATAACACATATACTACATACATACATACTGTAACATACTAGCATACACACCTCAATATATACATTCACACATATACCTACACTTACCTTACCATGGTTCAATACAAACACACATATAGACAATTACACATATTTCTGTTATTTCCTGTTGTAACTATACTTACACTTACCATGGTTCAATACAAACACACATACAAACACTTGCTGCTGCTTTGTACGTATGCATACATATCTACCGTGCTACTGTAGTTTTATCAAAATATACAGAAATACCGATCACACTATGGTTGCCACTATATACACACATAAAAACATCTTATACGCACACTGTTGTAAATTCATACATACACTCACACGTATACATCAACATATAAGCATACAAATACACAATCATCCATAATCTGTTAACCGCATTCGAAACCTTTACTCGAAAACACAGATTCGAACTCACCGGAGATGACGAGGAAGAGGTGCTCGAGGGGGGGGGGGGGCGTTTGTAGCGGCTGCTGCTTCTACTCTTCGCGTCGGCTGGAGAGACGATAGTGTTGATCTTGTGCGGCTGATTTAAGGTTTGTGCTTGTGTCGATGGGGTAAGGAAGATGCAGAGAGGAAGATGCAGAAAGGAAGCGGGTAAGGTTGGGATTAGGATTGGGTTAATTAATTTAATTACACCTTTGGCCCTTATACAATGCTAGGTTATTTAATTTAGCTTTTAAGTTAATTGTTTAGTTTAGCTATTTACAACTTTAACCCCAAACTTAATAAATATTGAACAGAATAGTTAAAGAGTAGTTAACGGTGTTAACCTGAATTTGCAGGTTGTCACAGGTAGTTCCACTTACTCTATAACCCTTTTTCCTTACCTAACTCGATTAATTTCCCTCTCTCTGAAAAAGTACACAGACAGAAAGGAAACGTGGTTTAAATCCGTAGATACGTGAATGGATGGCTAGGATCATAAAAAACACTATACATTTCACTCTCCTATATTAACGTATTAATAATAATTAATAATAACAATAATAATAATAGTAATCGGACAAACCTTAGGATGTTAAAAAATAATTAAAAAAAATGTATTTTATTAAATAAACAATTATATATATAATAAGTGGCATAAAGTTTTGTATCACTAAAAGTTGAGTCAAGTAATATGACACGCATAAAGTGCCACTAAACACTTAAATTAGTGGCACAATAGCTAGGTGCCACTAAAAGTGTGTCAGACACATGAAAAGTGCCACTAAAACCTAAAATAGTGGCACAAGAGTTAAATGTCACTAAATGTGTGTGTCACTAAATGGCATTTTGTTTGTAGTGACGCCAAGTATTTTCTCACTGAAAAGGTTTTCAAGAATGTTATCTTAGACTTCGCCATACATGTGTTTCCCTAGTTGTTACAATTACAATACCTCAATATATCGTCCCACTTCCTGCGTATGATCACAGTTTCATGCTAGTCATCTCATTATCAAGTTCTTAATTTGTTGTTTAGTGTTTCAACCCAGATAGTTTTATGGCTGCGTTACCGTATTATCAAGCTCTTGTTGTTACGTGATTTCCGTTGTATCTTTAGATTTTAATTCCTACAATATTAGCCGAAAACAGGTGTTTTTATGGGCACATATTTTAATTGAACTCCAGGGTAATGTTTACAAGGGTGTGAGGGAGTATACGATATACAAACCATTTTCTCATAGAGGCAGGTTCCATGAGATTCGTAAGCCGACATTAGATGGGTATTTGATTCGGATATTCTTTATGGAGATATAGTTTTAGTCCAGTTCATTATTTGTGGTTTTAGCTCCTTAACCTACTAGGTAAGGTAAGGGTTCTACTATGAAATAGTAATATTCTAGCAGTGACTTTATAACCGGATTCATCATACAGTAGTGTTTAGATTCACCATTTGAGGATATAGAAGACAATGAGGTATAACAGTCCGATTTAAAGTCTAGGGTTCCAAGTTCATTAACGGATTAGAAATGATCTCATGTTATATCATTACATGTGTCGGGTGGCTTCAGTATCATCATATCTTATATGGTTTCCTCTACTAGGACCTTCACAAGTTAAAATAGCTAGGTTAAAGTTTCTTACATGGCGGCTAAACACTTTTTATTAAGGAAGCTAATTAAGTTTAATATGGAAATTGCTGGATAATAGAGCTTCTATGAAGGGACGTCAGGCGTCCAAAGTGCCAAAGGATAACCAGAGTATCAATATTATGTTTCTTGGCAATTACAAAGGTGTACCGGGAATGGAACAAATTAGAAAGCGGTTACCCTGGACCGTAATGAGTGAATCTCCCTCAGAACATCAACTGGTAGTGTTGGTTTATTGTTGATGGTGGTAATCATCAACAGAATTCTTAGAGTCGTGAAATGTATTCCAGATCAGAATTTATATGCGTGTGTCAGTTATGAAATGTTTGGTTTTTGTTATTATTGTAAATAAAGGATATATGAAAGTTATAATTTATCTGAGTACATAGCAGGTTACCCTATAAGTGATAGATCAAACAGCTTTATAAGGAATTTCGTGGTTATATATTAGAGTTTCCCAGGTTAATTATCGGCTTGGTTTCAGGTCCACATCCAACGTACCGTTAGTGTTTATATATAGGGTGTACCGCAGCTAACCCACCACACCACCAGCACCTTGAAGGTGTACCTGTCACCTAATAACATTCTTGCCTACTTTACTAAGTCATTCAAAGAGGTTGAGGAAAATGAATATATATTAAAGGAAATGGTAACGTTGTAATATATATACTGTAACATCGGTTATCTATTGAAATTTTATGTGATTCTAATGTGAATAATCACAAACTTGAGACTTTAAGAATGCTTAACTTGGATTCTACTCTACAAAACAGGTAATGGAGTTTGAATATATATATCAAGATGTACAGAATGTAGATAAGGTTTTTGAATTAATTATAGGTTCTTTAAAGATGACAATAATACTAATAATATTAATGATAATAATAATAATAATAAAATAAATTAAATCCAATACGTGTTTTACAATAATTGGGATGTAGATTGGGTGTATTAGTTAACGTTTACAAGAGTCCTGGATCGAGACAAGTCATCCAACTAGATCGAACCATATACATACCGCATGTGTGGTTCGCCAGTGCATCGTTAACAATTGGAACATCATGAGCCGGAATTATTTCTAGGTAACTTATTACCAGAAATAACTTTAACTTCTGTTTAACTTGTAGAATTGAGAATAGGGCACGATTAGGTGCGGTACTTCTAGAGCGAGCCTGGTATGTTCCGAGGTATTCACATGAAGGTTTATGTGATACAGATTTACTTCACAAGAAGTGATTTTGAATGGGAAATATTACGAAGTTGGTTCGTCATATCAACAGGAGGTTATTTTTAAATAAGTTGTCGGCTTTATAAGACTCCTCCATGGAGTCTTAACAATTTTAGAGTTTGATTAACAATCACTGCAGATACCATGATGTTAAGATATTACTGGTATGCTAAAAGATTATAGTCCGTAGACTGGATTTATAATTTTGAGTGTTAAGCAAGGCAAATGTTTTAACTGGAGGATTCAGATTGTTTGTATGAAGGATGAGTCATCATCATTAGGGGTCAAATATAGCAGTAACTAAGCATTATGAGGTTTGTCAATATAGAGCTTTGTTCTTATTTGTGTGTTTTCAAGGCGAGAATTTAATTATCTGTGATTTAGTTGCATAATCGTAATGTGTATGTAGTTTTAAGATAAACTGGTGATATGCCATCAAAGGTTGTATTGTAACTGTCTACGATCCATCGGTGGGTTTTATGGATTCAGTCAAGAATAAACTCGGTATCAGTGCGTTATTTAGAGATGGATGTTTGTTTCAGATGAATTTGTACTGATTGGTTCATTACCGTTGTGTGTCCTCTTGGGCACTACCGGCATGGCAGACTTTTCCAGGATCATCGTGTACCTGTAAATTCACCATTACGTTGCGCACCCGTAATCGTCAATTTACCTTACACAATCACCCAAGTTCGTCTCCCACCGGGTACATTAATCTTACGTTTGGTTATGTTCTCGGATTTACATCTATCCGTATGGTAATGCTATTCCATGTCAGGTATTGAATGGGTATAAGTGTATGACAATCCTATAAGTAGGAGACGACTATACTAGATGTATAGGACACTAACAGACTATCAGTGTGATGTACCAATGGGTCGCATGTACCAGGTATGATGTAAGTTCATACTAAGTGTAAGACTACTAGTCTAAGCACAACCTGAGTGTACAATGTGTATAAGCAGTGGAAATATCAAATCAAACAGATAACATGTAGTGGATCACACCATACATGATTTGTTACAACCATTAATATGTCTCATAATAAGTAACATGTTATAGCACACGAATGTGGCGTATAATTAATGATGTGTAGTAGCACGTAGTAGGTCACATAAGTATTAAGTCAAAACCTCACTAGGAATAAGTTTCTGGACAAAAATTCATTACTGTTGTTCATGCCCCTATACCTTAGGCATCGGTCTCTGCCGGTTGATTGCCATAATGAGGTAATTCAATGGGGTAGGTAATTCAAAGCTGAATTGTCTAGGCTTCATACGAAACCAGTTTGTTGCCATAGTCATGTAAGTTTCAAGTTATAATGAAATGTAATCGTTTCTCAACTAAGGCCCCTAAAAAAAATTTGGCCTAAAAAGCGGGATAACTTTTGAACAAGGTCATTGTCAAATATTTCTCATGTATACTTCAGTGAACAATTCAAAAACTAGCAGATACATACCTAGTTTAAACTTCACTAGAAGAGCAAGTCACTAAAAAAAAACTTTTGCTCTAAAGTGTTACATAATACAAACTAGTCACTTCATGTAATGCTAGTGTAGGCGTATGTATGTGTATATCACATGTATGTGGGTCATAAATAAATTTTCACAAGTCCAACTAATGTCAGTTCTGAAATCACGCGTGTACAAGTCACTAACCAATACTAAGTGCATAAATAATTCACTCGGTGCAACTAATGTAGTGTACAGTTATAGTCTAGAATGCAATGCAATGCAAACCTAGTTCGCTATAACCAATGTCTCTGATACCAATCTGTCACACCCCCAAAATCCACTAACGGAGTTTTACCGTTAAATGTGTGACAAACCAGGATCTCAGTCATTAGTTACACCAAACGACACTATATGAATTTAAAACATACGTGTCTCATTAAATGAGAAAATTTATTACAGAGTTAACATTTAAAAGTTTGCGGAAGCGTAAACGAAATGTAATGCCAAAATATTAAATGGAAACTAAATGGCAGTACACGCGTCCAATACAAGATACAAAGTTTAAATAGACATTAAACTCAAAACATGGGTTGTAATGCATGAAAATGTTTAAATGAAAAGCCGTGACTCCATGCCATGTCCTAAGTGCGTGGTACCTCAGTGACCTGTAAAAGTGAAAGTCTAACAAGTGTCAACACGACGGTTGGTGAGTTCACAAAGTAGTATAAAACAAGCAGTTCAGTTGTAAGCAGATTATTAAATTAAGTATGTCATTGTAGGTAGCTAATCTACAGCACATGTCCTTAGAGGCGTAATGTATCTGACCGAAGCTGACGTATGTACACATTAAGTGCAGTTTGCCTGTTCGTACATCCCAGCAGGATGCACTGTAAGTATGTTAGGTCATTCAACACCCGTTCGACAGGTCCTTCTGTCGTGCTTGCGCGACTAGCCCGGGTGGGGGTTGTCAAACCCAGTAGTACTACTCAAAATTTCCCCGCTATTTCACAAATACTAACGGTCAACTAGGTATCCATGAGGTCTTTCATGAACAAAATAAATGTTGCTCTAATCCAGACATGCGACATACATAATTCGTAAATCCGTAAAAGTATTTGTCCGTGTTCAGCCCATAACAGGGTATAATAGTAAAAGTAATCGTTCGCGTTCTCAGCCCATAAAAGGGTGAAATAGTAAAAGTGCAGTTTAGTGAACTCACCTTAGGTTGCGCAGCAATTCAGTTTCTAAAAGCACACAGTAATACAGCAACCTAAATAATATTAGGTCTATTAATGTGTGTTCATGTAGGGCATAGTACCCTATGCATCCAAATGGTCATACAAGTTGTGCGAATTTGAAATAGTTGACTTTTTTACCACGTTTGACTTTTTGTCCCAGTTTGACTTTCAGTTGACTTTTGGTCCACGTTTGACTTTTAAGTCCAAGTTTGACTTTCAGTTGACCCGAGTTGACCCACGACCCGTTGGTGATTTGTTAAGTGTAAACACGTTACATTTAGTGTATTTTGACTACACCACATTCATATATCCCATCACACTTCACGTGTTTAACAAGTCGAATTTCAATTTTCACAAAAGTTTCCTCTATAGGAAAGTCGGGTTTTTAAAGCATGCGTGCATAATTTCAACATCCTAAGCATGTCAACTATTATACTAATACCATAGCACGTTACACAATTCATCAACACTTACCATTACTTTGTAGTTCCTAATATACAACACATTGGCAAGCATGGTCATTTCTAGGCAATATAGTGTTCACATGTTTTTGTGCAACTAACAAAGTAGCAACTTTCATCATGGCATCCTAGTTATTAGCACACCATTTAGACTTCAACAAAACAATTCCAAGCAACTGTCCTACTAACCAACTAGCACCTACCAATGTCCTTTCATGACCAAGGCATGTTTACTAAGCATCACATGCCTACAAACATTCATATGCAAGTCCCAACCATGTTTATACATTCGAAATTACTAAACATGCTTCCTAGTAAATTTTCATGTCAAAAAGTTTCTACCTTTAGCAAGTGTCCTAAGCCAAGACGAATTCATACGTTCAAGCAATCAAATTTCGTCTAACACATCTTCTAAACACGCTAGTAAGTCCATAACAATCACTAGACGTCCATAACATGCAATTTCACATGATCAAGAATACAAAAGTTACTATTTTTAGTAATCTAACATAACAATCATGCAATTTCACAATTAAGAAATCAATCTTCATCCGAATCATCATCTAATTACAAATACAATCCTATATTCTCAATTCCAATCATGCAACATCAAGTTTCAATGATTCCATACTAAACCCTAGTTTCATAAACACACTTTTTGTACCAATTTCATCATCTAATCACCAAACTAGCCATTAACACACAAACAATAAACCAATTCCACAACATGATATCGATTTGGCCAATTTGGATGAACTAGGGTTTCATGCCTTACAATTTTCGAAACATATATGAAGTTTTTAGGAATGAAACTTACTCGTAATGTGTTTATAACTTAAACTAGCAAGCAATAACACCACCAAAGATCCAACACAACCGAACAGCATCACTTGACGAACCAAGCAGCCGAATTATTCAACTAGCCATAACTTTTTCATCGCTACGAGTTAGAAGGTGTACTTACTATCATTGGAACCGTCTCGTCGAGACGAAGATTTTGATATATAATAGGCCTCGTGACGACGTCGGAGCTGGCCGGAATCTGGCCGGAAAGGTGACGGCTTCAAGGAAAGAAAAACATTTTTTATAAAACTAGGTTTAGGAATTGTTAATTTTTGTTAGATGTTAAGTTGGGTTGGGCCTTGGGCCATCATGGGTCACATGGGTGATCCACGGGCCCCGTTTTGTTTCGGTTTTGCAAACACCATGAAAATCTTTCTCAAATGTTCATTTTTGTTTCGTAAGGGTTACCGAAATCCGCAAACGGTTAAAACCGGTAAATACGCGGTTACACGAAAATTCAACAATTAAGCACACATAACAGTTAAAATGTATTATTATTGTATTCGCATTCATTTAAGATCACCAACGCCCGGGTATTAACTCGTGTGGTCGTTTCGTGTGTATATTACATAACAGTTTGTCGTTTCGTGTGCACGTTTGTGTAACAGTTTATACATTTAATTCTTCACATTAAATGATAAGTATAATTGCGTTAACGCGACTAACAGAGTTTAACTAACGAAGTTAACCTGAATTTGTCGGGTGTCACAGTCCCGAAGAAAGGAGGGATAACAGTGATCGTTAGTGATAAGAATGAGCTGATTCAAACTAGAACTATCACAGGTTGGCGAGTCTGCATAGATTATAGAAGGCTCAATGATGCCACAAGGAAGGATCATTTTCCCCTTCCTTTCATTGATCAGATGTTGGAGCGTCTAGCAGGGCAGCAGTTCTACTGTTTCCTTGATGGATTCTCAGGTTATTTTCAAATCCCCATTGCACCGGAGGATCAGGAGAAAACCATGTTTACATGCCCTTTCGGGACTTTCGCATATCGCCGTATGCCATTTGGGTTATGTAATGCTCCAGCCGCTTTTCAAAGATGCATGGTGGCTATTTTTCAGGATATGATGCAGAACTTCATGGAAGTATTTGTGGATGATTTTTCAGTGTTTGGGAGTTCATTCGATCATTGTTTGTCTAATCTTGAGTGTATGCTGAAGCGGTGCATGGAAATGAACCTCATGTTGAACTGGGAGAAATGCCATTTTATGGTAATCGAGTGGATCGTTCTAGGGCATAAGATTTCACCTGAGGGTATAGAGGTAGATTGCGCTAAGATAGAAACCATCAGTAAGCTTCCTCCACCCACAAACGTGAAATCCGTTCGTAGTTTTCTGGGTCATGCGGGTTTCTATCGTAGGTTCATTAGGGATTTTTCCAAAATCACTAGACCCATGACCCGCGTTCTTGAGAAGGACATCCTGTATGTCTTCGATGCGGAAAGTCTTAAGGCGTTTGAGTTTTTGAAGGAGCAGTTGACTAGCGCTCTCATTCTGATAGCACCCGACTGGAGTCTTCCATTTGAACTCATGTGCGATGCTAGTGACTTCGCAGTCGGGGCTGTGCTTGGACAGAGGAAGAATAAGCACTTCCATCCGATCTATTACGAAGGTAAGACACTCAATGAAGCTCAAAAGAATTACACAACTACCGAGAAGGAGTTTCTAGCAGTCGTCTTCGCGTTCGATAAGTTTAGGTCTTACTAAGTTCTGTCCAAGACCGTTGTCTATACCGATCATCAGGCTGTGCGATATTTGTTTGTGAAGAAAGATGCCAAGCCTAGATTGATTCGGTTGATCCTCCTCCTTTCTGAATTCGACATAGAGATCAAGGATAAAAAGGGGGCTGAAAACGTGGCAGCAGATCATCTATCGCGTTTGTAGGATCCGTCTAGGGATGATATCTTTGAGGAGAACATCGGAGACAAGTTCCCTCATGAATCTCTGATGTATGAGAAAGCGGAACATCAAGGTTTGCCATGGTTCTCTGATCTGGAAAACTATCTGTCCGAAGGGAAGTTAGTGACGGGTATGTCGTCCCAGCAAAGGAAGAAGTTTTTTTGCAGATGCTAATCATTACATCTGGGATGCTTCGTATTTGTTTCGTTTAGGAGCCGACCGTGTGTTTAGGAGGTGTGTTAGTGCTGAGGAGGGCATTGAGATTCTTAAACACTGTCACGAGGGTTTGACGGGAGGCCACCACGGTCCATCATACACCGCGAAGAATGTGCTTGATGCCGGGTTTTATTGGCCCACAGTGTTTAAGGATGCTCACGACTTGGTAAGATCCTGTGATGCGTGTCAACGGACGAGTAACATCTCATCCAAAAATGAGATGCCTCAAAACCCGATCCAAGTGGTTGAAGTGTTCGATGTGTGGGGTATATATTTTGTGACACCCGGCAAATTCAGGATAACTCCGTTAGTTAAACTCTGTTAGTCACGTTAATGCAATTATATCTTTCATTTAATTTGACAAATTAAATGTGCAAACTGTTACGCAAATATACATACGAAACGACCACACGAGTCAATACCCGGGCGTTGGTGATCTTAAATGAATACAAATACAATAATAATATATCTTAATTGATATGTGTGCTTAATTGTTGAATTTTCGTGTAACCGCGTATTTTACCGGTTTTAACCGATTACGAGTTTCGGTAAAGTTTTACGAAACAAAAATTTAAGTTTGGTAAAGTTGTCACTGTGATTACAAACCGAAGCAAAAACGAAGCCCGTGGATCATCCATGAGACCCATGAATGGCCCAAGGCCCAACCCAACTCAACATTTAACAATAATTAACAAAAATTACCAAAACCCTAAACCTAATTACATAAAAAAAATGTTTTTTGCTGGCCTCTTCCCATTTTGTTGCTGCCGCAAGTTCTACACACACACACATTGATTTTTGGCTAGCTTGGTTCAATATTTGGTGATTTCAGGTGTTGATTGAAGTAATAAACGCTATACTAGTAAGTTTTTGTGTTAATTGTTATTATCTATTTTGAAAATTTGATGTTTTAGACACCCTAGTTCATCCAAAATGGCCAAATTGTTATCATGTTGTGGAAATGGGTTATTGTTTATGTGTTAATGGTTATTTTGATGATTAGTTGTTGAGATTGATACAAAAAGTGTGTTTATGAAACTAGGGTTTGAGATGGAATCATTGAAACTTGATGTTGCATGATAACTATTGATGAAATACGGTTGATTATGTGATTAGATGATAAATTGCATGAAGATTTGTTACTTGGTTTTGCAAGTTCATGAATGTTATGCTAGATGATGAAATAGGGTTGATTATGTGATTAGATGATAAATTGCATGAAGATTTGTTACTTGGTTTTGCAAGTTCATGAATGTTATGCTAGATTACTAAAAATAGTAACTTTTGTATACGTGATCATGTGGGGTTGCATGTTATGGAAGTCTAGTGATTGTTATGGACTTGCTAATATGTTTAGAAGATATGTTAGATGAATTTTGAGCAATTGAACGTATGAATTCGACTTGGTTTGGAACACTTACTAAATGTAGAAACTTTTTGACATGAAAGTTGACTAGGAAGCATGTTTAGTAATTTCGGATATGTAAACATGATTTGGACTTGCATATGAATGTTTGTAAGCATGTGGTACTTAGAAAACATGCCTTGGTCATGAGAGGACTTTGGTAGATGCTAGTTGGTTAGTAGAACAATTGCTTGAAATTGTTTTTGTTGAAGTCTAAATGGTGTGTGCTACCAGTTAAGATGCCATGATGAAAGTTGCTACTTTTCTAGTTGCACAAAGCATGCAAATACTATATTATGCCTAGAAATGACCATGCTTGCCAAATGTGTTGTATGTTAGAAACTATAAAATAATGGTGGGTGTTGTTGACTTGTGTAACATGCTATGGGATTTGTGCATTAGTTGACATGCTTAGGAATGTTAAATTATGCAAATACACTTTAGAGGTTCGACATTCCTATAAAGGAAACTTTTGTGAAATCTGAACTTCTACATGTTGAATACGTGAAGTGTGATGTGGTGTGTGAATGTGATATAGTCAAATACACCAAATGAAACGTGTTTACACATAATAAATCACCAACGGGTCGTGGGTCAACTCGGGTCAACTGAATGTCAAACTTGGACCTAAAAGTCAAACTTAGACCTAAAAGTCAAACTTGGACCTAAAAGTCAAACTTGGACCAAAAGTCAACTGAAAGTCAAACTTGGTCAAACTTGGACAAAAAGTCAAACGTGGTCAAAAAGTGAAATTAAACCACACTCGCATAAACTGTTGACCATTTGGATGCATAGGGTACTATGACCCTACATGAACGCACATTAATCGACCTATTGTTATTTAGGTTGCCGTATTATATACTGTGTGTGCTGTTAACTATTTTTGTTGTGCAACTTAAGGTGAGTTTCACTAAACTGCGCTTTTACTATTTTACCCTTTTATGGGCTGAACACGGACAATTACTTTTATGGATTTACGAATTCTGTATGTCGCATGTCTGGATTAGAGCACTTTTATTTTGTTCATGAAAGACCTCATGGATACCTAGTTGACCGTTAGTATTTGTGAAATAGCGGGGAAATTTTGAGTAGTACTACTGGGTTTGACAAACCCCACCCGGGCTAGTCGCGCTAGCACGACAGAAGGACCTATCGAACGGGTGTTGAATGACCTAACATACTTACAGTGCATCCTGCTGGGATGTGCGAACAGGCAAACTGCACTTAATGTGTACATACGTCAGCTTCGGTCAGATACATTACGCCTCTAAGGACATGTGCTGTAGATTAGCTACCTACAATGACATACTTTATTCATATATCTGCTTGCAACTGAATTACCTGTTTATACTACTATGTGAACTCACCAACCGTCGTGTTGACACTTGTTAGTCTTTCACTGTTTCAGGTCACTGAGGTACAATGCACATAGGGCATGGCATGGCGTGTCTTGTGTCGGGCGCGTGTTTTTGCGCATTTATTTTCCTGCATGGTTTTGGGCTTGCTTAAACTTACTTATTTACTACGCTTCCGCATAACTGAAAAATTTATTACTCTACTCTAATTGTCGTTTAAACTACCGCATTTAATGGTTAAACGTTTGGTTTTTCAAAACTCATATAGAGTCATTCGGTGTAATTAATGACTGGATCCTGGTTTTTCACGACTCTAACGGTAAAACTCCGTTAGTGGATTTAGGGGTGTGACAGATTTCATGGGACCGTTCCCTTCATCGCGAGGTCATAGGTATATTCTTGTTGCCATTGAGTATGTTTCTAAGTGGGTTGAGGCGCAAGCCTTAAATACTAATGATGCAAGAGTCGTGGTATCCTTTCTGAGGAGGTTGTTCAGTAGGTTCGGAACCCCTAAGGCCCTAATTAGTGATCGGGGCACGTATTTCTGCAATGCCCAAATAGAGAGAGTGTTGGCTAGGTATGGAGTGAACCATAGGTTATCCACTGCCTATCATCCGCAAACCAGTGGTCAAGTCGAAAACGCTAATAGGGGGATAATACGTATCTTGTAGAAGACTGTCAGAGCCAATCAAAAGGATTGGTCCGATAAGTTAGATGACGCGCTATGGGCTTTTAGGACCGCTTTTAAAACACCCATAGGAACCACACCGTTCAAAATTGTCTATGGAAAAGCATGTCATCTACCGGTTGAGTTAGAACATAGAGCTTTTTGGGCGCTTAAGGCGGTCAATCTTGACTTGTCTAAAGCGGGTACAAACCGGTTTCTCCAACTACATGAGTTAGAGGAATTAAGAGATGATGCATACGCTAGGTCATGGAATTATAATGAGCGAACTAAGGCGTTGCATGATAATAGGTTGAGAGGAGTGAAGGAGTTTCACACCGGGGACAAAGTGTTACTTTATAATTCGCGCTTGAAATTATTCCCGGGTAAACTCAAATCTAGGTGGAGAGGTCTGTTCATAGTTAAAGAGGCTTTCCCTTATGGCACGGTCGAGATATCGGATGATGTGGGTAGTTCGTGGAAAGTCAACGGTCATAGGCTCAAGCATTATATAGGTGGACCGGTTGACACGACCATCGAGGAGGAAGTGACTCTCCTTGATGTCAATCATGCTTAAATAGCCATTGTGGATCTCGGGTTAATAACCGAGTGAAAATTTTGTACACATGTTTTTAGTTAATTTTTGTTTTGTTTCGTTATTTGTTTGTTTAAGTCTTACGTTCTTTTTAGTTATTCTTATTTTGTGTTTTTCGGGTATTATGCGTCGGTATGTGCGTGTGTTTCAGGGACTCAACCTGGAATTAAGGAGGAATCGAGCAGGGATGAAGATCCAGGTTTGTGCGGGTTATAATTTGAATCATAAAAATCTTAGAAAAAAAATGTGTTTACAATGTTAAGTCTTGAAATATTTTTCTAAGTAAAAAATGATAAATTTTCTGGTCACATGCCCTTTAGGCGATATGCGCATCATGCACATCAACATGCGCGCATCACGTAGGATAATGATCAATGGGCGGGTCAAAAACTTTTAGGCGATACGCGCAGAAGACCCCTTCTCTTGCGCGTATCGCGTAGGGCCGTTTTTATCAGAAAAGAAATATAATCGCACGATGGAACGGTTTGTGCCCTAATCACCACAACCCAACTTCCAACCAGCCACCCCTGACCTCCGACCACCGCAAGAATCGACCCTCACCTCTCTCCAGCCACCAATTCGACCATCAAACCATCACCATTGTTCACATTATCACATCAAGTGGGGGTTTTGGGTTTGATTTCTACTCTTTCACCCTTAGATTACTCCTCCAACCAGGTACTATTTCTCTTCTGTTTCTTTTGTTTGGTGTGTTAGTTTAATGTTTGCAAGTGTCTGTCTTCATATGTGCTACATAATTGAAATCCGGATTGCTTGTTTGGCTTCAAATTTTAATGTTAATTGGAATTGGGGGTTAGGAAGTTGCAATTAGGTTGGTCGAATTAGTCTCTGTTTTAGCCTGATTAAGAGAATGCATTGTTGGTGACAACTGTTTAGCATAATTACAAACAACAATTTGTATCACTTTCAAGTTTTGATAAAGGTAGTTTGTTGTTTGTTGAGCAACTTGGTGTTTTGACTTGAAATATTTCTTTGTCTCATCATAGTCACTTTCAAGTTTTGATAACTGATAAAGGATAAATTATACATAAATCCCTAGTTGTGTTTGTTTACATTTTGTGTCGTTTCTGTTACGTTTTTATATCATTTTCGACACAACTAATGTTTTTATGTTTTGTAGGTCCCATGTTGATAAAGAAATGGAAAGAGCACGGAAAATTGAATCCGTAGGCGAAAACGGGGCGCGAAACGGAGTTACGAGCCGGTACACGAAAACGAACAAAGTTTGGGCTTTTGTAGGCCCGGTCCGCTATATAAACACTCCTTATGAAACCCTAGCCTCCAAGAAACCCTAGCCTCCAAGAAACCCTAGGGGGCGAAATTGGAGACAAAAAGGCTGCAAAAAGGGGTTTGGATGGCTAAGAAGAAAAAACAAAGTGAACGGGAACGCGTAGGATCAAAGGCTTCATAGCGATTCTTTCGGGTTTCATCTTTCTTTCGTTTTTCTCTTTAATTCTATCATGTCATACACTTTGAATCTTGTTTTTATTATTATGAACATGGTAGGCTAATCGTTTAGCACTACCTAGGCGTTATGATGACTCGTTAACGTTTGTTTCAACTCATGTTTGAATTGTTGGTTTATTGTTTACATTTAATTAAAAGTTTGAATCTTTGTTATCGTTTGATGCATGATATATGTTTGAATTGGTTTGATTGATATTGTTATTCTATGAATTCTTGGTGATTGTCTATGTCACGTAATAGGATTCGTTTTAGTCATTAACTTGCGTTGTGATTAATTATGGTTGATTTGCAATAAAACCATAAGTTTAATAATATTAGTTAAATTGGTAATAACGTGTAGCTAACCTAGATAACCGTGAGGTGATAGGTTATTAACAAGTCTTGGTTGATTACTTCGCTAGGTTTAGGATTTTGTGAAAATTCCGACTTAGTATAATTTATTAACTTTGTTTGTTAAATCAAATGGCTGGGTTTAAATGGATTTAAGGATGGTATTGTGAGATAGGTCTTTAGTACGAGTCAATTAAGTGTAATCAGATTAGGTAACCGTGAGGAAACTTAATCCAATAACCGGTGTGCTAATAACTTAATAGTTAACCTTTAGGTTTCTTCTCGAAAAGGGTCGAGGGTCTTAATTAAGAAAGCTTTTAAGTGAATAAGTTTAGATCCTGGTTCCATAACCATTAGTCCAACGTGAGCGATACTTGAAGTTAACGATGATTCTAGCCTAGGTGGTTTGTCTTCATTAATCTGTTTTAAATTCGTCTTTTAAATTGTCAGTTTCCATTTTTAGTAAGTTTTCTAATTTAGAAAGTTTCTATTTTTAGCAAGTTACTATTTTTAGCAGTACAACCCCCATTTTTTCAAATAATCTTTCTTTTAAGTCGTGTTTAGTTAGTTGAGTCTTGTCTAGTTAATTAAACGTAGCATATAGAGTCTGTGGGTCGACACCCGGACTTACGTACGCTATATTACATCCGACCGGTCCACTGCCGGTTGTGTGTGATTTAGTAATTCGTCTAGGTTTTATAAATATTAAAACTAGGTGTTTTTAGGTATTTATTTTATATATATATTGCACGCATCAAGTTTTTGACGCCGTTGCCGGGGATTCTTGGTAATTGCGTTAATTAACTTTTTGAGTCTTAACTGCTACACACGTGTTTTTTTTTAGTTTGTTTGAGTCGTAGGAGTAGTTTTTATTTTCTCTGTTTTCTCCCCATCAAGTCTTTCTTGTTACTTAACTATGTGTGAAATTTGCGGAGGACCTCATTTTACTTGTTTATGTCCAGATTATTCGAGGCCCTCCGCACCAACTTGTGTTACTAACTCCTTTATGCATGCACATACATATTATTCACAGGAGTGTTCAACATCCCAATATCTCGGGTGATTGAGTAGAATAGAGGGCCTGTTGACGGAACTGGTGTCTAACAATGTCAGTTATGATCCTCAACCGCGAGATTCCGGGAAGTTGAGCAGAATAGAGGACTTGCTAACCCAGTTAGTGTCTAATGATGTCAATGCTCAAAAGAGGTTAGCAGAGCAGGAAATCCTCGTACAACAAAACCAATTGATGCTGGAAAATTCTTATAAAGCTGTAGAGGAAAGCAAGAGATGTTTGGAAGAGGTTCAGCGTCAGAGGCTGCAACATGAATCAGGTAATGATTGTGACACCCCGCCCGACGGCGGAAACATCGGGCTATCATTTGAATTGGATATCCATAGTAAACAAAGCACATGGTATTTATTTATTAAGTTTTATAATGATATAGTAAGTTTAGAACATGAGTCTTAAATGGATACGACAAAAGTAGTAAAACCAAAACAGTAAAAGCAATCGTCCTTATTAATTAAACTAGGTCCAAGGCAATCCTATGTCTTGGCAAAAGCAGCAAAATAATCATAAGCATCACCTGAAATATGTGAAAATAAAGTTAGCTATTTAAAGCTAGTGAGTAAACCACAGTTGATAAATAATAGTATAGAAAATCCGAGATCATCATAATATGCTGCGCAATCTTACATGCATAGCTATTTCATCCTATTACTCAACCTTTAACCATAGAGCACATAGAAACAAGAATCATAGACCCCGCAGGGTAACATTTAGCAACAAGTCATGAGAACCACTCATGTTACAATTAGTGATAACTGTCATTTAACCGTCTCGATGTGTAAGTTATAAAAATTGTTTTAGCATCGAAGGGACATAGTAGCATAGCAACACGCATCACAGTATAGTAACTAGTAACCATTGTATAGAATCGCCGGGTTTAAATCACCTATCGATGTTGTAAAGTGTAGGTGGGTTTGTCAGACCATTAGCGCTAACATTGTACCGGTGGAAATTACACGCAATAGACTACTTTAAATATCACATAAGATTGCATCAAGCCGCGAACTAGATTAACATATTTTATGATCTCTTTTGGAAAACATAATAGAAACTGGAAAACATTGTATAGTAATAGAACACATTTCAGCCCCAAAATGTAAAAGTAAAAAGGGGAGTGAGTTTACTCACCTTGAAACTCGGGCACGAAACAAATAGTAACTAGTTCTGAATTGGAAGGAGGATCGTCAAAATATTAGAATCACCTAATTAAATGACAATCCTAACTTAGTAAAACATATTGTATAGAAACTAGCCTTGGAAAAATAGAAGTCATAGGAAAATTGGGATTCTAGGGTTTCGAATTGAGATTTGGGGGTTTCTCGTTAAACGCTTAAATATATAAAAACTAATTAAATCGGAACGATGGCAATAGTTTCAATAATTACTTTGATAAACAGTATAACTTCTAATAATATATTTTTAACCACACTCATATAGTGTAATGAAAAATGTGTTATTTTTGTTGGGAATCAATTAAGACATATACCAATTTAAAGTATACAAAAGTCTATTTAAAAGTATTATTTGTATAAACTATTGTTTTATAACACTTGGTATACATTTTGTAAGTATTAAGAATACATTTTTATAGTATTTTTATAGTATTAAAAGTATTGAAATAAATAAATTTATTAAACTAAGTTTATTAAAATCATGGTTTTGATATGTTTAGATTTTTAACATTTTAATATATATATATATATATATATATATATATATAGTTTTGAATTATTATCGTTATAGAATTGTAATCATTTTATGAACTAATCTATTATACATATAATATGAGTTAGCAAAAGAAGTAATAAAAAAATAATATAACAGTGCTAGCACCGGGTTTTGAACTCGGGTCCCAAAGATCAAAGCAAACTGAACAAACCAAATGCGCCAGAGAGACTTTTTATTTAAGATTAGAACAGAAATGATTTTAACATCTTTACTACAAACAACCCCAAATCACAAAAAAAAACCTTAGAAACAAGAATTATAAAATTGAACACGAATTCGATTCAGAATCAACAATTTAAGTTAGGGCTTTTGATCAGCACATGAAGTGGATCATTTTCATATAACACACTTACTTGATTTTAGACGAATCGTATCGGAGATGGTGATGAACACGAGAGATGAACCCTAGAATTTGGGATTTGGTTCTTTAGGTGATTAGTATGCAATTTCTTAACCAGAGAGTGAGAGAGATATCGTAGGAGTGTTTTGGACGTGTTAATTGTGTTGATTGTTATGGAAGAAACAGTCGAACGGGTATTGACTTGATTTCGAGTTATTTGGGTTTAATCGGTGATCAATTAGGTGTTTTAGTTGCAATTAAATGATATGAACGGTTCAGAAACAACGTAAGTGATGATTTGGATGGTTTGATTTGGTTTGAAACCGTCCCTTTGATTGTTTTAGATGTTTGGGTTTTGAACCGTTTATAAAACTTGATTAAACGCTGATTGAGTTGATTATATGATGTTTGGAAAGTGATAGCGGGTTCGAAACACCCCTAGGAAGATTTTTCATTGATCTAATTTGGTTTAAAACGGCCTAGACATTCAAAATGCACTTCGCCGGGGTTCTTGACTTTCCGGCCAAGGTAGCCGGAATTTGTGATAATCGGAAACACGGGAAACAACTGGGGGGCTGGTTTCAAAATAAGTTATAGATCTGGCCCTTCCATTTTTGAGTTGTTATTAAATTCAGTTTTTAACTTTGGTACAAGTTTGATAGTTTACATAAATATCCCAAAGTTAATTAGATCACTATTTTAACTAACCAACTTAACCGCGTAATCTCTTAACGTTTATAAACTGGACGTTTTTGTATGTTTAAGTTTTTGTGAACGTTTTATGGTTATTTTCTTGACTCTCTCTCTCTTTTTTTTTATTAACTTGGATATTATTTACAACTCTCGTTTATGAATTAGTATTTATATATATATATATATATATATATATATATTTGAGATTTATTTATTATAAGTAGTAGTCGAAATTAAATAGTAGGCTTTAGCAATAACTCATAATAATTTTGATCGTTCTATTAAAGACGGAACTTAAGATCCGACATATTTATTTATTTTAATAAAAACGAAACGTTACATCTTTGAAGATTAAACACGAATACAATAAAAAGAAAGATGGTTTCGGGTTCGAGTCGGGCATTTGGGTTCGGGTTTGGGGCAGATGTCACAGTCTCCCCTCCTTATTGAAATTTCGTCACGAAATTTGCTCGAACCGAAGAAGATGAAGCGAAAAGATGCGCATTTCGATTGAAATAAGATTTTAATAAACGAGGCTAAGAAGTTATTTAGTTTTTAATGTCTTTTGAATCATTGATAGTCGTCTATTTAACTCTTTCGAGTTCTAAGTGTTCGGGTGAATTAATTGAATCGAGATTCGAATACATATTATTTGCTACCCAAGATACGAAACATGTTCAATGGATATTTCTGAAGTCCCAAACTGCGAATAACATGGATTAGGTAAATGGATTTAAATAATTTAGATGAATAACGGGAATAATCATGATTAGTAAGACCGATGGAACAAATGAAATAACTTTACGTATAGTTAAGTTAATAGAAGAATAAGATGAATTAGCCGCAATTAGTAAAATGAGTAAATAAGTCGAGTGATATTCAAAATAAATAAACATGGCCCAATTCCACAAGTTGTCCATAACATTACGTTTTCCATGATAAATGTACTTACGTTATTTAGCTCTTTTGATTTAAACGAGATTACGTTAGCTTCAAGGGGCTGAATTAGAATACACAAACTCAAACACTGGATGATGATAATGACAAATGGTAATCTGTGCAAACCATTGCTTTCGACCACGTGACAAAACTTGCTATGGTTTCCATGCACCAACTTTCATAATTCCGTGTGCACCCGTAATTACTTTAGTTTTTGCATGGACCACACAGTTCATTCGATCACGTACGAGTCAAATGTACACAATTTCTAAGTTAAGATAATGATACACATAGGTTCCGAGGTTATATTCGATGGCATTCAGTTCTCGTGAAGTATTGTTTGAGATGATACACAAATTAACGATTCGAGAGAATTGATTTAATAGATAGTTATTGCTCTTGTAAATAGTATTGTTGACTGTCATAGCTAGTCAAATTCGAGTACAAAAATTATAGCAACTTAAGTTTTTGAAAATACCAACTTTATGTGTGAGATGTACATATCAAAGGTTCATAGTATTGCCAATTTCATAAGCGTTAGTTCATGGTATTGCCAAGTTCATAAGCATTAGATGATGAAATAATCTAGTTTATTAAGATTTTTAGAAAATGAAGATTTGATGCTATGGATAATCCAATTTGTAGTTCAACTGTATAGATCACTCAGTTCATTATGGATTCAATGTTTATTTCCTTTAGTTCAACTGTATAGATCACTCAGTCCCACCTCCGGTTTGTTAGGTAGAACTAGTAGAACGAATGGGTCGATCAGTTGTTGATTATTCATTGAGCAAGGAGGAAATCGACGCTCAGTTGAAGGAGTACATGCGGAGAAAGCTTGAGGAGTACAACCAGATGATGCCGGCAAAGGGTGACCCGATTAGCCCAGACTTGGAGACGAAAATGGATGTTGAAGTCCCACCTCTAGGTAACGTAAATGTTATTTATCCTGTTGATAGTGACTCTGATGATGATCTAGATGAAGCAAAATGGGCAGAGTATAGGGAATCCTTAGTTAGGGATGTAGTGCCTGAGGTAGAAGTTGAGTTAGGAGACTCCTTAGGCTGGATGTTTGGTAAAGATGAGGATGAGTTAGAGGTTCATGTATCTGAGGAGGATGAGCTCTTAGATCTAGAGTTAGATAGTTTACCCGATTGTAGTGATTTAGGTGTGATTGATACCGAGGGTGACTTAACTTACTTAGATAGCCTCCTAGAAGATGAACCAGTAAAGATGATCGACCCTACAACCTATGAAAACACTAAGTGTGGGGATCATCAAGTAAGTGTGGTGATAGAAGAGGAACACCACAGCCGGCCCGTGAAACATTTCGAGGATAAAGCTATACCTAGTTTACCTAAGTCATGGGATAAGGCAAATGAAAGTAAAAGGAAAGATCGGGGTCAGGTTAAGGATGAATGTTTTTACAAACCTAGGAAGATAGAGCCCTTAAAAGTTAAGCATGATCAATCCTTTAGGTATATGCCATGGATCCGTTTCTTTCCAGGAAAGTTTAAATGTTGGTGGTCCGACCCGTTTAGAGCTTTAGAATCAATTAGCCAAATTTTTCTCAATTCTACTTGCAAGTTTTTAAGTGTTTATCTGGATCGGGTGGAATTGAATGGGTTGGATAGGGTTCAGATCAAAGAGAAACATCCTAATTAAGTTTAAGTGTGGGGAGGTTTCCTATTGGTTTGTAGAGTTTATTAAGTATGTCGAGTAGTGTCTTTTTGTCGAGTCAGTGTTACGCTCGGGTATCTTGTGTTTGTTTTGCAGGTTTAAATCATTCTCACCCGTACTCAATCTCCATTCGGGTGAGTTTGTATTTGTGAAGACGAAGGAAGATCTCGAGAGTGTCGGTGAA
The DNA here is from genome assembly GCA_030867185.1 of Tagetes erecta. Classification (NCBI taxonomy): domain Eukaryota; kingdom Viridiplantae; phylum Streptophyta; class Magnoliopsida; order Asterales; family Asteraceae; genus Tagetes; species Tagetes erecta. The sequence goes on along the minus strand of CM061486.1, from coordinate 64,421,065 downwards.
GCTCGATCGCGACAGAAATGCTATATGATCGAAGCTGCAGTTGGAATAAAGACTTGGAGCTTACGCGTTTCACAAAACCAGCTAAGTCTTTTCCAATTCACCCTTCTATCTTTTATTTTTGCATTTTTGTTTTTTATTTTTTAGATGTTTTCTATCTCTACATTGAGGACAATGTAGAACTTAAGTGTGGGGATGGGAAATAGTCATTTCTGAGTCTTGTTTGTCTGTTTTGAGTCATATAGTGTCTTAAAAATATCCAAAAAAATTGAAAAAAATGAAAAATGTCTTTGTTTGAGTTGTGCACGTTAATAGAAAATGATAGTGAACTAATTTTGGTTTTCAAATGAGTTGTGGTTTTTAAAACAAAGATGAATTTGGATAAACTTTTGGTAACCCAATTAGCTTAGATGGTTTCCGTAAATGTAGTAATAGAAAGTTAATTGTCGTGAATCTCGTGGGTCATCATCTTAGGAGGAATAGGAAGGCCTTAACTAAATAACAATTAGGCACCATTTTAGGCTTTAGAACTTAAATAGGTTAAGGGGTAATGCCATTTTAGGATTTATAACACACTTCTTGTGAAAGAAGTGGCGCATCCGCAAATCAAATGTCCACCGGGTATAGTACTGAAAAGCGCTCAAAGTAGCTGCTAAATAAAAGAGCTCAAAGAGCCAATTCAAAAAAATAAGGCAAGTGATCCAAAACCTCATGTGCTCTACCTCCGGGATAGCGACTTGGATACGACACCCCTGGGTGAGGTGATCTTGTTTTATGAAAAAAAAAAAGAATAAACAGTCTATACCCACAAAATTCATCCATCAAAATCCACCCTAATATGGCACTAGTTCTTTACTTAGTTAAGTTCTTTATGTTATTCTGGTAGGATAACCTTTGTGGTTTATCCTGTGCCTCGTTAAGCAACAATAATCGGGCTAACTTATTTTTCCTCTGTGTGAGACCTTATAGATAAATGATTTAATTAAATTTAGATTAAACATAAGAGGAAACTTAATTGGCTAGTGTTAGGGTGTTTATGTAAACGCACCACTGTTTATCAGAATTCGGTTCTTGTTTGTGAAACTATAACGAAATGTTGAATGCCTTAGTTAGTTATGATTCTATGTGCATGCTTTTTCAGGGACGAAAAAAGGTTAAGTGTGGGGATGTTTGATAAAGGATAAATTATACATAAATCCCTAGTTGTGTTTGTTTACATTTTGAGTCGTTTCGGTTACGTTTTTATATCATTTTCGACACAACTAATGTTTTTATGTTTCGTAGGTCCCATGTTGATAAAGAAATGGAAAGAGCACGGAAAATTGAATCCATAGGCGAAAACGGGGCGTGAAACGGAGTTACGAGCGAGCCGGTACACGAAAACGAAGAAAGTTTTGGCTTTTCTAGGCCCGGTTCGCTATATAAACACTCCTTATGAAACCCTAGCCTCCAAGAAACCCTAGGGGACGAAATTGGAGACAAAAAAGGCTGCAAAAAGGGGTTCGGACGGCGAAGAAGAAAAAACGAAGTGAACAGGAACACGTAGGATCAAAGGCTTCATAGCGATTCTTTCGGGTTTCATCTTTCTTTCGTTTTTCTCTTTAATCCTATCATGTCATACACTTTGAATCTTGTTTTTATTATTATGAACATGGTAGGCTAATCGTTTAGCACTATCTAGGCGTTGTGATGACTCGTTAACGTTTGTTTGAACTCATGTTTGGATTGTTGGTTTATTGTTTACATTTAATTAAAAGTTTGAATCTTTGTTATCGTTTGATGCATGATATATGTTTGAATTGGTTTGATTGATATTGTTATTCTATGAATTCTTGGTGATTGTCTATGTCACGTAATAGGATTCGTTTTAGTCATTAACTTGCGTTGTGATTAATTATGGCTGATTTGCAATAAAACCATGGGTTTAATAATATTAGTTAAATTGGTAATAACGTGTAGCTAACCTAGATAACCGTGAGATGATAGGTTATTAACAAGTCTTGGTTGATTAATTCGCTAGGTTTAGGTTTTTGTGAAAATTCCGACTTAGTATAATTTATTAACTTTGTTTGTTAAATCAAATGGTTGGGTTTAAATGGCTTTAAGGATCGTATTGTGTGATAGGTCTTTAGTACGAGTCAATTAAGTGTAATCAAATTAGGTAATCGTGAGGAAACTTAATCCAATAACCGGTGTGCTAATAACTTAATAGTTAACCTTTAGGTTTCTTCTCGAAAAGGGTCGAGGGTCTTAATTAGGAAAGCTTTTAAGTGAATAAGTTTGGATCCCGGTTCCATAACCATTATTCCAACGTGAGCGATAATTGAAGTTAACGATGATTCTAGCCTAGGTGGTTTGTCTTCATTAATATGTTTTAAATCCGTCTTTTAAATTGTCAGTTTCCATTTTTAGTAGGTTTCCTAATTTAAAAGTTTCTATTTTTAGCAAGTTACAATTTTTAACAGTACAACCCCCCTTTTTTCAAATAATCTTTCTTTTAAGTCGTGTTTAGTTAGTTGAGTCTTGTCTAGTTAATTAAACGTAGTATATAGAGTCTGTGGGTCGACACCCGGACTTACGTACGCTATATTACATCTGACCGGTCCACTGCCGGTTGTTTTTAGGACCTAGACGCTATATTACAACCAAGGGTAGGTATCAAGTAACAGGCTAATGTCCGAGCTTAGTTTTTAATCAAGTCTACATCATGTAGGATATATTAGGCTTATGTGTGACTTGCAAGAAGGTTGAATTTGTTCAAAAAAAATGGCTTAATCCGGTTTTCATTAGGTAGCTCATGTTAAAAATTGAGTCTTTAAGTTTTGTTTGATGCGTCTAGGTCCTAGGGGTTTGTTACAAAATCCGGTTTCTCGTGCTTGTACTCAATCTCCATTAAAGCATGAAGAACTTGATTTAGTCGTTATTTAATTATTTCTTTACATTTAGTCCTTCTTCTATCTTCTTTGGATGGTTCAAACGATTGCGAACGTAATGCTATACAATAGTTTGAACCTGGATATTGCACCCCTTATTTACTATTGTTCTCTTGATTTGTTTTTGCAGACATGCATTGTCACACCCTCAATTTTCCACAAACGGGGTATCCGTTAGGCGTGTGACATACCAGGATCTCAAGCCATTAGTTACAGTTAACATCGACTCAATCGTTTAACGAAATGTTTATTTTTGTAAATAAAACAAAATTCAGAGTTTAAATATTAAAACCAACATTTAGCGGAAGCATAAATAAATCCAGTACGCAAAAGGCGCGCACAAAATAATAAACCAAGTCAATTAAATAAAAGAAGTATTAAATGTAGTTTTTGAAACAGTCCAAAGGACGACCCAATGCATGCATGTCCTACTCGTGCTCGTGCTCCTTAATTACCTGAGAAAACATACTAAAACGGTCAACACATAATGTTGGTGAGTTCAATGAGAAATGTACGTAAATAAAAAGTACCGTTTATAATATAGATAAACCAATTCTATTTTATTAGTCGGTTTGCAAGACCGTATGCTTATTGCTTGTCAACACGTCGAGATGAAAACTAAATGTTACTTTTGCCTTGTCGCCATCTAACCAGGATGACCCATAACCTTTAAGGACAATCTGCACCACATGACGCCCAGTCAAGGGTGGGTTGCCGTCGCAACCTGGTAGTACTACTCAAATTTCCCGGCTAACATATATTAATCAACCTCGAACTTTTATAAGGACTTGAATGTGGTTCCAATTCGTGTAAAGCACTATAAGCCCTAATAAAACCCTGCCCGTAGGCATTTATACTTTTACCAAAACCTGCCCATAGGCATTTATACTTTTACCGAAACCTGCCCTAGGTCCTACCCGAAGGTATAAAATGCAGCCGTAATTGGCCCCGCCCGAAGGCATAATGTTTTGCCCGAAGGCATAAAAATGCAGTCCACCTGAAGGCGCTGTAAAATAGTTGCCCGAAGGCGTAGTAAAAACATTTGTATGTTTTCTCCCCGAAAAAGATTAAAAAGCGGGCAAAGAACTCACCTTTGAAGCGCACCGCAATTAAATTGTATGTGAAACTTGAAACCCTAAACCACCCTAGCTATGACCTGTTAGGCAACGATTCACCTTATTATTCATACTTACACTTACGAAATATTCATGATGTCTACGCACACACAAATGTATACATGCATATATCACTTATTATCAACTACATACTTGCCTTATTACACATTAGCAAATTGTTTTCGTAATATACATACCATCACATAGTCTACATACAATGATACATGTATACTTACGCACTTAACTCAGTTCTTAATTATATTTATCACGCATACAATTTATTACTCATGCTTATATTTATAATGCATACAATTTACCAAATGCTTTCATTTACCAGTTGAACATACCATTTCATTCAATTATTCACATACCCGTTTTGACCCATCAACTTATACATTCATTAACAAGAATACCCAATATTTGCACACTTGATCATACATACTGCTGCCATAATCACACATGCATTCATACGCACACACATACACAACATACACCTAGCACATACAATCATTTTGTTGGTCTGCTGTCATGTTTCTACGCATATATATACACACATTTGCTCGATCATTCATCACCTATACTTACATATGATTCCATATATTCATGCGGCTGCTTGTTTTGACATACACACATATACATATATCGAACTACCTACTGATTTCACATTATACACACATACTATGCAATACATACATGCAGACTACCTACATACGACACACAAGCTGCATATATACACATACGGATCATACTCGCATACCACACATACACATACAAACATACATAGCAGAATACAATACGCGTCACATACGCGCGAACAGATTGAACCCGAGATCAATTACAAAAAAAACGAAACCGTAATGCGATACATGGCGAAAGTACACGATAAACACGTACCGATACTCAAATGGGTATGCCGAGGTTGCGGGTGCGAAGATGGGTGGTCGGAGTTGGTAGTTCGCCGGAGTTGCAGTTTTTTCCGGTTCCGTTTGATGTTCCGAACAGCAGCAATAATGCGTACGGTGAGGCGAAACAAGTCTTCTGTGATGCGTGGATGAAACCGACGTGGTAAGGCGAAGAACATGGAGGTGCGGCTGGTGTGGTGGTGCGGCTGATTAGGGTTTTAGACGTGAGTGTGTATGCGTCGAAGGTAGAAGACGGGTATGGGGTGGGGGTTGGTTTATATAATTTCAATTTACATTGTTGGCCATTAACCTTTAGTAGGTTAGTTAGTTTTGTATTAAAGTTTATAAATTAGATTAGTTAAGTACAAAACAAACCCTACACATATATAAAACTTAACGGAATAGTTACAAGGTAGTTAACGGTGTTAACCAGAATTTACGGGGTGTCACATCATCCCCTTGTTAAAAGAATTTTCGTCCCGAAAATTACGACGTGTCGTTGGTTGTCTACAACGAAATGGAACTAAGAAAAGAAAAAAATTTCAGGTTGTCACATCATCCCCTTGTTAAATGAATTTTCGTCCCGAAAATTCAACCGTACCTTTGGTGTTAGACGTTGTTACTTTAATAGCTAAAAATATTTGTATTTATGTTTCATTAGGTAGCCACCTCATTAGGTATAGACCATCTGGAGTAATCATTTGCAAGATTCAACTGGTCTAATGTATCGCGTGTTTGAAGAGATTTAAAAGTTTCTTTGGGATCCACTCTTAAGATAAACAACGATTTGTATGTAGAATTTTTCAGAAATTTTAGATCACGGAGCTTCGAGTTGTTATTCAAATTTTCGAGGATCGAGACTTAACTAAAGAGTCTATATTAAAGAAACGTTGTTATTCGAGTTGTTTAGAGATCATTAAATTGACTCAATCGTGTGTATGTACTCGACTTTATTAAAGAAGCGTTGTCAAAACACGGTCATCAAGGATGTCATAGACATTCAATACAGATGAAGAATGAGTTTTTGATACTATTTATGTGTTCGGAAGTACATGTTTTAAGCAAGAATGATCAAGAAAATTGTTGGTCCATAATGATCGTGATTTCAGTGCTTTGTTGACTTGTTTAACACAAATATGTCAAATACTTGAAGAACAAAGTATATAAAGTCCAAATAACCCAATAACAAGATCCAACACACAATCGAGGTTAATAAGCTACAATGATAAGTAGAATAAGCTCCTAGCACCTCAATAGAACGATTACACAACACAAATCAGTGAAGAATAGCTTGAGTAAAAGATGTGCAAAAGTTATATAAATGTGAAGATAAGGTTACAATATATAGGTGTTAGGTTCGCTGATAGATTCGCTCTAGCGAATCTATCCAGCGAACCAACACAGGTTCGCTGGGCACATAGGTTCGCCCAGTCGAGACCTTAGTACAAAAGACAATCTGACCTGCGGGCGAATCTATAGATTCGCCCGTAGGTTCGCTAGCACTAATAACATTACAAGTCAAACAATTACATACAAAAGTAGCACCGACAAGCCGGTGGGTCCAACCTATACATAGTGACTATCAATACTCCCCCTAGGTTGGACCTCACCTGGGGAAGTCTTCTGATTAGCTCCGTCTTTATGGCTTCAAAGATGTTCAATAAAAGCTCCTGCCCTTTCTTTGATCCCGGCCATTGGGTTTGTATAGTCTTCAGTTTCGGCCTCATCTTCACTCAGATTTAGCATTGAATCTACGAAATCAGCATCTGCGACCTCTGTATCAGGCTCAAGTTGAACTGTCGTTTCCGCCTGTATCTCTGCAGTTGGCTCCTCGCTCGCAACCTCCAAATCAATCACTTCTACAGGTTTCTCAAACCTCTGTTCAATAGATCGATCAAGCTGTCTTGTCAGATCATCCATGTCCATTTTCAGCTCATCCGTCCTCCTCAACCTCTCATTTACAGCTTTAATTTCGGCACGAATCCCCCGGGCTTTATTTGCGACCTTTACAAACAGGTTCGCTTCAGCAGCAGTGTCATCTCCAGCCCCGTGCTTTATTCTGTTCTCACACAGCACCTTCAGATCCTCATCACTAAAGGAAAAGACCTCCATCGGATCAAATAGTCGTATTTCTGGACGGTCTTCCCCTTGAAGACGGATAACAGCTTCACCCGTACTGTTATCATAAAACCATTTAAGAAACTCCTGCAGTCGGGGTGGCTGTGTGTCTGGGACCTTGACCCTTGTCATCACTTTGGGTGCAGCAATCTTCAAAACAATTTTTCCCTTCCACGATACCCAATGTTTATCCACCTTCTGCCTCATTCTCCTAGGCTTTTGATATCCAAACTCAACAAAATCAGACTTAGCAGCTTCCCTGATCGCAGCTTCGAACGCGCAAGCCCTGCCACTATCTTCCTTTCCTAGTAGTGGCAGCTCTGCCAGTCTACGCAAATCCTAGCGAGGAAAGGTGGCAAAGTGCTTTCGGTTCTTGACATACGTAATGTCGCCACCCCTCCTTTTAATCATATACGCCTCCACCAAACAGTTGTACTTCCATGCTATGATCTGTCTATCTTGCTGTTTGGTGTTGGGTTCATCTAAATGTTGGAATATCGGCACCTCAGGTACCACAGCTTCTTCCCTTTTAAACCATTCGGATTTGTCTAGCTCAGCGTGTTCAAATTGGTAACTCATTCCCTTTTCTTCCACTTTGTATATCTCCGGCTCATCCTCAATATCCTCCTCACTTTCAGCATCAATATCAGTATCAGGTTCATCTACCAAAGTATAATCCACACTAGTTCCACCTACCACTTCATCCCCTTCAAATACATCCATATCAATCCCCATTTCTTCATCAAACTCTTCCTCCCCGGCTTTTCCCTTTCCTTTACCACCAAAGTCAACATCCATTAACGGATATTTTGCAATATCCGTTAAGGAGATCAGTTCCGCTTCAGACATAGCCGGTTCAGTCCCAGCATTCTCCTTCAAACTATTTAACTCTTTGAAGATTCTAACTAACAAACATTGCTGGTCCTTCATCATCCGACCCATCTCATATATTACTGTCGACTTCTCTGCATCCTGCTTTTCCAAATCTTCATGTTTACCTTTCAGCTCAGCCAGATCAGCCTTCAATTTCTCAACCTCATCCTTTAACTCATTTCCAGACCCAGCAGATGTACCCCCGGTGTCATGCCTGGCTTTCTTTGATGTTTCAGGTTGAGTATCAGACTTTCTCTTCGTCCTCAGTTCCCTGCCAGCATCTATCTCGGCTTGGATCTCATCTACTTCCCTTTCAAACGAATAGTCTTTCTCTTTGGCATAGGCTTTCCTCTTCTTTATCTTTTTCTCAATTACCTCTATATTCTCTCCGCCTCTTTTCCTCTCCGTTTCCATCAGCCTCTGTATATAAACCCACCTTTCAGCACTGTACATGTTCTCCCACAAATAAACAGTCCTTCCCACACAGTCTGACCTCACCGCTTTGCAATCCTTGAAGATCCTCGGATGCATATCCCAAATTTTCAATTCAGCACCAACTATCGGCAAATCGGGCAATTTGTCATTCAGCACCATCTGAATGAATCTTGGATACATCAACCATTTGGCCCCTTTGCTGGCATGGATGTTCTCGAGCATGTAGTTGAAAATCAACTTAGCGAGATTTGCTTTTTGCCCTCGGCAAAACAGCATCATGGCTCGAGCCCAGTCCAAATTCAGCCCGTCCGTACCCCCCTTTCTGTGATCCAGGCACATAATAAACACATGAGCTATATACCTCCACTCCTGGATCAGGTACGACTTTACGAACTCCATCTTCTTTTCTCCGGGCATCGGACCCTCATACCCAGCTGTCCGGAAAGCCCCATACACCTCTTCCGCAGTCATACTAACCTCATCACCAACATCCTCTTCTAATCGAAGGATCCTGGCTAGATCAGCCTCTGTGAACACCAGATCATAACCACCGACTTTGGCACAAATGCGTGACGGCTGTACCGACACGTTCATAACAGCAGTTCCCCAAAAATCCCGAACATACGTCTCATATATAGTAGGAGAGTGAGAAATGGCATAATGTATATGAGACGATTTCAGCCATTTGATTGCATCTCTATAGCTCACGGCTTTTTCATTGTTTTCGTCAAGTAAAGCACACATGTTATGCTTTTTCTCGAAGAATAACGTCGACATTGTGCCTGAAAAATAAACGGAGATTGATCAGAAATGGAGATTTGAAAACAAAAAAAAGATTCGCTGAATATTAGGTTCGCTGGTATAGCGAACCTGAGATTTTGGCACCAGAACCTATAGATTCGCTGACATGAAAAATCAGTCATTGTAGCCGAGCGAATGTATAGGTTCGCTAGAAACAGTCGGGCGAATCTATGTTGTTGCGCGGGCAGCATAACGACATAGGTTCGCTCAAAGTCTTGAACTTTCGTTCAGATTCGCCAGACGAACACTTAGGTTCGCTGGAAACCCTAGTTTTTGAAAAACGGCCAAAATCAAGTACAGTTCATCATTAACAGGCATTTAAGGCAACAAACAGGTAGAGAATCGCTAAACGAGGCTATTACTAAGTAAAACCCTAACATTTAACATACAATCAGTCTTTCAAACACTATATAATCAAGAATCGACAAATTTAACACACTTAAGATGCGATTAAGAGTTTAAAACACAGATTGAGTTGAAATCGATTACATACCGGACAATATATGTGAAGTTTAAGTGTGAAAAAGACCGGTTGAAGTGAGAATCGAACGTTGGTGATTTTGAAAATCGTGCTACAGTGCAGTGGACAGCGAATAAGTGAGAAAAAATTCGCTGTCACAGTGTATATATACAGACATAGGTTCGCTGGCAGACAGACCAGCGAACCTTAGGTTCGCCGGAAGACCAAAAGACAAAAGCACCCGACAGGTTCGCTAGCAGGTTCGCTAACACAAAAACAACGATGTTTCATGTCAGCGAAACAAAAAGGTTACGGGCGAATCTTGGGCGCCGAGCGAACTTGTAGGTTCGCCTTAGATTCGCTAGACAAACAACAAAAAAAATATTTTTGGATTTTCTTAGAAATTTTAAAGACTTTGTAAATCCGTGAAAACGTCCCACGAATTCAACGCTCCAAAAAAAATAAACATAAACGCATATAATCCTAAAATAAAAAATGAAATGAAGTGAAATGAAATAAAATAAAATAAAATTAGAATAACAGGAGACGGTTTTAAACGCTAGAAAGGATATATATTCTTCATGATGTTTTGAGTAGAATCCGGAGAATCATCGATTGGCGGGATTGCAGATATGTTTTTCCATTTAAACCCATGCCTTAGTCCTTTCAACAAGAGATTAGCAGCTTCTTTTATCATGTTTATGGTTTGATTGAAGAAGCTCAGACAACTCGGTCCCCACAGACATTTAGGTAAAAAGAACAAGTTCTGTCATCAGGGTATATCTGAGCAATACTATGACTTTGCTTGAATTTCAATGATCAACTTTTGAATGTTGACCGATGCATTAGCATTTTTGACACTTGTGCAATTTTTGCATCTTTTCTTTGTGAGTGGAGCTTGTCAGCGATTGATTCATTTTGAATACAATGCGACTTATTATTTGGGAAACTCAAATAGTCTAGAGCTCCAGGTCTATACTCACGTATAACAGAGGAGATAAACATTTGAGCATGCTCGGTGAATCTTCAGGTCAATACTTCCGTATAGCAGAGAAGATTCACCAACTCCAGGTCAATACTTCCGTATAGCAGAGGAGTTAAGCACTTTGACTCAATACGTTCTGAGGAGTTAACAAGTAACTCACTCAGAGGCTTTTCCGAAGAGCATCACTAGCAGCTTTTTATTTTTATTTGTTTTGCATACTAGAAACTCGATTCGGGGGTAGGGCGAGGGTGATTTGGGATATTTTAGGGAAATCAAGACAAAGATTTGACACTCTCAACCCATTTTTGACAGAACCATTATCTTTGTGCAATCCAATCACGTCAAGGAGATAATCCTTGTTGTCGAGATCTTGAGCGTTATGTTTGGCTGCATAATCACTGTTTACTTCGTTTTCGGGCTGAGCCTATCTGACATATCCCAAACGCAATGCTTCTGACCTCCTTCAACGACTCTTCAACATCAATCAAAACGGAGATCCTGAAATAGCAAAATTTGAAAAACTATAAGTAGTTAATCTTTTATATCTCCCCCAAAATTTCTATATAATAGCCGTCTAATAAGAAATTTTTGTTTTTCAGATTTTCTTAATATATATATATGTATATATACAAAAGTAAAAGAAAATTAAAAGAAGATAGAATAAAATAAAGTAACGGAGCAATGAATCGAGTGACCCACGGATTTTTTTTTTAAAGAAGATAAAGACCAGATTATTTACAAAGACCAGATTATTTACATATTTACAAAAGGATTCTCACAGAAAAGGTTTTCAAAAAGATATAAGTCCAAGCATGGAGATCAATTCATAAAAACGTGGTTTGTCAAAAGTTTTTGTGAAAAGATCTGCTTTTTGCTTTCTAGTTTCGATAGGAATAATATCAATAAACCCCTTTTCCTGTGCATCCCGGATTGCATGAATTCTTGTTTCAATGTGCTTGGTTCGAGTGTGATGAATGGGGTTCTTGGCGATTCCAACAGCAGCTTCATTGTCACAAAAGAGTGGCGTGTGAAGAAAGTTGATGCCATAATCCATCATCTGATGTTGAATCCACAGCACTTGGCAACAGCAACTTGAAGCAGCAATGTATTCTGCTTCTCCTGTGGACAGAGAGACAGTTGTTTGCTTCTTGCTTTGCCACGAAACAAGACATTCTCCAAGGTATTGACATCCGCCCGTGACAGATTTCCTGTTGATCCTGCAACCAGCATGATCACTATCAGAAAAAGCATGTAAATCAAAGTTCCCACCTTTTGGGTACCAAAGTCCCAAACGAGAGGAACCCTTAAGGTAACGAAAAATTCGTTTAACACCTTTTTCATGTGATTCTTTTGGATTGGCTTGGAAGCGAGCACAGTAACACACGGCAAATGTAATATCTGGACGACTTGCAGTCAGATACATGAGAGATCCGATCATCGAGCGATACCGATGAGCATCCACAGGATTCCCATTATCATCGGAAGTAAGGCATGTTTGAGCAGTAAAAGGAATCAATTCTGGAGAAGAATCATCCATGCCGAACTTCGTGAGGATTTCTTTGATATATTTCTCTTGGTGGATTAGAATTCCATCAGGCTTTTGCTCAACTTGCAGCCCCAAGAAGAAACACATCTCCCCCATTATTGTCATCTCAAAACGATCCATCATCACCTTCTCAAATTCTCTACACAACCCTTCATTAGTCGAACCAAAAATGATATCATCAACATACACTTGAACGATCAGCAGCTCGCCATCCACCTCCTTCTTGAATAATGTCATATCTATAGCCCCACGTGAGAAACCTTTACTGAGGAGATACTGTGTCAGAGTTTCATACCAGATCCTAGGAGCTTGATGCAACCCATACAAGGATTTATCAAGCTTGTAAACCTTTGACGGGAAATCAGGATCCTCGAAGCCTGGCGGTTGACATACGTAGATCTCCTCATCGATGTCTCCGTATAGAAATGCACATTTCACATCCATCTGATAAACCTTAAAGTTTTTGTTCGCAGCATGTGCAAGAAAGATTCTGATGGCTTCCAGGCGAGCGACTGGAGCAAAAACTTCGGTATAGTCAATTCCCTCCTCTTGGGCAAAACCTTGAACAACCAGTCTCGCTTTATTTCTGATTACAACACCACGATCATCTGGCTTGTTCCGAAAAACCCATTTAGTGCCGATTGGACACTTGTTAGGAGGAAGATCAACCAGTTCCCAAACTTTGAGCTTCCTGAATTGCTGCAGTTCCATTTGCATGGCATCCACCCAACTCGGATCTTCAAGTGCCTGTTTATAATTCTTTGGAACGACTTGAGACAGAAAGGCAGCATAAAGACATTCATTAATCAAACCGCTCTGACTCCGGGTTCGCACACCATCGGTAGTAGATCCAATGATATAATCGTGAGGGTGGTTTTTCAGGGTTTTGAAGTCGGTGTTGAGTAGTAAAGGATTTTGATCGGTTGAGGATGTTTGATTTGATGGTTGTGACGGTGTAGGTGATGGGATGGTAGTGGATGTGGATGGAATATCTGATGGAGAAGTTTGAACAGTTTGAGGTTGTGGAATATCTGGTGGTGGTGATGGGATGTCAAATGAAGTGGGAGGTAGTTGTGTAGCGGATGTGGAAGGTTGTGATTGTGATGGTGTAGGTGTATGATTGAAAATAGAAACCGATGTGTGTGGAATGATGTCGTCATCGTCAGAGTCAGGAAGATTAAATGATTTGAAAATGGTGGTGGCATCATAAAACCAGGCCGGTTCACTACCAATACTTGTAGTGTTTGATTCTTGCCAATCAACATAGTAGGACTCTTGCACGATCCGCGTTCGCTTGTTGTAAACGCGATACGCCTTTTGCGTGTTAGAGTATCCCACAAAGAAGCATTCATCAGAGACAGCCCCAAACTTCGTCTTCTGATCTTGAGTATTCAAAAGAGTGCAAGAACAACCAAAGGGGCGTAGAAAATCAATCAGCGGCTTAATTCCTCGAAACAGTTGGTATGAAGTCTTCATCTTTTCTTTGACTATCAGTACCCTGTTAAGAACATAAGCAGCACAATTAACCGCTTCAGCCCAGAAAATAATTGGAAGTTTTGACTCGATCAGCATAGTTCTAGCCGCCTCAACAAGAGTTCGATTCTTTCTTTCAGCAACACCATTTTGTTGTGGTGTTCGGGCAGCGCTAAACTGTCTGAGAATACCCCGTTGTTCACAGAAGGAGTTGAAGATGTGGTTTCTGAATTCAGTTCCGTTATCGCTTCTGATGGCTTGAACCTTCTTCTTTCCAAGAACCTCTATTAGAGGAATCAGCTTCATCAACTCTTCGGCTGTCTCACTCTTGTTCGCCATGAATCTTACCCAGGTGTACCTAGAGTAATCATCTGTGACAACCAAGCAATAAGACTTTTTAGCAATTGATTTGACACTTATTGGACCGAATAAATCAGTATGTAACAATTCGAGGGGTTCTGAGATAGTATTTGTAATTTTGAGTTTATGTGGCTTTTTGTGCTGTTTTCCTCTAGCACAAGCCATGCATTTCTCGACCACAGAAAAATCCTTTTGTGGTAAACCCCTGACCAAATTGTTCTTAACCAATTTATTCAGAATTTTAAAATTGATGTGTCCTAAACGTTTATGCCACAAAAATGATTCAAATGATGATGCTTTAGACAGGAGACATGTCACAGTGGAAATTGATTCCTGTGAACCCATATTCAACATATAGGTGTCATTTCGTCTCGGAGCTCTCATGATCACCATATCTTCAGGAATGGTAAACTCTGGCTTCAAGAACAGGCATTCATTTGGAAGAAACATCACAGGAATGTTCTTATCACAGATTTGTGATACACTCAGAAGATTGAATGCCAGTTCAGGAACATAGTTAACGTCTTCCAAAGTAAGTGAGCCATTGGAGACTTCTCCTTGACCAATCATCTTCCCACCTTTCTTATCTCCCGCAAAAGCAACATAACCTCCATTTATGATCCTATAGTTAGTAAGAAGATCCTTCAATCCTGTCATATGTCTGGAACATCCGCTGTCAATATGCCAATGACTATTTACAACGGCATTTGTATGTTCCTGACATTTATTAAAAGAAAAGAAAAGTTAGACCTTTGCAATAGGCACCCAAGTCTTTGTGTACCTGGGTGGTGAAGCAGATGAAGTATTACAAAAGAAATTATTTACAAAAGTGTTTAATCTTTTTCTGATAGATTTTTGCTTTGGACTATTTTGGATTAATTTGGAACATTGCTTGACAGTGTGACCAGTATTTCCGCATTTAAAACAGTGAGACTTCAAACCGGTTTTGGGAATTCTGTTGACAGGAATTTTATCCATTACAATTTCCTCATCACATTCAGACAGTTGTGAGTCACAGTCACTGTAAGTGTCATAGAGTTCTTTTAACTTACTTGTTGTGACTTTAACTGTATCAGATTCAGGCTTTGGTTTAAGAATGTATGAAAAAGATGATTCCTTCTCTTTTGGTTTTGAAATTCTCACAGGTGTGAACGTTGGAATTTGGTGAGTGAAGAACTTTTGAAAACAGTTTGTTTTAGTTTGACTTTCAGAGACATGACCTGAAAGTTTGTCCTTGTCATTCACACACACATTTTCATTCAAATCATCATTCAACACATTAGGGTTTGAAGTGGAGCACCCTAAATTACTATTAAACATGAAATTGTCTGAATATGTCACATTACTACAAACAGGATTAACTAAACAAATGTCTTCAAAAGACTTCTTGGAATCAGAACTACTGCAATCACTACTGACAGAACAACCGAGCCCAACACTCCCACCATATGCGTACTCCTCTCTAACTTCCTTAAGATTTACTTCACTTAAACCTGCAATGGAACTGTCAGTATCGTTCTGCATAATCTCTTGAATTAACTCATTTGAGGGATGAGGAATAGGTGTAGGAGAATAACAGAAAGTACTGGGTGGAGGATATGCACATGATTCTTTGTTACTAAAACCCAAACCTGTCTTAACTCTGGCCCCCCTTTGTTTTTGGCAGAGTTCCTCCCTTTTCATACCAGATATAGTCCACTGCTGCAATTTGTTTTTAAGTTTTCTTGCTTCAAATTCAGCAAGTGTAACTTGCTCAGTCAAGTAGTTAATTTCACAGTTCTTTTCTAAAAGAGTTCTTTTTAAGTGTTCATTTTCTTTTAAAGCCTCTCTTAACTTGACAAAATATTTTGATTCATTTAATTTAAGCTCTTTGTTGGTCCTTTTTAATTCATTTTCATTTGACATTAACAATTTGTTAGCTTTGTATATGCCAATTAAACGAATTTTGCAAGCAGACGAACACATATCTTCAATAACATCGTAAGGAAGACCAATTACCAATTTTTCGGCGGCCAGTGCACGATCACATTGACAGTAAGGAGTGCTTCTTTTGAATTCATCAACAGCTTCTAGCTTTGCCTTCTCAATCACTTCTTCCAGGCTAACCTTTGACTCTTCCTCACGCTTAACTTCATTAACAGCTGCTTCACAAACCAATCCAGAATGATTCAGATGCCCTTGAGCAATAACATCTGATTGAACTTTGTCAACATTCTCCATCTTCTCTTCCTCATCTTTTTCATAAAATTCTTTGAACGGATCAAAGAGATTTATATCATTGTCATCAAACTCATCAATTTCAGCAACAAGGGCATGGTTAATCTCCTCCTTGGTTTCCTCAATTTCTGCACTCCAATCGAAGTTGGTGAGCAGTGCAGTTTCATTCTTTGACTTTGCTTCCTCAACTTTTTCTTGAATTGGAGCAGATCTTGGATTTGCAGAGTTAACTGGCTCAGTAACGATTGGTAATGGGCATTCTCTCTTGAAGTGGCCCAGTTGTTTGCAGTTATAGCATCGTAACTTTCCCTTGTCATAACCCAGCTTAGCATTCTGTCCTTGATTTCCAAAGTTTCTTCTGCCAGTTCTTTCCATGAATCGTCTGGCACGAAGAGTGAGCATAGCCATCTGCCATTGAATATCTGTTTCCTCCAAATCATCAGGGTCCACCTGATACATATCTTCTACTGTCATACCCTTCCCTTTCAACTCACCTGCAACAAGAGCTTCATAACTGTGAACAAACATTCCAAATAAGGCCATAGTATCTGACGGAATCTGGGTGGTGACAGACGCATTTGAGCTTGAAACAACATTTGAAGGAACACCAGCAGATTTAGCAGACGTATGACTTGATGGTCCTCTAGATGCAGCACTATAGACATAAGAGTTTGCAGCGGATGAGATAAGTGCAGCATTTTGAGAAGGAATGTTTGGAACCATCATTGACTGATTATATTCTCTTCTTTTCACGTCAAGGTCGAAAGACTTCAGCTTGTTGATGACGTCCATCAGTTTGTAGTCAGGAAAGTTTCTCTCTTGTTTCAGCAGCTTGATTTGAAGACTCCATTGCGGAGGAAGAGAATCTAACAGTTTAGCAACTTGTTCATGATTGCCCAGCTTATCATCATATTTCTTCAAATTACTTGACACAGATAGAAATCGGTTTGTAATGTCAGTCAAGTTCTCTTGTGAGTACCCCACAAAAGAGTTGAATTCCTTTTCGGCTTGAGCTTTTCTATCAAGTTTCAGATCCTCATTGCCATCATAAAATTCACACAAGGCATCATACAGACTTTTTGCTGTTGTGTGTTCGGCAAACCTGTTAAAGATGTCCTGATGTAAGCAGAGTATTAATGCCCCGAGTGCCTTCTTGTCTCGATCTAGTAATCTGATGTCTGCTTCAGTGAAAGTGCTTGGATTTGTGTTTGTTGAAGTAACAGTTCCTTCAACAGTTGTTGGCACGTGCGGACCATTTACGATAGATTCCCATTGGTTGTAATCCGTGTAGTAGAAAAAGGCTTTCAGACATCTTTTCCAGTCTTCAAAGTTTTCACCACTAACAAGCCTCGGAGGCCTATTAGGTTGAACGCTATCCAGATCATTCATATTCAATGTTGATGAAGTCATAACTTTGAACAGATAATAGATTCGCTGAAAAATGACAGATTCGCTGGCTAGTTTCGCTAGAAGAACACAGCAGATTCGCTGACAAATTCGCTGGCAGCAGATTCGCTGGACAGTCAAACAGTTTCGCTGACGAGCAAGCACAGATTCGCTGGCCTGATTTTGGCAGCAGTTTCGCTTGCACAGTCAGCTAGACAGGTGAACTTTCGTTCGATGATATGTTAGATTCGCTGGCCACAACACAACCCAAACAGGACAGAAGTTTGAATTAGGTTCGCTGGATAAACTGACAGATTCGCTGCTTGAACAATTAGTTTCGCTGGTAGCTCAACCACTCTGAAACAGTACGGAAACAGCTCGAAAACCCTCAAAACTTGACCATTTGCCTACCCGTTTGTTTTAAAAGCTTTGTATGTCCAAATACCACAAACCATGACCAAAATACAACTCCAAAACACAAGAAACAAGCTTCAAACAGAATCAAAAGTGTTTTGACCCAAAAACTTCAAAAAATCAACACAAAAATCACTTGAATCAAACAATCAAGAGCACTAAGGCTCTGATACCATATTGTTGGTCCATAATGATCGTGATTTCAGTGCTTTGTTGACTTGTTTAACACAAATATGTCAAATACTTGAAGAACAAAGTATATAAAGTCCAAATAACCCAATAACAAGATCCAACACACAATCGAGGTTAATAAGCTACAATGATAAGTAGAATAAGCTCCTAGCACCTCAATAGAACGATTACACAACACAAATCAGTGAAGAATAGCTTGAGTAAAAGATGTGCAAAAGTTATATAAATGTGAAGATAAGGTTACAATATATAGGTGTTAGGTTCGCTGATAGATTCGCTCTAGCGAATCTATCCAGCGAACCAACACAGGTTCGCTGGGCACATAGGTTCGCCCAGTCGAGACCTTAGTACAAAAGACAATCTGACCTGCGGGCGAATCTATAGATTCGCCCGTAGGTTCGCTAGCACTAATAACATTACAAGTCAAACAATTACATACAAAAGTAGCACCGACAAGCCGGTGGGTCCAACCTATACATAGTGACTATCAAAAATTAATAAGTATTTATGATTCGTTGTGATCGATAGAACAAATGGTTGAATGACATAGGGTAAAATGTTACTAATGTTTACTTCCTGAAGTACTGTTAAAATAAAAGTGTCTGTGTTACACGAGGTATTCCTAATCCTATGGAGTACATTCGGTTTTCTCTTTGATGGAATATGAGTGTTACGGTTAGAAGTGCGCCCGGGGGTATATGATATGCCAAACATTTTCTCACAGAGAAGGTTTTCAAGAATGTTATCCTTCCATTCGGATAGCAGAATAGTTCAATCGTGTAGGTCTTTTATGGTGATCTAACCATATTCCTTTTTAAATACGTGTTATAGTTTACGCATGGATTAAATAAAAGTTCAAACAATAAGATGTTTAGCAAGAATTTTGATATCAAGCTTCATTGAGCAATAGCGGTTGAATTCGCCATTAGGGTGTTTAAAAGATTATGAGAGATAATAGTTCGGTTGAGGCTTAGAGATTAGCAGATCAGATGAGAACGTCGTGTTATTTCATTACTTGGTTCGTTTACCTTCACTATAGCTCCCTTAAACATGTAGTTTCCTGGTTTAGGGTTTTCATGGTTTAGAACGATTAGATGACAATTGCTTACATCGCGCCTCAAATAGTTTGATCAAGGAAGTTAGTTACATACAAGGTAGAATCTATTGGATAAACTGGAGCTTTTAATTATCACTATGGGCAATGGATACCTGAAAGTTATAAGTGTCTAGATATTATAGCGAATTGTCATATGAATGATAGATTTAGTAGGGTTGTTCGTAAAACAAAATCAAGGGTGGTCGCTTTTAGACTCGCAACGTCGATAGTACTTAAGCTGTGCTACTGTTATGCGAATAATCTGCTAAAAGATTAGAAAATATTCTTCTGATGTAGTGATGTAGATGATATTTATGAATTTAAATATTCTTGATGGATAAATAAAGTTTTAGATCCAATGTGTGTTTTACAACAGTGGAGATACAAATAGTGATTGCACACCATTCACGAGGAGCGATCATGTATGTGAGATATTATGTGGCTGGTTAATTCTGACAGGAATGAGTTTTCCAAATAAGTCGTAGTTTTATAGGGCTACTCCAAGTAACCATTACTATTATAAGATTTGTTTAGTGCTCGTTTGAGGAAACCATGATATTAAGTTGTTACAAGGTCATAACACACTAACCAAAATTTAAAGCATTCCATTGTATCATGAGTTTGTGACATTAGCATAATAGAAGTATATTGAAAGGTGGTATTATAATTGCTTACTACCCATAGGTGTACTGTAAATGTCTTTCACATTTGGATTTTTTTTATAAGTGTCAACTAAGGATAAACTTGATATCAGTATGTAACTTAGAGATGGAGTTTTGTTTCAAGTGAATCTGTGTTGTTTGGTTCTCCACTCTTGGGTTTTGGTTGTAACCCACATGACAGGTTTTGCCAGGATCATCATGTACCTGTAAATTCACCATTACGTTGCGCACCCGTAATCGTCAATTTACCTTACACAATCACCCTTGTTTGTCTCCCATCATGGGTTTTAATCTTAAGTTTTATCATGCTTATTGTTTTGTGCTTATTTATAAGATAACTTATATTATTCCGAATATAGGATGTATAAGAGAGGTATGGTATTCATGTAATACTTGCTTATTTACAAACTGTAGGTTGTGTTTGTGTTAGTATTCAAACGCAGTCTTTGTGTAGAACGAGAATACCCTCAGTACTCATCTTCACGAGGTGCCTCTTCGAGCAATAGTTTTCACGAGAGCAACAAGCACCAACTTGATGAAATAAGATAAGTGTGACAATATGGAGAAGGTTTAAAAGAATAGAACAGGATACTTAACGAAAGAAAATCACTACGGATAACTTCAATGTCTTAGTCTTTATGATTTGATTGTTCAATGCTTAACGCGCTTTTGTTGTCACCACGCTTTCAACAGAGTGAGAAAAAAAATCTGAACAAAAATCGGTTTTCTGAGCTTACAAAATTTATCGTATTTTGAAAAGAAGGAATGAACTGTTGAATAACTTATGTTCCACTTCACGAACTCTAAAAGGGATACTCAAACGGGTCAAAACGGTTGAAATCGTCAGGCTCATACCCTTGGTCTCTTTGCGCCTTGAGAAGATGTCTCAGCCACATTCCGCGAAGAAGAATCAGAATTAAACGGAAAATTTAGATTCAGGTTTGGGATAAGGACAGAGTATTTCGTATAAGGATTCTTAGACTACAAAGATCCTATATCAGGCAAGCACGTAAAATTGTAACACGTATAGGCAACAAACTCTACTTTCTAACTATGATTCTACTGTGCAGTGTGAGTGTAACTAATGCAATGCTTAAAGTTATAGACTATATGCAATGAAATGCTAGTTCCCTATAACTTAGGGCTCTGATACCAATATGTCACACCCTCAATTTTCCACAAACGGGGTATCCGTTAGGCGTGTGACATACCAGGATCTCAAGCGATTAGTTACAGTTAACATCGACTCAATCGTTTAACGAAATGTTTATTTTTGTAAATAAAACAAAATTCAGAGTTTAAATGTTAAAACCAACATTTAGCGGAAGCATAACTAAATCCAGTACGCAAAAGGCGTGCACAAAATAATAAACCAAGTCAATTAAATAAAAGAAGTATTAAATGTAGTTTTTGAAACAGTCCAAAGGACGACCCAATGCATGCATGTCCTACTCGTGCTCGTGCTCCTTATCTACCTGAGAAAACATACTAAAACGGTCAACACATAATGTTGGTGAGTTCAATGAGAAATGTACGTAAATAAAAAGTACCGTTTATAATATAGATAAACCAATTCTATTTTATTAGTCGGTTTGCAAGACCGTATGCTTATTGCTTGTCAACACGTCGAGATGAAAGCTAAACGTTACTTTTGCCTTGTCGCCATCTAACCAGGATGACCCATAACCTTTAAGGACAATCTGCACCACATGACGCCCAGTCAAGGGTGGGGTGCCGTCGCAACCCGGTAGTACTACTCAAATTTCCCCGCTATCATATATTAATCAACCTCGAACTTTTATAAGGACTTGAATGTGGTTCCAATTCGTGTAAAGCACTATAAGCCCTAATAAAACCCTGCCCGTAGGCATTTATACTTTTACCAAAACATGCCCATAGGCATTTATACTTTTACCGAAACCTGCCCGTAGGTCCTACCCGAAGGTATAAAATGCAGCCGTAATTGGCCCCGCCCGAAGGCATAATGTTTTGCCCGAAGGCATAAAAATGCAGTCCACCCAAAGGCGCTGTAAAATAGTTGCCCGAAGGCGTAGTAAAAACATTTGTATGTTTTCTCCCCGAAAAAGATTAAAAAGCGGGCAAAGAACTCACCTTTGAAGCGCACCGCAATTAAATTGTATGTGAAACTTGAAACCCTAAACCACCCTAGCTATGACCTGTTAGGCAACGATTCACCTTATTATTCATACTTACACTTACGAAATATTCATGATGTCTACGCACACACAAATGTATACATGCATATATCACTTATTATCAACTACATACTTGCCTTATTACACATTAGCAAATTGTTTTCGTAATATACATACCATCACATAGTCTACATACAATGATACATGTATACTTACGCACTTAACTCAGTTCTTAATTATATTTATCATGCATACAATTTATTACTCATGCTTATATTTATAATGCATACAATTTACCAAATGTTTTCATTTACCAGTTGAACATACCATTTCATTCAATTATTCACATACCCGTTTTGACCCATCAACATATACATTCATGAACAAGAATACCCAATATTTGCACACTTGATCATACATGCTGCTGCCATAATCACACATGCATTCATACGCACACACATACACAACATACACCTAGCACATACAATCATTTTGTTGGTCTGTTGTCATGTTTCTACGCATATATATACACACATTTGCTCGATCATTCATCACCTATACTTACATATGATTCCATATATCCATGCGGCTGCTTGTTTTGACATACACACATATACATATATCGAACTACCTACTGATTTCACATTATACACACATACTATGCAATACATACATGCAGACTACCTACATACGACACACAAGCTGCATATATACACATACGGATCATACTCGCATACCACACATACACATACAAACATACATAGCAGAATACAATACGCGTCACATACGCGCGAACATATTGAACCCGAGATCAATTACAAAAAAAACGAAACCGTAATGCGATACATGGCGAAAGTACACGATAAACACGTACCGATACTCAAACGGGTATGCGGAGGTTGCGGGTGCGAAGATGGGTGGTCGGAGTTGGTAGTTCGCCGGAGTTGCAGTTTTTTCCGGTTCCGTGTTTGATGTTCCGAACAGCAGCAATAATGCGTACGGTGAGGCGAAACAAGTCTTCTGCGATGCGTGGATGAAACCGACGTGGTATGGCGAAGAAGATGGAGGTGCGGCTGGTGTGGTGGTGCGGCTGATTAGGGTTTTAGACGTGAGTGTGTATGCGTCGAAGGTAGAAGACGGGTATGGGGTGGGGGTTGGTTTATATAATTTCAATTTACATTTTTGGCCTTTAACATTTAGTAGGTTAGTTAGTTTTGTATTAAAGTTTATAAATTAGATTAGTTAAGTACAAAACAAACTTTACACATATATAAAACTTAACGGAATAGTTACAAGGTAGTTAACGGTGTTAACCAGAATTTACGGGGTGTCACATGCATAGAGGCGAAGGATCGTCAAGAGCGGGAAAACGAAGGGCGCGCCAGTCGGATGATGAAAATCGGCCGGTTCATGTCATCACAAGAACCATCCGATATTCTGCACCGCCAATTATTCCTCGGCCCGATGATATACCCATCTCGGAGGAAGACAGAGTCCTTTCCCGTCACACTTTCTTATGCTTTCAAATGGGCACAAAAGAGTTGGAAAACTGTGAAAATAGATTGGGGGCTCATGAACCAGCTGGGTGCCCAACAGCAGATTTCGGACTATTTTGGGCCTCGCTGGTTGAGTGCAATACAGTGTAT
The DNA here is from genome assembly GCA_030867185.1 of Tagetes erecta. Classification (NCBI taxonomy): domain Eukaryota; kingdom Viridiplantae; phylum Streptophyta; class Magnoliopsida; order Asterales; family Asteraceae; genus Tagetes; species Tagetes erecta. The sequence goes on along the minus strand of CM061486.1, from coordinate 64,397,298 downwards.
GGATCAGCAATACACCGAGCTTACAGTTGAGTTTCACTCCACGCTCAAGTACAATCCGAGCCATTATAATCGAGCAGCTGCAGTATCATTTTCTCTAGGGCGGCAGATTTATGAGATGAGTGTGGGTCAATTTGGGGTTGCAGCCGGATTTTACACAGAACAATGAAATTTACCAACCCGAGTTCGATATGGCTTTGAGAGGAGAGGACAGAAAGGATGTCGAGAGAACTGTGTCACAGGTAGAGTTAGGAGAATATTGGAGACAGATTTTAGGCACAGGGTATTCGTCGAACATGGTTGCATCCCCAATTCGAGATCCATTCCTGAAATATGTTCACAGGTTGTTGGCATGAACGATTGTGGGTAGGAAAGGAAAGGATAAGGTGAACAACTTGGATCTGTTTGCCATGTACTGTTTAGCGAATAGGAGAGAGGTGAATCTGACGTGTTTTCTGTTAAGCTCATTTATAAGGGGAAGAAAGGGAGGCCCGATGGCTAGGTTGGATTTAGGTCCGTTTGTCACACGGATTGCTACTCACTTGGGTGTTTTCAATCGCTATCCGGAAAATCATTTGACGCAAGGGCCCGGTACAGGAGTGTTTGGTTTACAAGAGCTTCGATCATCTGTTATTATTGAATGGGATGACCCGGTTATGTGACACCCCGCCCGGCGGTGAAAAACACCAGGCGCATCAAGTGAATTGGATATCAATAGTATAAAGCACATGGCACTAAACGCATATTTTAATATCATTAAAGTAATAATGTCATGACAAAAATGAAGCAATAAATAGTCTTAAAGCGAAAATAAAAGTCCACAATAATAGTAATTTATTATTCATTTATTCTAGGTCCAAAAGCATCCTATATGTTTTGAAGCTTAAACGTCTCAAAGTTCACAATTAATACGTGTAAAATAAGTTAGCTAAAGAATTAGCTAGTGAGTAAAACACAATTAATAGTACATAATATGAAATCTGAGATCATTATAAATATGTTTCGCAATCTTATGTGTATAGCAATTGCATTATATATCTCAACCGTGACCATAAAAACACATAGAAACAAGAATCATAGACCCCGCAGGGTTACATTTAGCAATAAGTCATGAGGAACCACTCATGTTACATTTATTGATAACCATTGTTTAACCGTCATTTAACCGTCTCGATAAGCAAGTTATCAACAAATGTTTAAGCATCTAAGGGACATAGCAACGTAGCAACAAGTATCATATGTAGTAACTTAGTAACATAGAATCAACCAAAGAATCGCCGGGTCTAATCACCTATCAGGCCATTAGTGTAGGTGGGCTTGTCAGGCCATTAGCGCTAATATCATACCGGTGGAAATTACAAGATAATATAGATACTATTGTCTAACACATAATTTTACATCATGCGGCCAAACAAGATTAACACATCTAACGATCTCATTCTGAAAATAGAAACAAAAGGAAAGAATCGTAGTATCATAGGAACACGTATTTCAGCCCAAAAAACATAAACAGTAAAAAAGGGAGTGAGTTTACTCACCTCGAAAAGCAAAGATAACCGGAATAGAAACGCAACTATAACGAACCGAGAATCTCCCAAATATTGGTACCACCTAATTAATTGGGAAAAACCCGAATCTTAGAAACGAACCAATAGAAACAAAATCACAAATCCGAGATCTAGGGTTTTGAATTTGGGATTTTGGAATTTAGGGTTTTAGATTAAAATTTAGGATTTAGGGTTTTGAATTATAATTTATGAAATTACGAATCGTGATTTTTGATACGAAACGTAGTCGTATTTTCGTATTTGGAAAAATATTTATATTTCATAAGTATTTTTTTTTTGTATTTTACTTAAAATTTTGTATAAATCAAATACTTATAAAAAGGTATATTATTATTTGCATCTAGAATTTATAAGTTTTATAAACTTTAAATGTATTTAATATATAAAAGATAGTATTTATTGGTTTATTATAATTAAATTTTAATGTTAACTAATATGTAAAAGAACATAAAAATAAAAAAAACTAAACAGACTGGAGGCAAGGGGTTTCAAACCCAGGTCCTCACGTCCCCAAACCAACACCTCAACCACTTTTGCTTTATCGTGTATTTGCTAAGAACACCCATATTCATACAAGCCCTAGAAGGCTAGAATCCAAAAACCATTAAATTCGTTCGAATTAGTTAACCAAAGACCAATCGATCATAGGGTTTTTAATCCCCATAATCCCACGAATATTTTGGTATATTAAGCTTACGCATTGGTGAAAGTTTGATATGGTTTCGCGTAGAAGAAAGAAGTCGGCTGTTTCTTGAGATTTTCGTGGATCTGGAATTAATATAAGATAAAATTGATGATTAGAGAGTTGTAGATGATCAATAGGAATCAAAGGAACACAAAAATTACCTTTAATGGTGCTCAGAAGGTAGGAAACGACTAAGTCGTCAGAAAAATTATTTTGGGTTTTGGTTTGATAATTGCAGAGATGAAATTGAAGTGTTTAGGTGATTTAGATATGTTAGACGAGTGATAATAGACGTTTTGGAAGACTTTAATCGACGGTTAACAATCTATTTACGGGAATAAGATTTCGTAATAAAGTTACGGATTCAAATCGGTTTAATTTGAGCCGTGATTACGTGTTTAGAATAATATAGAAGATTCGAAACCCGTTAATAGAGAAGTATGGTGTTTTTGGAAGGTTTTGGATGTGTTACAAGTGCTTAAACGTGTGATAGGGGATGTCGCCGGAGTTCGGCCTTGGCCGGAAAAGGCTGCCGGCAAAGCTGCCGGTTTTACGGGCTAACAGGGGGGTTTGGGTTTTTAAAACGATTTTCACAACTGGTCCCTGCGGTTTTGTTTTGTTTAAATTAGGTAAATAGCTTTTAACTAAAGTTTCAGAAGTTACATATTTGGCCCAAAGTAAATTTTATAGTTATATTAATTAACTAACTTAACTACATAAATTGTAACGTTTATAGAAGTGACGTTTTTATAGTTTAGCACGTTTAAAGCATTAAGTGGCTATTTCGAGACTTAGGAGCATTTTTGTTTGACATTTTCAATAGTTTTCTTTTACGAACAATATATATATATATACATATTTCAAGATTCATTATTACAAATAATAATTATTTGGCACACGAGAATATAAAAATATAATTATGTAAGTGAGACGGAAATAACATAGAATCCAACGTTTTTATTAATAATAATAATAACGAACGTTACATTTTCTGAAATAAATACGATTAGGGATAAGAGATAAAAATCTTCGGGTCCGAGTCGGGCATCCAGATTCGGGTTCGGGGCAGATGTCACAGGTTAGGTGGGTGGCACCGAGGCAGGATGCGGAGGAACCACCACTGGCTGGGACTTATGCAGCGGATGAATTACGGAGGGGTGCACCACCGCATCGACAACGCCCTGTAACACCTGACCCATAAGAGAACAAGTTATAAGAAATAAATACATAAATACATGAAATATCAGACTAGGCGATACGCGCAAGGCATAGCCTTGGCCTGCCCGTATCGCGTCAGAGGAGGAAACCCGGGTGCGAGTACGCGTAGCACGCGATCTCGGCCTATAAAAGGAGGTGCACCCCTCCCTTCTTCATTGCTCATTCATGCTTTCTCTCTCTAGATTTCTAGAGAGAGAGAGAGAAAGCTATAGTTTTATTTCGTAATCGCGCGGTGAGTACGGTACCCTGCGTCGGAACACTCCTTCGAGTGTCGGTCGCACGAAGATCGCTTAGCGGGCGTCGAGGTTCTGCCCGATTGAAGAACGGTAGACGTTGAGGTTCTGCCCGATTGAAGAATGTTGGGCGTGGAGGTTCTGCACGGCTGAAGAACGGCGGTCGACGAGGTAAATAGCCTTTCCTTCTCGTTATTTAGGATGGGTAACGGGTTTAAAACCCGAATGGAATGCGGGTACGGATACCCGCATAGCACGAGGAACGTGCTGGGGAATGAGTTGCGGGATTGAGCGCCCGCAACGAACGGTTAGAATAACCGAGGAGGGTACGGGTTGAATTTCCGTACCAAAGGGCTACGATACCCGTTAACGTTTAAAATGGCTAAACGTACTGAATACGCGACATAAACGCGTACCAGGTCAGTTTACCTCCGGATGAGTATTATCTAACGAAATAAATATTTCGAGAATATTTATCACGTTAAGTGATGTTACTTTCAGGAAATGATATCTAAAACGTGAAAAGAAACGAGTTCGTACGCAGTGCCGGATGACGCGGTGTGAGCACTCGGCTCACACCAACCCACTATATATATGAGCTTCATGCTCATTTTCTCTCCACAACTCAAAATGAAACACACACATAAGTGTGTTTCTAGAGAGAGAGATCAGCTGAGTTGGAGGCTGGTGGTGGTCCGGTGGCAGCCATTGGCGGTCCGCGGTGGTTCGACGACGGCCGGGAAAGTCGTTTTCACCCCGGAACCATTTCTCGACCTCCTGAACACAACAGTAAGCTCCGTTAAACCTGAATTTTTCTTTAAAGTTGTGTAAATGTCGGAAAACCGTCCTAAGATGTATGCATGTGTTGTTAACAAAAACGCAGTTGTGTTCCAGGAAGGATCCTGGAAGATCTAGCCGTTGGATACGTCTACATTTTGGATATGTTGTTCCCAACACACAGATGCTCACATCTACCGTTCAGTTTTCAAAGATCTTACACAGAGGTATGATTTATATGTCGAAAACCGAGACTGATCGGATTTCCATCACTGGAAATGCAGTCTCAATGATCGTGACTTTCCCAGAGATCCGACCGTTGGTTAGTGACTAAATTTGGGCTGTAGGTTCCTGAGACATAGGTGAACAGTTTCACTGGAGGAAATTACGATCAGATGTCTGGAAGTATGCTTTTACCTCTGATCAGTTTGTAACAGTTTTCTTGTCGAAAACAGGAAAACTTGATGTGTTGCATGTCGGTCAAGATGAGGATGCATGTGTAGTTTGATGATGGATAAATGTTCGTTTTGAAAAACGAACACGATGGTATATTGGTTCTCGGTGTATGTCGGTTTTTTAAGGAATTCGCGTACGCGAACCGACTCAAAGGTATACCGGACGGTTATGGCATTGGTCGAATAGGATAAGATGTGACATTCCGGAAAGCCACAGTGAAGTATGCGGGCTGTTATGGAATTGTTGTTAAAGCTCGGGATTGCTATGGATTAGCATCTCGTAAGCTCCCAATTAATATGGTAAGACTCGTTCTAGTATTACTCGGGTTATTTACCATATGTTTATATATTGATACATGTACACATGTATGTCTGAGGATTAGGTTGAGAACGATGATGATGAGTAAACACGCTACAATGTTGGCCATTGTGAGCGGTGTTGGACTGCTCGAGATAGAGCAGGATCGATAAGCGGGCAAGTCGAAACGCTGCCAAGTTTATTAGGTAAGGTCATGAAAACCTTCACCTAGTTATTTATGAATATGACTGATTCTTGGTAAATCAAGGTTTTAAGAATAAAACCGTATTAGTAAAATAATAATATTATTTAGAACGATAAAACATTGTGGAAATGCAATGGTTTTATTAAATGACTTTTCTAAGTAGGATTGATGTTATTAGTGTACGAAAACCCTGACTCGAGCGCTAGAGCGTTTCGAGTGAGATGATTTGATTAAGGGCCCAAGTCATTGCTAAGTCACAACGTGACTTAAGCGATTGACAACCGGTAGGAAACGCCGGTGGAAACATTCCAGAAGGAATGTGTTCTGATGATGTGATTATTGTACAGGGTTGCACTAGTCATCCACTTAGCTATCAGCTTGTGATACCTAGACTGCACAAGGTGAGTCTAACCGCCCCTCTTTTATATGTTTTATGTTTTCGGGGCTGTATCCGAGCTTGTATGAAAAGTATGAAATTTTTTATTATAAATGTCTTGAATATGTATGTGGTTATAAGTAGATCGCTACCTGGTGATCAACGCATCTCAACTCCAGGTTCGTCCGGTTGTGGTGTGAGTTGGTCCGCAGTAATAAGCTTCGCGTTAAGAGTCGTCTCAATGAACGAGACGGCGGCTACATGCCACAGGGCAAGTCATTAAGGCAGGCTTTCGGGGGTAGATCTTCGAGAACTATCGGCCCTGCCTCGGGATATGTATGCGTCTAGTTGGATCCAATTAGGTATACTGATTGCTCGTAACAGGAAAGGCAACCGATGCCCAGGATGTCATGAAATGTTATGGCATAGATTTGCCATATAGGTGCCTTAGATAATCCTGTATGCGGTATACATATTAGCAGGCATTACGTCAGATGACGTCACCAAGTGGCGTAATGAAGAGTTGACTTGTAGATAACTTATCACCACACAAATATATGAATGAATGAATGATGTCTAAATGCTTTACATGTCTTACGTCATTGGTTATGACTCACCAACAACGTTGTTGTTGACGTCTTTTAGCTCGTGATACAGGTACAGGAAACGCCCAAGGGCATTAGCTAGGTCAAAGAGGCTTAGCTAGGACTAGACGGCTGATGCTCTCATCATAGGAGCTAGTACCCGATTTGGACACCTGGGAGCAGTGTCCTTAGATAGTTACTTTGTATAGATAGTTTTACTTAGTGACATTGTAAAAAGTTCAAATTGGGTTGACATTTAGTGGTCTTTATTACGAAAGACTTCCGCTGAAATGTTTATTATTTATATTAATGGCTAGTTATGATGCAACAGGTCGGTCCCTGAAGCTGGGGTCTGACACGCCCCATACATCGCGCACGGCATGAACTACCGCAGCAACAATATCCGTTGCGGGAGTTTCCGCTGGAACCCTTTGGAATGGAAAGTTTGCGGGACGCGATTTTTGGGATATTCGATCAGCAGGATGCTTATTATCGCGCTGAAAATGCTAGGTTGCATGAAAGGTTAGATCGGCAGGATGAAGCGATTCGGTATGTCATGGAACAACAACATATTTCGGTTCCTGATTGTTCACATACCCCTATCAGGGATATTCACCTTATCATGGTCCTTATGGAGGACAGGGGGTGCCGGTGATGATCATCCAGATGAATAGAAGGACGGATGGGAGCAGCTTGCACACCAATTTTCACTGCATATACCAGGTGTGATTGTTCCAACTTATATTTTATTTATAGTCTTTATGTTTGTTTTATTATTTTGTGAGTTAGTCTAGTTGTTTTAGTCGTTTTGTAGTTACCTTTGTCAAGTGATCTTCCTAATCACATTGGGGACAATGTGCGTTTCAAGTGTGGGTATGGGAGGTTAATTTGATATTAAAAAAAATTTAAAATGTTTTTGGAAAGCCTTGCAAGATAAATGGGAAATGATAGGAAAAACCGGTAAATTAGTTTTTAAATGGAAGAAAAGATAAGTGAATAATAAAGCAAGGATGAGTCGTTTGATGTTGAAAATCCAATTAGCCTTGAGAGTTCATTAAGTGCAACGTTTAAACTCTAGTTATTTAAGAAATTTCGTGGGTTATCACCATAGGAGAGTTAAAGAAGCCTTAACTAATAAAAACTTAGGCACCACTTTAATTTGTTAAACTTACACTAGTTGAGAATAAGTGTCATGGTGGGATTTATAGCACGCTTCTTTCAAAAGAAGTGGCGCTCCATAACCAATGTTCACAAGGGTATACACTGAAAATAAGGCTCAAAGAAGCCAAAGAAAGCTCAAAGATGCATGAAATGAAAAAAAAGAGCTCAAATGAGCCAAATAAAGTTAAAACAAGTGATCCAAAACCTCATGTGCTCTACCTCTAGGATAGCGACTTGGAGCCGACACCCCTAGGTGAGGTGATCTTGTTTTAGAAAAAAAAAAGAAAAAAAGTCTATGCCTATAAACATCATCCATCAAATGTCCAACCCAATTATGACACTCGTATTCAACTAGGTTAAGTTCCTTGGATTATTGTGGGTTGGGAGAATCAAATGATTTGAACCGTGCCTCGTCAAGCAACAGTTAAACCAGGCTAAATTAAATCTTCCTTAGTGTGAGGCCCTGAAATGGATTGAATCATTTAAGATATAGAACATGTTCTCAAGGAACCCGATTGGCTAGTGTTAGGATTGGCTTGACAAATGACTCGTTACTTGGTTGTTGTTTGCTTGGAAAGTTTGGAAAAGAATGAAAGCTAATTCTTCTGGTTGTGATGCCATTTTGCATGCTTTTTCGAGGACGAAAAAAGAGTAAGTGTGGGTATTTTGATGTGTTGCAAAACACATCATCTTTTTCTAGTGTTTTGTGGTTTATTTAGGTAGTTTTCGTGTCATTTTATTTGGTTTTTAGTTAAGTTTTAATCTTTAAGTCGAATCTTAGTCTTCTGATATGTTTTGCAGTGATTTGGATGTAATCAGAGGCAGAGCCAGCATGGAAATACAATGCAAGTTAAGCGGAAGCTTAAAGGAAGAAGAGTTGGAAGGAATTGGAGGTTGCATAAAAAAAAAATCAAAACTTTCTGGTTGAACCGGTGTTAGGCGATACGCGCAGGAGATAGGTCTCTGTGCGCGTATAGCGTAGAAGAGTTATTCGCGAAGTTGGATTTTTAAGGTGTTACGCGATACGCGCAGGATATGTGTCCTGATGCGCGTATCGCCTAGAAAGTGTCTACGGGTTTTTTTATTCAACTTGTTATTTAAACCTAAGAAAACCCTAGGGAACATATATTCGATTGGAACCGTTCAAGGAGTAGAGGAAGACGAATTTTGAAGGAAGAGCAAGGACGAGAAGTTAAAGATCAAGAATCGGGTCGTGGAATCGTTGGGGATCATAAAACCGGGTTTTTAGTCTTTACTTCTTTACGTTTTCGCTACTTGTTTATGATGTTAACTTTGAAACCTTTGTTTTTTATGTTAATTTCTGCAATTATGAGTAGCTAAATATCTTAGTACCAATTAGATGATGAACGTGTGTTGAATTATGCTTGACTCGACTGTTTCGAATGGTTTATGAATTATATGTTAGTTCAATGCATGATTAATAGTTATTGGATGTGTTTGATTGTTAAATTTATAATCTTTGATATTTTTACTAAGTTTTTACTTGAATTGGATGGTTGTTTCGATCATATAATTTAGGTAGCCTAGTTGTTAATCTTAATTAAACAACTTATGTAATGTGTTGCTAGACGTCGTGGCCATTAGAACCGGTAAAGATTAGGTTTAGAGCTTTAATGATCTACTTAGCTTTTGATTGAAAGATATTAGCTAATTGGTTAATCGTAATAGTTAAATAGTTAGGATTTTAACGGTCCGAAAGGAGGTACCTAATTAGTTAATTATTGTGTTGATTGAGTTCAATTAATTGTTACTTGTGATGCCCCTTTGCATGATAATGTGATGAGTCTTTTAGATCGAAAGATTAACATATTTACGGGAGTGCTAATATAATCGGAGAGACCGAGAGGTAATTCGATCAACCGATAATAGAAAAGCGTTTCCTAGGGATTAATTGGTCACACTTGGAGAATGATCCGAGATCCGTTTAGTTGCTAGGATTCGTATGTTTAGGAATTCGGTTTCATTTCCATTCGAGGTAGTCGGGTCAAGTTCATAGTTTGCATTCGGGATTCATCTAAGTGGTACTCCTTCATTTTCTTGATTTTTATCAAAGTTTCTATTCTTCTCGGTTTTGAGTTGTTCGGTAGATTAAGTATTTTTTATTTTAAAGTCTTTTAGGTTATTTTTAAATAGAAACCCCCTTTCGTTTAACAATCTTATTTTGTCCTAGTTGAGTCATTTTCTTATTTATAGTGTCTCTAGGGTTCGATATCCGGACTTCTCAACGCTTGTCTACATTCGATAGGTACACTTGCCTGTCTCGTGGTCTAGTTAAAGTTGTCTAAAGTTTAACTCGAGTGTCTAAGTCGAGTCTTAGGTTAGGTATTTTTGGTTTTATTTTTATAGGCCCGTTTAAGTACATCATTTAGCCCCTACTGAAATGAAGGAATTAAAGAAGCAATTAGATGAGTTATTAGAAAAAGGGTTTATTCGACCAAGCTCATCGCCTTGGGGAGCTCCAGTTTTGTTTATCAAGAAGAAAGATGGGTCGATGAGAATGTGCATCGACTACCGTGAGATGAACAAGGTTACAATCAAGAATCGATATCCGCTTCCTCGAATTGACGATCTTTTCGATCAACTACAAGGAACCTGCTATTTCTCGAAAATTGATCTTAGATCAGGCTATCACCAACTGAAAGTTCAAGAGGAAAATATTTCGAAAACTTCTTTTCGAACATGATATGGACTTTATGAGTTCATAGTAATGCCTTTTGGACTCACTTATGCCCCAGCCGCATTCATGGATATGATGAATCAACTTTGTCGACCATATCTGGATAAGTTTATTATTGTCTTTATCGACGATATACTTATCTATTCCAAAAGTGAGGAAGAGCATAAAACTAATCTTAGAATTCTACTTGAATTGTTAAGACAAGAGAAATTGTACACAAATTCTCCAAATGTGAATTTTGGTTATCCGATGTACAATTCCTTGGACATGTCATTAATGCTAGTGGTATTCAACAGCAAAAATAGAATCCATTTCTAAATGGAAAAATCCAGAAACTCCTACAGAAGTACGCAGCTTCTTAGGGTTGGCCGGATACTATCGACGATTCATAAAGAACTTCTCTCGTATTGTCGTCCCCTTGACAAAATTAACTCGAAAGAAGGTAACTTTCAAATGGGGACCAGAACAAGTTGAAGCTTTTCAAACCCTAAGAGAAAAGTTGACGAATGCACCAATCTTAGCATTGCCTGAAGGTAACGAAGACTTTGTTGTATTTTGTGATGCATCATACACCGGCTTTGGGTGTGTGTTAATGCAACGAGATAAATTTATCGCTTATGCATCTCGTCAACTTAAAGTCAATGAAATAGGTTATCCAACTCAAGACTTAGAGTTAGGTGCCATAATCTTTGCGCTAAAGTTATAGAGGCACTATCTCTATGGAGCTAGATTTACTATCTACTCTGATCATAAGAGTTTAAAACATATATTTGATCAAAAGGAGTTAAACATGAGACAAAGACGTTGGATGGAAGTCTTGAGTGATTATGATTGTGAAATCTGTTATCACGAGGGAAAAGCCAACGTTGTGGCTGATGCCTTGAGCAGAAAAGAACATGAAAAACCTAAAAGAGTTCGGGGTTTATGACTTGAACTACAAGTTGATTTAATGGGTCAACTAAAGAATGCACAATTGATGGCCCAGGAAAATGAAAATATTGAGAAAGAAGGAATGAAAGGAATGCTTGACCAACTAGTTAAAGGAGACGCTAAAATTCTTAGAATGAATAAGCGTATTTGGGTGCCAATTACTTGTAATCTTAGAGAAATGATCCTGGAAGAGACTCACAAATCTAAATATTCAATGCACCCAGGATGCGACAAAATGTATAAAAATCTAAAAAACAATTACTAGTGGATAGGCATGAAGAAACATATTGCTACATATGTTGCAAAATGTCTAACTTGCTCACATGTTAAAGCAGAACACCAAAAGTCATCTGGTTTATTGCAACATTTAGAGCTACTGGTATGGAAATGGGAAATGATAACCATGGAATTTATCACTAAACTTCCACGAACCAGTTGTGGGAATGATACGATTTGGGTCATCGTTGACAGACTCACAAAGTCTGGCCATTTTCTTCAAATGAAAGAAACACACTCTATGGATAAGTTGGCACTACTTTAAGTTAATGAAATAGTATCTTTGTGCGGTGTGCCTTTATCCATAGTATCAGATTTAGATAGTCGTTTTACATCCCGATTCTTGAAAAGCTTCCAAAAAGCTTTGGGAACAAAGTTAAATCTTACTACCGCCTATCATCCACAAACTGATGGACAAAATGAGAGAACCATCCAAACTTTGGAAGATATGCTTCGAGCATGCGTGCTTAACTTTGGTGGTAGTTGGGATGATTATCTGCCATTAATGGAGTTCTCTTATAACAATAGTTATCATGCAAGTATTAATGCAGCGCCATTTGACATCTGCCCCGAATCCGAATACCCGACTCGAACCCGAAGTCGTTTATACTTTAATGTATCCGTATTTATTTTCGTTAAATGTAACGCGTCGATATATATAATGTATATAAATAAATGTCAATGGACGCTACGTTAATTCCCGCCTTTAATACTTATCGACCAGATGTTTATCCAACGACTACCAATAAATTCCTAAGTGTAATAAATAATTATTATTTATATTGCACGAATCTCAAAAATATATAAATCGTATTTTACAAACGAGATTTTATATAGATTACTAACGGAAATCGCTTTTAAGCCTAAAAATAATCCTCCAACGTCGGCAACGAGTTAATAATAACAAAACGTCACTTATATAAATGTTACGTCGCAACTCAGTTAAATTAGTTAGTTAGCATAGATAATAAATTAACTTTGGGTAAAAATTGTAACATTTAAAACTTAAAATCAAAGCTTTTAGCTAAAATTGAAGAAAACTTAAACAGCAGGGACCAAAGCTGTAACATCATAAAACCCAACCCCCCTGTTGAATACCCGTTTTTCCGGCCACCCTTGCCGGCGCAGTTCCGGCCAACCTCTCCCACTCCGGCGACGCGTTTTATGCTTTAATTTTGAGATTTTAACGTCTAAAAATCACTCTTAATCTATTCCCAGTAAGTCTCGAACCCCCCTAACTGTCGATGACCCCTTTTACAGCGTGATTCACGCGGATTGAATGTGTAATCAATTCGAAATCGTCCATTCCGTAATTAAGCCTCTAATCAGCAACTAAACCATACACGGACCACCCTTAACATGCGACTAACACCTCCAATTCATCAAAAACAAATTGTTATCCCTGCATATTAACGAATCACGGCAATAACAATATTTTCCAGCGAGTCGAGCAGTTTCTACCTCCTGGACATCAAAACAGGTAGTTTCTGTGTTCATTTTAATCCTCTAAACCTCCTGCATCCTCTCAATCCATCAATTTCATGTTATCTATTCCAGATTCGTGCGAAATCAATCAAGAACAGTCGGTCGTTCATCCTATTCGAACCCATATCAAATCATCATCAATCTGTAAGTTTTATACATCAAAATGCTCGTGTGTTCATGGGGATTAAAAGCCCTATGTTTAAATTGGTTGAGAGTAACAGATTAAAACGAATTGGTTGATCTCTTGATTCTAGGGTTTATGTTCTAATGGTTGTTGCTTGTTTCTAAAGTATAAAATTATTAATGGCCGATTTATTAACAAATGTAACATTTGGTCCAACGGTTAATTGATGATGGTGTAATGAAAATGGTCACGGCTTCGATCCCTCTTACCCAATTTTTATAAAATCCTATAATTTTGATCATTTTAAACATTAATCTATATTTTTCTAATCACCTAAATAACATTTTAAGCTAAACATAAATTTCTAAAGCTTAAAAACATAAGTTTAATATATATATATAGAAAACCAAACGTGGATGCTTATAAAATGTATATAACACGAAAATACCATTACGGATCGTCTCAAAATCCCAAATCGAAATTTAGAACCCTAAAATCCTAAATCCGAAACCATTTTCTGATTCTGATTCTTGTTGCTATATTATTGTTTCGTTTCTAAGTTAGGGTTTTTCCCCAATTAATTAGGTGATACTAATATTTGGGCAACCATCGGTTCTCGTTAGCTGCGTTTCTATTGTTTCGGTTACTTTTGCATTTCGAGGTGAGTAAATTCACTCCCCTTTTTACGTTTACATTTTGGGGCTGAAATATGTTCAATTACTAATCAATGTTTTCGGTTATCGCTTCTTTGTTTCTATTTTCAAATGAGATCATTAAATGTGTTAGTCTTGTTCGCGGCAAGATGCAATCCTTATGTGGTAGTTTAAAGTAGTATTGTTACTTAGTAATCCCACCGGTACAATGTTAGCGCTAATGGTTTGACAAACCCACCTGCATTTATTTCAAAACAGGTGATTTAAACCCGGCCATTCAATTTCAATGTTACAAGTTACTATGTTACAAGTTGTTATACGATGATACAAGTTGCTATGTCCCTGAGTTGCTAAACTAATTATTGATAACTTATATCGAGACGGTTGCGTGACGGTTGTTAAAAATGTTATCTTTAATTAATAACATGAGTTGGTTCCTCATGACAAATGATTAGAAGTTGCTATACAATGATGGTATTCAATCTGTGTTCAATGTGTTCAATGTGTGTTCAAGGTGTCATGGTCGAGAATGATATGAAATAGCTATGCATGTAAGATTGCGCAGCATATTATGATGATCTCGGATTTCTTTATTACTATATATCAATTGTGGTTTACTCACTAGCTTTAAATAGCTAACTTTATTTTTACATATTTCAGGTGGTGTTTGAACGTTTTATGCCTTCAAGACATAGGATGCCTATCGGACTTAGAATAATTGAACAATAAATTACTTTGATTGCCGGTCTTTCTTTATGAATTTATGACTATTTATTCCTCATTTATGTCACAACAATTACTGCTTTAATGATATTTAAAATATGATTTTAGTGTGCCATGTGCTTTGTACTATTGATATCCAATTCACTTGACGCGCCCGGTGTTTTTCGCCGCCGGGCGGGGTCTCACAACAGCTGAATTAATTAATAATAATATATTTAAGCTAGCAAGCTAGCATGTCAATTTAAATTGAATCCCACATTGGCGTAAATGTAATTTGAGCTGCTTGCTTAGTTTCTATATATAGAAGCTTAAGGTTAGAGTTTTATATATCCAGTTCTTTTAACGGGAACACTCTAGTTTAAAGAATCCTGAGCATATAGTATCCATTGGGTGTTGTTAGTAGTCGTTTATTGAGCACGGTTAAGAGTACGTGTACGGAGACTCTACATCAGATTGTCGTAGATAGTTTGGGAGGTATATTCTTGTTTAAGCTTATGTCTAGTTAATAATTATATTTATTAGTATACTTTTGTGGGGCTTAGGGTCAGGGTCGGGGTAGACATTGGGTAACTTGACCCTGGTCTAGACATGGACTGATCAACCATGTCTAAACTAGATAAAGTTATCCATAGTTGACCACGATGCTGACAAGCCAGTACCCCACTCCTTACATAATTAATAGCTAAGACTTACCCTAATACTAACCAGGAACCAAACTTCGTAATTGTTACAGTAGCACCATTTAAGCCATCAATATAGTTTAAAGTACACAAGGATCTTGATCTCAAAGGGGTAGAAAGTAAGAAGAAGTGTTGTCCAAGAGAAGTTATCCTGAATAAGGTGAATACATTTGTATTTTAAATGCTTTTATGAAATCTTTGTTATTTCGAAACCAGCATGAAAAGTAGTTAATTTATTAATGCATGCTGGTAAAATACGAGACGGACACTTGGCACGTACGGTCTGATCAGAAATGGTATACACGTGTTTAGGCAGAACTCATACGGTGAGTTCTGTAACTAAGCGTGGATGGTACAGTTTGTGTGCCCAAAGGAGTGAGATTCCTTAGGCACTAGAGTTATAATGAAATAACTCACAGCCAACAAACTGTTATCAGTGTGCAAGATGGTGTGTATTTTATTCATGTTTCTAATATGGTTAATCTAAATTAATGCTTTCATGCTTTTAAATGATTTGGGTCTACAGATGATATTCACCAGCAGTATCGCTGATGTTTTATTTTGAAAACCTTTTACAGGTAATGAATAGAAAATGATGAAATTGCTAAGTGCCATGTTGTACATATAATGTTTACATGTGCACGTTAGCTAATTAAGCACAAGATACATCAAAGAAGAATAGACGCATTCGATGAAGAAATCTTGTGGCTTTAAATATTATAGTAATATGAAATTACTATGTTTTGTAAAATAACGGGTAGTTAAGCCTAGTTATATGAAAACAATGTTTCCTTGTAAACATTATGAAATATTATGAAATGGGACCAATGTTTTGTGAAAAATATTCCGCTGCATTGAACTCTGTGTTTTCAGAATAAAATAATTAAAGCAGGTACCAATCGGGTCACACGTCTGGGCATGCCAAACCCGGGGTGTGACATTTCGTCTTCTGCCAAACGCACCACCACCACCCCCGTGTTCTGTCAACTGCACCACCACCACCACCACTGTGGTGGTTTCGCCTTCTGCCCGACGCACCACCACCACCATCGTCTTCTGCCAATCGCACCGCCACCACTTCCATGAAATCATTAAGTCACCAATTTCACTTTAGTGATCTAGAAGTTGAAATCGTGAAAAGAGATAGTGTAGAAGGTTGTTATGGTGGTGGTTTTCGTCAGAGTGGTCGCTATAAGTAGGTGGTCGGCGGCGGTGGTGGTGCTCAAGTGTTGAAGAAGAAAGAGGAAATTAATGGGATTGTTTGAATAAAAGAAGAAGAAATGGAGGTGTTGAAGAAGGTGTGGTTGGTGTAGTGGGTGGAGTAGATAATAATAATAATAATAATAACAATAATAATAATAATAATAATAATAATAATAATAATAATAATAATAATAATACCAATAATAATAATAATAGTAATTATAATAATAATAATAATAATAGTAATAGTAATAGTAATAGTAATAGTAATAGTAATAGTAATAGTAATAGTAATAGTAATAGTAATAGTAATAGTAATAGTAATAGTAATAGTAATAGTAATAATAATAATAATAATAATAATAATAATAATAATAATAATAATAATAATAATAATAGAATTGCTAATTTGGTCCTTGAAAATGTAAAAAGACTATACTGCCCTAAAGTTCACGGTTTTTTTAACGGTCTTTGACGGAAGGACGATAATGGCAATTTTTTACAAAAGCAAACACCAAAATGGCAAAAAAAATAATAATAATAATAAGGACCACAGTGGTCGAAACGATACAAACTCAGGGACCTTTTTGGCATTTTACTCTATTACAAATAATATTTTTCCTTCTAATGTTAAGGGAATATCACATGTCACCATTCCATAGCTTTTCAGACTTTTTATAAAATTTAAACTTTCTAGTATAACTCCGTTCTATCCCTCTTTCCTTTTGATCTTTTACTTTCTTTTATTATTTTATATATATTTGATTTTATATTAGTTATAATCTTATACCTAATTCAATATTCACAACTCATTGTATACTTACTATAAATGGCTAATAATCTTTTCTACACTTTTGGTTTTCACTATTTTCAATATTTGTGTAACTCTATAGAAAAACTAAAAATTTTATCAACACTAGTACTTATCAATTTATCATGCATACAAAACCTGAAAACCATATTAATTGTAATAGCATAGTCTCCAACTCGTGATTATTATTTAACAAAACCATGAACTATTAAATGACTCATATAATATTTATCTTCTTATTGTTTTATCATTGTCTATAAACTATAAAGAAAACAAAAAGAATGCACCAAATTACCAATGAACCTTTTATATACAACAAGATAAAATATACTTCCACCTTCTCTGATCCCATCCACCATATATTAAAGGATCCAAGAAACCTTCTTCACTCTTCAACATTTCATTTTCATGGCACTTCTCACTTTCCCATTTTCTTCTGATCAAACCCAAAAGGTACAACCCACAAAGCACAACACTAGCAAGAGATCACAACAAAACCCCAAACCTAAACCTAAGCCTAAACCCAAACAACAAAACTCATCATCATCTTCATGGGATCACTTCAAGAACTTGTTAACTTGCAAGCAGATGGACGTTGTTGTAGTCGGCTCGAATAAGATCCATGAAGAAGCTAAGAACCCGAATGGGTATTCGAAACTGAGTTCTTGTAGCTCTTTATGTAGTTTTAGGGATGTTGTGCATGGGAACACTAGGGTTGGTCATAGAGCTGATCACTCTCCCGAGAGTAGCGGTATCGGTATGGATTTCGGCCTTCTCGGGCCCAAAAAACAGTTTTACGACGGTGGGTCGTCTTCTTCCGGTTCTAAGACTTTAACGGGGTCGATGAGATCCGACGGTCATGGACGTTACACGTCATCTTCAAGAGCCATGCAGTTTAGAAAAATTTCTGGGTGTCATGAATGTCATACTGTTGATCCTTTAAGGTAAATCTCATTTTCAGTTTTTCACTCTACTATTCAATATATAGCTAGTTGATTATATTTGAATTTGATAAATTAACTTTTTAATCGACTTGTAAATTTATGGCTTTCACACAACCTGATTTTTAATAGACTCGAATAAAAATATAAACGATATGTAATACAAATATATATTTTTATAAAAGTAACTAAAATTAATTAAAATAACAAAAAGTAAATGTATAAAAATAGTAATTGTATGAATGCATATTATTTTTTCAAATAATTAAGAAAAATGAGCTAAAGTCTATTATATAAATTTGCGCATCTAACACGAAAGTCATGATTTCAAATATCAAATTACACACGATTTTTTTTCTTAGTAACTAGTTAATATTTCAATAGTCTATTTTTTAGTTTTTAAACGAACTCATTTGATGTCATATAATTTGTTATATTACCACTTTATGAATCTCACCTATAAAACTTTAAAATAAATAATTTAATATTTTGAGTAACAAATTAATTTTATAATTTAATAATGAATCATTCGGAATTGATCTGGTTCGAATGAGTATCCACATTAGAAAAATCTTAATCAGAGGAAACAGATTAGAATATCTCGAATTGACATGAAAACCAATTTGATAAAGACCTTTCAACAAATAATTAAATTCCTCTTTAATTTCCTTTTTTAATTAGTTTATAAAAAATATATATAGGCTTATTATATATTTGTTAGTTTATAAAAAATATATATATATAGGCTTATTATATACTTGTTTTGTTTTGTTTTGTTTAATGATCCGTAGGTATACAATACCAAGAAGCACAATTTGTGTTTGTTCTCAATGTGGAGAGGTTTTTCCGAAAATGGATAGCTTGGAACATCATCAAGCTGTGAGACATGCTGGTATATATAATCTCTTTATTTTAATAAAAATAATAGTTTAAATTAAGTTTTTAATAAGGAAGTAAAAATAAAAAAAACATTTAAGTTAATATTTATATACAACTTTTATATATGCATAGACATATTTTAGTGGCTTTACCTATAATTGTCATTTCTTGTCTTGACTTATGAATTAACTGTTACTATTTATGTTCATTTGGCATCTTGCATCTCATTAAAACGAAGGTAACAAATTTTCTCACATAGCAGTGTCATTTGTCAATGTCACTTGTACCAAGTACCAATTCATGTTCCTCCTAAATTATAATATATATCATATATATTAGAAATTAAATCTTTCCCATGTACGTAATAAGCTATTTAAAATTGACTCGGTTTCAATCTCTAATATAACACTAACATTTTACATAAGTTTAAACCTTTTTAAAAACTATGACCGGTAACAGATTGCCTTATACCTAAAATATCATAGGCAATATATGCACTTTGGTTTGACACGAAGAACTCAAAACTCACGTTAAACATATCGACGGTTGTATAACGTGAGATTTGAACCGGAGTGTCCACACCAGCTGGCTTATTTCAAATATGTCATTAAATATGAATTTCCAAATGTAATGTATCAAAATGAAATTTTTTTTTATGTTAATTTACTTGATTTCATTATTGATTGATATTTGACCTATATTTTTATTACATTCTGTAAAAAGTACAATAAATATGACAAAACTAGAAATAGATCATCCACCGACACAAACGTTTAAATATTTTAAAGTGTTAAACTGTTTAGTCGTACAAGGTTGTAACAACTAACAAGTGCATGCATTTATGTAATTTCAATTCACATATGTTTATTAATTATTATTATTATTATAGTGTCTGAGCTCAGTCCGGATGATTCGGGTCGAAACATAGTGGAAATAATATTCAAATCTAGCTGGCTCAAAACTGATCATCCAATCTTCACAATCGAACGAATATTAAAAGTGCACAACTCACGTCGAACCATACAACGTTTCGAAGACTGTCGTGACACCGTTAAAACCCGCTCAACGGCCACCCGATGTGCTGCGGACGGCAACGAGCTCCTCCGCTTCCATTGCACCACTATCACATGCTCCCTCGGGAACCGCAACACGTCCACTCTTTGTAACACCATCCCCAGTTGTGGGGTTTGCACCATTATCCGCCATGGATTTCAGAGCCCAAAATCAGGCTCTGGTGTACGCACTACTGCTAGTAGTGGCAGGGCACATGATTGTTTAAGTGTTGCGCCTTATGGGCGTCGGGCGATGCTAGTGTGTAGGGTTGTTGCGGGGAAAGTGAAGCGCGCTGGGGAAAGCGCGGGGCGGGAGGAGGATGGACCGTATGACTCGGTTGCAGGGGCTGGTGGAATGTATTGTGATGTTGAGGAGTTGTATGTGTTTAATCCTAGGGCAATTCTTCCTTGCTTTGTTGTCATATACAAGGCAATTCAAAACTGATTTATGTGTAATTAATGAGTGTGCTATCGTTTTTTTAGTAAATTGTATTTTTGGTTATTGTGTTTTGATAGTATTAAAGTTTTAGTTGTATTTTAATAGTTTTGGTTCTAGTAATTTTATTTTCTAATATAAATGATCCGAATACAAACTCTACCTATTTTTATGTTAAATCTCTTCCAAGCGCCATACATTTGGAGGTAAAAATGTGTGTCTCTCTTTTATTTAGGTCATCATGTAGGTTAACCTAACAGTGTGAGAAATTATATTTTTACTATGCATGTGAGAGAGACTTAATGGAAAATTCGATGGAGTTAATGTTCGGAACCATTTATGCTAGAAAATAAAATCACAAAGACCAAAACTGTTAAGATGAAAGTAAAACTGATAATTATATCAATACACAAGAACCAAAATTAAAGTTTACTCGTTTTTTTTCATTTTTTGATTAGTTTCGAGTTTTTGAATATGAACCTATCTTAGTGGCAACATTATCCTGAAATGAAGAATTGAGTTCGTGTAGATATTTTAAACGTTGCTATTAAAATAGCTTATTTGTGTTTCATAAAGAGTTTGACATGGTTTAACAATAACTTACTATATATATTAGTTTAAACGAATTCGTTTTTTTCTGACCAAGTCTGTACTTCAAGTCTACAAACTAATTAAGAGACAAAAGCATTTACTTTTAGCTTTAACCATATATGTTACTTTATTTTAGTTTACATTGAAAATAATAATACTTATTGATTAATTATTTAACTAGTAAGTACTACCTTTTATAAGTTATAGTCATCTTGTCGAAGCTTTAAAATGCTAACAAAATTAAATTTCGGTTGCAAATGTATGTATTTTTTTGTCGAGGTATAAAAATGGCATTGATTACTTCAAAACATATATGTTTAATAGCAAGTTTTTTTATTATTTAATTTAATAATTAGTATAGTTAACGGTAATTAAGTTTGATTTTTTTGACATTTTTTGAACGATGATTTTATTTAGCAAGAAAGCCGACCACTATCAATAAACTAGGATCCAAACAAACAAAACACAACCAAACGACACATACAAGAAATGACTCAATTGAACACCATATATGGGTGCCACATCAGCACTATACATTTCATCCTATAATTAAGCCATAGAAAAATTCACATTTATCGATCTTCTCCACCACATTATCAATTGAAAGTGATGTAGCTTTGAAATACCTTTCTTTCTTGCTATCCATATGACCCAAGTAGTCGCCATCAATATTAGTTTCCACCCCTTTTACATTATCCGGCACTACCAAATTTTAATATATAGCCATCGAGCTGATCCCTTACCAGAGTGTTCATATCAACGTTACAACCACACTAATTATAAATCCGATTCCAAACTCATGCATCAAAAAGGTAACTTTCAGTACATGGTCGGTAGCCTCTCGCATACCAACACACGTCGAACACTCTTCCGAACCCAGAATTGTCCCGTGATCATGTAAGGTTTAGTTAGACCATTTAGGTAGGATCATGGAAACTACATGCACTAGTCCATGCTTCTTGTGGAATATATTATTGGGAACACATGCATCTAGAGTTGTGTTTCTAGTGTTTGGGAGTTTGAGCTAAAGATTTCAGTGACAAATTATTAAAAGTGGTAGTAGTTATGGGAATCTTTCTATTGTAAAATCATTAATAATCGTAATCATATTCAGGCAAGTATATATTTATATCACGAAAATATTTATTGTAATTGTAATAAAACAAATACATGTGATATGTAATATCTTAATTAAATTCCGAAATAGAATATTGTTGAAGTTACTATTAGTACACTTTTATCTTTTTGTTCGTATTCTTATATATATAACGTGAATAAAGTTTTTTCAAGTTGTGTGTTACTGTTTGGTTTTAGGAATTTGTTTTATTTTTCACAAAATATCTTTTTACATGGAGTGAAAATGTGAATTGCATGTGTACATTTTTATTTAATTTTTTTTAACAATAGCAAAATGTGGAAAATGGAGAGTAAATTACATTTTTTTCTTCTATAATAAGCAAAATTTCGGATCAAGGTATTTATTATAAATATTTGGACTGGTGACCTTTATTTAAAATTTTGTATTGTTTTTAAGCCTTTAACTTAACGGTAGTTAAGTTTTTAAGCTAACTCCCATCATGTAATGTACATGAGGGGATTTTAGTTATTTTACTTTAAAGGCCTAATCTTGTAACAATATTATTATTATTATTATTAAAAGAGTAAATTATATTTTTGGGCCTTTGCAATAGGCTGTATTGCGGGTTTTGGTATTTTCTTTAAATTTGCACTGAACGACCTTTGGTTAAATTAAAGGGTCCTTTTTTGACCTTTAACTTAACGATCGTTAAGTTCTCCAGTTAGTTTCCCTTATGTGCATTGGACATGAGCGCATTTTAGTCATTTTACACTTAAAAGACCAAAGTTTTAATAACCCGATGATCTTCTTCCTTTCATCCAGCACCACCGCCACCCCTCTCCTACAACCATTACCACCTCCACCATCGACTTATATATATCCATTATTATCTTCTTCATTAATTATATCACCATCAACACATCTCCGGCATCCACCCCCATCTCCCTCCACCTCTAACCACAATCACCACAACCGTTTCATAACTCCCCATCCTCTCTGCCTTCTCCGACGTCTCCCAACCTCCGTTGACTCCAACCCATCTCTGCCACCGTTACTCCGCTTTGGTAATGTCCCCACCATCGTTGTTATATGGAGTCCTCGAAATATCCATGGAAGCTACCGGAACCGAAATCAAAACGGCGTACCGGCGACTCGCTCGTACGTCACACCCAGATGTGAATGATTCTTCCGGCGTAGAATTTATTAAGATCCGCGATACTTATTCGACACTTTCGGATCCTGATAAACTGGCGGATTATGACCGGAGATTTTTTTGGACGAACTGTTCTGGGTCTTATAATTCGAGTGGTGGATCAAGTTCTTTTTACAACTGATTTAATGGTTATAGTGGACAGAATTGGGAGACTGATCGTGGTGGCGGTGGTAGTGGTTGTAGGAGAGGGGTGGCGACTTTAGTCCTTTAAATGTAAAATGATTAAAATGCCCTCATGTGCAATGCACATTAGGGAAACTAACTGGAGAACTTAACGATCGTTAAGTTAAAGGCCAAAAAACGACCATTAAATTTAACCAAATGTCGTTCAGTGCAAAAATTTAAAGGAAATGCCAAAACTCGCAATATAGCCTGTTATAAAGGCCCAAAAATGTAATTTACTATTATTAAAATATGACTCAACCCTCACCCTTCCATGTTCAACATCATCATCAACCACTATCATCTCTGGCGCCCACCAACCATCGTCATCTCCGATCATCATCATTATCTTCTCTCCGCGATCACCAATTAAATAAAGAAGGCCAACCAGTTTTTACAAAATCCCAATATCTCCACCACCAAAATCCAAACAAAATCCTCAAATCACCACCATCCTCTCCATCTTTATGTTTTTATCTTACCATCTTGCATTCTGTGGCTTTAATTTTCCAGTGTCGTTTAAAATGAAAATATTAGAAAGAAAATTTGTTTAAAAAGGTTAGTGAAGCAGGACAATATATAATGGCAGGTTTTTGGAAAGACAACGGAAATCATTAGGTGTTATGAAACTCAACTAGGGACTTTAAGATTGTAACATCTGCTCCAAACCCAAACCCAAATGCTCGACTCGAACTCGAAGTTATCTATCTTTAATGTGTTCGTATTTATCATCCTTTTATATAACGTTTTGTTATTAAGAATATATATATAAATATGTCGAGTCTTACGTCATCCCTCGTCTTGAATATATAACGACCGAATTGTTATCTAACGATTACTAAATTAATTACTAAAAACGATTATTTAATCTCCAAAGTATATATAAATAAAAGTGTTTTTTTAAAAGAGATTTTATAAAGGTTATTAAAAATAAATTCTTTCAAAGTCTTAAAATAGTCATCTAACGTCAAGAAGGAAATAAAAACATAAAAACGTCATTTATATAATCGTTACGCTTCAACTTAGTTAAGTTGGTTAGTTGAAATAAGTATTTAATTAACTTTGGGTAGAAAAAGTGAAAGTTTTGAAACGCATATTAAAGTGTTAAACTTAAAATAAATAACAACTCAAATTTCAGAGTTCAATGTGTAATTATTAAATTAAATCAACAAAGACCAGCCCCCCACCCCCCCCCCACCCCATGCAAAACCCGCAATTCCGGCTCATTATTTTCCGGCCATTTTCACCGGAATTTCAGTTTTCCGGCGACCGATTTTGGGCGTTCTTTAATCCTTTTAACCGGAGATGGACTTTACTAGACTTTTAATCTTTTTTTCATACTCGTTTATCAAGTATTATTATGTTAAATACTATTTTTATGTAATTTTGTTGTTTTGTGTCTTAAAAATTATCATATTAAGTCATATTTATTATTTAAGACTTATAAATTTTTTTGAAAATTTTAATTTTTTTAAAATTGGGTTTTTATCGTGTCTTATCGTGTAACCTGCTCTTTATCGTGTTCGTGTTTGGAAAAATGACACGATAAGTTATCGTGTCGTGTTCGTGTTTGACTTTATCGTGTTCGTGTCTTATCGTGTCGTGTCTGACACGATATGCCAGCCCTACCTGCTATCACTTTAAAATCAGTTCCTAATCAATCAACACCTAATCGGTTTCAAGAAACTATCGTTAAACCCATTAAACCCAATCAATCAAAACGACTATTTTAAGAAAATTGAAAGCAAGCAAAACGATCCTTGCAATGTGTGGAATGTTTTAAAAACAATTAATTGAGTTTTAATCAACGAATTGAACACCTAATTAACCTAATTAACACGTAATTAACTCATGAGCCGTTCGTATAGTTTTAGACCAAATCAATTCAATTCGTTCGACATACTCAATCTCTCTAGCACCCAATCACTCTGTGCAACTTCAATTCCTCTCATCAGTTATCCAAAATCCGTAAGTAATTCGTGTTTTCATCATTCTTGTTCATCATCTATTGGACGTATAAAAACCATCTTCATCTTCTATATTGTTAGGGCTTTTGTTTTTTGCATCTCAAAGATCAAATCTGCAAGAGCAATTGAATTTTAAAAGCCTCTAAGTTCTCTTTTGAATACGAACCTGTCATCATTGTTCTTCGTTCTCAATCGATTCAATTCGTTGCCAATCAAGTAAGTATTTTATGTTGAAATGATCCTTATCATGTCTAGATTCAAAGTCCTATGTCAATTTCTGGTTTCATTGATCCAAACCGAACTATTCCGTGATTTATATTTTTAGGGTTTATATGATTTGGGGATTTTGTGTTAAAATTATTTCTATTCTAATTTATATAAAAAAACTCAGCATAGTGTGTCTGGTTTGTTCTTTATATATAAATTGGAAGGTCATGGGTTTGAAACCATTGGCTTTTATATTTTGTTATCTTTTTGTTTCAACTAGATTATTTACTATTTTCATTTACTAACCTAACCTAAAACTAATACCATACTATATACTTTATAAAATTCTAAAATCCTTATAAAATATAGTCAAAACAAGATTTTATATAGCTTAGTTTTTATAAAATTAATTATTATAAACTTGTTAATACTTGTAAAATTTCATTTTTATATTTATAAAACATACACAGAGTTATATAAATAATAGGTTGTACAAATGAGACTTTTTATTGACTTTTGTATATTTTTCAATTTATGGTAAAATTTATAGCGTATGCTTTGACATTATATAAGTATTTATAATATATATAGCATATTTTTGACAAAATAGAATTATTGTTAAATTTTATTATCTAAGGTTATATCGTTTGTCAAAATAATTATTACTATTGCTATCGTTTTGAATAAACGAGTTTGTATATTATTTAGACGTTTAACGGGAAACTCCCAAATCCCAATCCGAAACCCTAGAATTTCAAATTCCTTACTCCTATTGTTTCAATTCTAGTTTTCTATACAATATGTTTTACTAAGTTAGGATTGTCATTTACTTAGGTGATTCTAGTATCTCGGCAATCCTCGATTCAATCTAAATTTTACTATTTGTTTCGTGCCCGAGTTTCAAGGTGAGTAAACTCACTCCCCTTTTTACTGTTTTTGCTTTTGGGGCTAAAATATGTGTTCCAATATTATACTACGGTTTTTCATTTCTTTTTTTTATTCTATTTCAAATGAGATCATTAAATGTGTTAGTCTTGACTCGCGATAAGATGCAATCCTTATGTGGTAGTTTAAAGTAGTATTGTTACTTAGTAATCCCACCGGTACAATGTTAGCGCTAATGGTTTAACAAACCCACCTACATGTATTTCAAAATAGGTGATTTAAACCCGGTCATTCAATGTTTCTAGTTGCTATTAAATGTTACAAGTTGTTATACGATGATACAAGTACTATGCTATGTTGCTATGTCCCTTAGATGCTTAAACAGTTATTGATAACTTATATCGAGACGATTACATGACGGTTGCTAGAAAAGTTATCTTTAATTAATAACATGAGTTAGTTACTCATGACAAATGATTACAAGTTTCTATACAATGATGTTTTTCAATGTGTGTTCAAGGTGTCATGGTCGAGAATGATATGAAATAGCTATACATGTAAGATTGCGCAAAATATTATGATGATATCGGATTTCTATATTATTATGTATCAATTTGTGGTTTACTCACTAGCTTTAAATAGCTAACTTTATTTTTACATATTTCAGGTGATGCTTAATGTTATTTTGCTGCTTTTGTCAAGACATAGGATTGCCTTGTACCTAGTTAAATAAATAAGGACAATTGCATTTACTCTTTCAGGTTTTATTACATTTTGTCGTTTCTATTTAAGACTCATGTTCCAAACTTATTAATCATTATTAGACTTAATAAATATTTACCATGTGCTTTGTTTACTATTGATATCCAATTTCTATGACAACCCGGTGTTTCCGCCATCGGATGGGGTGTCACAAAGATCTTAAGGGTTAAAACCAACCAGAAATCATTGGCCGTGGCAGCAGCGATGGTTGATGATGGCAGTGGTGACGACAATGATGTGGTAGTTATGGAGAGGATGGTGGTGATTTGAGGATCTTGTTGGATTTTGGTGGTGGTGGAGATATTGGGATTTTGCAAAAACTTGCTGGCCTTTGTTTAATTGGTGGACGACGGGATGATGATGATGATGAC
Organism: Tagetes erecta; assembly: GCA_030867185.1. Lineage (NCBI taxonomy): Eukaryota > Viridiplantae > Streptophyta > Magnoliopsida > Asterales > Asteraceae > Tagetes > Tagetes erecta. The sequence goes on along the minus strand of CM061486.1, from coordinate 64,369,614 downwards.
CGGAGGTGACGATGGTGTTGTTGTTGCTACTGTTGCTACTGTTGTTGCTGTTGTTGCTGCTGCTGCAAGATTAAGCTTTTAGAGTAAAATGACTAAATTAAATGTCCTCATTTTCAATGCAAAAGCGATACATATTTTTAAATAAAGACTAAACAATGTAAAAAATTTAAAATAAAGTCCTTGATCCGTAATGTAGCTTATTATAAAGGCCAAAAAAGTAATTTACTCGCAAAATATATTATTGATGAAAAACCAAGGGATGACAAAGTAGTGGCGGGCCCAAAATTTTTTTAACGAGAGTCAGAAATTTTGTAGGAGTCGTTTAATTAAGTATTGTTATATATATAAATTTTCCGACTTGGTTCAAGTCGAATCAGGTCGGCTAAAATTAAAAAATGATTAAGAAACTAAATTTCATATTTAAAATCACCAAAGTACGTCAAATATCATTACATTTTAAAAAACATAACGAAAAATCACCTAACGTTGTTATCTATGGGGTTTCAATGAAATGTTTAAGAATGGAGAAGGGTTTGTGTTAAATTTTACTGGAATCGACCGGGATTTAAATATTCATACATACTAAAAAACATTAGGTGGTGCGACAGCCCCTCACCCACCTTAACGTTGGTACGCCCCTATTTACAAGCCAGAATAAGTGACTCGCTAGTAGCTATAGAATACTTCCCATGACTAATCTACATGATTTAAACTTCTAAGATAAATAAGTGGACCATATGTTCCAAATTGTGTTTCCTTTCTTGTTGCGGTTGTTGATTCATAGCGTTCACCGTGTCTAACTTCTTCCATGATACGTTTGAGGCTCCATTATGTGTTGTTGAAGATCTTGTCATTTTAGATTTTCATAGTATACAAAGAATTGTGATGAATATGGCTTTAAGCTTTCTTTGTGCCAATTCCCTATTAGATGAGGCCTGAGGGCATGACAACGTCAAATAAGTGTTCCATCGAGTCAACTTTAAAAGCTCGGATATAACACCAATATTGTGCCATGCATGAACATACCATATTTGTCGATCTACATTTCAAAAGCACACGTAACAAAGTTTCTGGTTCTTGATTGCAAAATGGACATGTTGGGTCATCTAGAAAAATTCCTTTACATGTGTGATGGCCGGCCTCTCGAGTTGCACTACAAGAAAAATGGCATTTAGCAAGGACAAAAGTCCTTGTTAAATGTCCAAAAGTCCTTGCTATAGCTCTACAGTAAGGACATGCCCTTGCTGAAAATTCCTTGCTAAAGCCGCGTTGCTATAGGTCTATTGCAAGGACGACCAACGCATATAGCAAGGACGGCTCTGTTTTTTTTAAAAAATAATTATATAATCTACAGCAAGGACAATGTCCTTGCTATAATATTTTCGATAAATAATTATAAAATTGTATATACCATATACATTCATACGATTATACATGTATACATGTATAAATGTATTATAAACGTATAATACTACAGTAAATACTTAACCTACAGCAAGGACTATGTCGTTGCTATATCCTAAATAGTATTTTTTTTAATATTTTACATTATCCTTACTAAAGGCTTTAGAGGAGACTAAGTCCTTGCTGAAAGGCTGTAATTTTTGCTGTAAATACAGCTTCCTGTCCAGAATTTTTCTGGGTCGATACCTATTTCGCTTTCTATATTTCCATCAAACAACAAAAATATAATCAATCATACAATTAATATATACAAACCAATACATACAAGAAATACAAACAAATTTTCCGAAATTGACTAATACACTACAAATAAGTGAATAACGAACCATTAATATATATAAACATACAAAACATTAACTAGTTCAAATATTTTGTTTATACAAACATAAACTAACCAAGGATCCAATACATTAGTCATACTCTTCGTCCGAATCATCTTTGTCAACTTGATTAGGTCCCCTTTTCAAATTCATAAAACGTGAAAGACGTGCTATAAGAGAAGGTCTTGAAATAAATTTGCAATTTGAGCCTACAATATAAGGTATACATTATAAGTTATTACAAAACTACATACTACCAATACAAACACTTTTAAGCTTGTCAAAAACACTTACAAGTGTGTTTAAGTCTATTATAGTTCAAACGAATCAAATATACTCAATTCATGCACCTTTTAGTCCTACGGGTCAAAATGACCTGAACCCCCTATAATACACTTTAACACATCCAACTTTTAGTATATTAATGTTCATTTATGTCAATTTGATCCGTTTAAACTAAAAGTAAGATGTTTTAAAAGTATCAAGTGTTTAAAGCACACTAAGTATCAACATTAATCCAATTACTAAAAGTAAGATGTTTTAAGTAACTAAATTAGACATACAAAAGAACAAGACATTCAACACACATCAAATCTATCCATAATTAAGTACTACTCGAGTCTTAAAAACTCACTTTAAGAATTACTACGATATGATTCTTCAGTCACTTCTATATTTACCAATGATCAACATGCATAATAGGCAACTTATAACTTAAATAAATTTTGATATTAAATAATTAGAAGATTAAGTATGTAGGCTCGCCACTCTCCAGGCATTTTTATTTTTGTAAGTTCTCATATTATTTTGATAATATTTATAAATTTTATAAGGATCATCTTATAACTTATATAAATTTTGATATTAAATAATCTACATCTACATCTACATCTACATCTACATCTACATCTACATCTACATCTTCTAATAATAGAGTAACACGTCCACTTGTCATGATCTTAGATATGCCACATAGGAAAAATCTTATGTGGCAAATTCTCATTTAATTTAGCACATGGATCTTATTCGGGTCAAATATTACCCGTACACCGTTTTTTAAATAATTAAATTATCTTCTTTTATATATCTATCTATCTACATAGTTTAAATTTTGAAATATTCTCTTATCCATAATTAACAGGTGTATTAGATATTAATTATAATCATTATAAGATTCAAATTTTATATTACATTTACATTATACGTGTTTTTTTATAAGAGATATAATTTTATATCATATTTTTTTCTCAAACTCGTATGTTACACGAGGCGCTAATCTAATGAGTATATATAAAACTTTAGATATTTAAGAGTAAGTAGTCATTTATTAAATTGTTTTTAATGAAATTGATTAATTTAATATTTTAACAAGTTTAATGGGTATGCATATGATAATTTTAGTTTGTTTAGGGATATATAATACTTTTGAAGTTTGTAGATGCATATATGAAGTTCGACCTATTTTTTAATCTTTATTTATATTATTATGTCCAAAGAGCCTAATCGATCTTATCATTAAAATACAACGATTTTTGGGTTTCAATCATGATTTATATAAAAAAGAAGTCAAAATCAAACAACAAAGTATTAAAAGAGAAATTTGTAAAAATTGAACTTCAAATATTGGGTCAAAATCGAAAAAATGAAGTTGTACGTATTTGTATATTTAAATTTGTAAGTTTACATATTTATTACTCCATTACAAATTTATGCATCATATTTGATATCCAATTCATGTATCACGCGATATTATAATCATGTATATATTAATTAAACCTAAATAACTCCATAATTAAAATAAATTAAATATTATCAAAAAACTACGAACTCATATCTATATTTATATCTATCTATACATATTAATAAAAGAAGGTTTTTGATGTCACTTGTCATTCATTGAGACATGTTGTGGATAGTTTTTTCAGTTCAAATTTTTCTACACTATTTTTGGTAAAAAATCGACACTAAAGATATTCCGACTTGTATGGTTTAATAACTATATAAAATTTTATTTGTAATTAAAAATGAGAATTACGAGACAATCTGATTTTAAATAGTTTTTTGTTGTAAAATTATGATTAGGTTAGATTTTTACTTATCGTAGTAATTGTTTTATATTTTATCATAACTTAAAGTTTTAATTATACATAGTTTTAATCATATGTTATAAAAAAACATTGTTATTAGCATCCGAATCCCCTAAAAATATATAATCTCATACATTCGTCTACAATACGTCTACAATATGTTTGCTATTTCGTCGTGTTTTATATGCTCTATGGTTGTATACAAGTACGGAGTATATATAACAGCTAAATTTTGAAAATTGGAGTTATAATGTTATATAAGCATATTTTAAAGTGTTTGAGAGAACTTGTGTTTTCACACACTTATGTGTAAACTAGACATGGTGTGAATATATTAGACAAATACGGAAAACAAAACAAATATAGCCTCGAGTGTCGTTTATAAGGAAGTTTTACTAATTTGCATTTTTTTATAAACTATTCAATATACTTTGTTTTTTTTTGTTTTTTTTACTTTTGAAAACTAAACCCTCATTTCTTACATTGTTTGCTGTTTATAATATTTGTTACTGATAACTTGAATGGTAATATTATATGTGTGGTTTTATAGTTACATAAAAACAACTCAATTATTTTATTAATTTAAATTTTTAATGACCTACCTGTGTAACACACGGGTAATAATCTAGTTAGATAATATATTTAAATATGACAACAAAACTACTAAAATAACCCTCTTTGTTTCATAATTAATTGAACGATAACGATATTATTCGACGTTTCAGGTTTACAAGGAAAATTGATCGGGTTAAATACCACACCAACAACCTTCTCAGTTATGATGATGGCACCATTCTTTATCCGGATTTTAATGCTACAAGGGCTGCAACATGGATCCACAATGATGCCCATCTATAATGCCTCATTTCCTCACGTAAAAGGCACAACAATTGGTTTATTAGCATTCATTGAGCGACCATGGTTATATTGTCACATAACCTACATAATATGCTTCTCAACTAGGCTATTATATATGTTAATTATTTGATCCTAAAACTTATTTCGCAGATGCCCATGAGTCTCACCTGACATTGCCACCAATCATGTGACAATAGACTTATTTAATCTTGGCAAATCAAAGGCCTACTATGGTAATGAATCACTCTATGTCAGTGTGTTGGCCATGGAATATAACTTCCTATGATTCTTATTGGTTCATCAAGGAAAACCTCGTTTCTCTCTCGAACATTCTTCATGTCCCTAAAATCAAGAAATACCTTGTTTATGTTCAACATCTTGTTTAACTAACAGCGTCTTCTTTGAATTTCATTCTTCCTATTTTGGTTAATAGTTTCGCAGTTTCACTAGCTAGAGAGACTGTAAAGATGTTAATCTCACTTGACGAAGGGCTAATCTCATCGGATGAGTTTTTACGAGATCTTAACAAAAAACTAAGATCCAGATCACTAAAATGACCTCAAATATGCAAAAACCTAATCCAATAAAAATTTCTAATTCTTTGGAGATCGATTTGTAACGATATAGATCCAAAAAACAAGCTTCGATACAGTGGCCAATGGTCGATGGTAGTGATGTGGTGGCTAACGACGATGAAGTGTAGCTGAAGGTGTTTTGGTTTTGATACCAAGTAAAACACCTTTATAATTATGTGTGTGTCTGATCGTAAAAATATTGTATTGATTGTGATTGTAATTGCGATCGTAAAAAGTGTTGTGCGGTGATTTGCAAACATAACAAATTTCATAAACTTCCAATTTAGTGTTTAATGCATGCAACTGATAGATTTTTGCCGTTAAAAAAAATAGGTAAGAGATACGCATCTCTCTATGTTTTTTAAAGGTAAATTTCTTACTTAATGGGGCTTGAACTCATAACCTTAAATGTTTTAAAAGCTTAATTTGTCTTTGCTAATAGACCGGCACCCCGTATTTGTAATTTTGCAAACAAATTTCAACAAAAATTAAAAAATTTATAAACCGATTCTTGCACAATAAAATATTGCAAGTTCAATGAATCTCAAAAGCAAATCGGTGAACTAACATTAAGATTAGATTCCATAAGTAAAGGAATAGAAAAGGCAAATACTTGATTAAATATGAAACAAAATCATTAGTCCAATGTTTAAGAAAATCAATCCTAACTTATGTACTTAGTTTTTAATTGGTCTGGAAGTGTTTTCTTGAATGATAAATATATTGACTTACCAGACAAAAAGAAAAGTTTAATCATTAATGAACCAACACTTTTGTTAGATAAATAAAATACTTTAGTCACTAGTTTATTTAAAAGGGTTGGATATAGTAATAAACTAAGAATAACAACAATAATGATGTTATGTGTTATGTGTTATATTAATTCTTATATTACGAAACATATTTTTAATTTTGCTGATTTTCATATAATATATATAGGACTAATCAGAATATAGCATGGTAGTACACTCCTCCTCACCTTCTTGCACCTCTTTAGGGTGGGAATGGTCCTCCCAAGATTCCAAAAAGGAACTTTGACAACAAGGTAACATTCAATGGTAATATTGCTTACTCGTCCACGAGATAATTAACTCGTGTACCATCTCGTTTCCCTTCCTCGTTTTGCAAGGAACCACATCCTCACAAGCTTGTTGTCCTTGTTTACAAGCTTGTCTACCACTCCCTTTGCCCTAATACTGTGAAAAAATACATATGCATATGTATATTCAAATTATTTTGACTTAATTATGTGAAAGACTCTATTTTTTATTAAAAAAAAGACTTGTGTGTCTCAAGTTTCAGTAATTATTATAAGAACAATTATCAAACAGAGTGAGTACATTTCACTGTGCACTCAACATTTAACCAATTTATGAAACAGACTATCTAACATGTCTATATATAGAGAAAGAACGGTTGTGCTACATATGCAAATTTATATGCGATCGAAGCTTACTAAGAAAACAAATATTTTTGTGCACACGTAATTAAAAACGTACTAGATATCCGTACGTAATTACTAATGGCTAATTACGTATGGAAAACAAATAAAATGTTAAAAACTAAATTTTTTATGTGATTACATGCATGTTTTTTAATACGAGGTTTGAATATGTGACACTGGTTTGATTTTGAAACTGCACTAACAAAATTGGACCACGTCGCAAAAGTGTTTGTGTCTAGTGTACGTAGTTCGTATCATGTTGTATACACTTACGTACCATAACATTTGTTCAGAAATCACGTGTAATTACGTACCACCAATAGATCGAGGAATAATTATGTACCATCTTATTTTTTTGTTTTTATGAAAACTATAGCTATTCCATAGAATTCTTTATTTTATGCTACATACTTTCAAAAATAATGTAGTATAATGTAATTGTATTTTAAAAAACTGGCGGAACTACATTCAGAACCTCACAAGTCAACTAAATGGTACGCGTGTTCTTATGTGATGCCTTTGCGCGCTTCATATAAAATTGACAATCTTCTTATTCTAATAATTCAAAGTTTGTTACCATCTACGGATTTAGTTTGTTCTTTTAGTTTTTCCTCACGCTACCCACAGGATTCACACGGGATCTCTAACCTTTCATCCCATGATTTACTCAGGGCCGGTCCTACGTATTATTAAAAATCTCTGGGTCTGGGGCGAGATTATAAAATGGGCCCCTACTTAAAAAATTTTCGATGCAACCATTCCGATTTATATTTTTATGTGTTAAGCATCCATCAAATTGTTTTGCGGTTGCTAACATATAAGTCAGTTGAGGTTATCAATAGACACTACTAATTATTAACGTTTCAAAAACTATTTGTTACCTGTTTTATAAAACTGATTTCTTAAACTTCGATGCATGACTAGAATAATAATGAACTTATTTATATTTTTCTAAATAAAACAATAATTTAATTAAAGATATGATAAGAAAACCTATAAATGTCGTGATATGAATAAAAAGAAATTAAATTTTTATTTAAAATTAAAGACAAAAGAAATAGGAATTAGACCATGTGTAGTGGTGATTAAAAAACGCCCCATGTAGCAGGTCCACATCAGCTTTTGGGCGCCTTCTACACGGCGCCAAGAAGGATTTGAGCCCTCAAAGCGCCCCAAAGCGCCCCTGTGTAGTGGGAATGGGGCGTTTTTGGGCGTTTTCAGGCGTTTTTGAGCTGTAATGGGGCGTTTTTGAGTGATAAAACCCCCAAAAACGCCCCAAAAACGCCCCACTACACATGGTCTTATATTTTATATAATTAGAAAGTGAATTAGATACCGTTCTAGCCATTAAATCAATTAAATATTATTAAAAAATAGAAAGTTAATTATATCACTTTTGTGTTGTGTGTCAAACCATCACATCCACATTAATTACTAGATTAACCCCGTGTGTTACACGGATGGAAATAGAAAAAAACAGAATTCTAAAAGTTTACGAAAAAATAATATTTGAAATTAAGTTACACGTTACATTAAAAATATATGAAAATAGAAACACAAATTGTTTAAACTCTAATTTAAGCCTTGAACAAATAGATTTAAACTAAAAATACAGTATTAATACCAAATTAGATATCGACGCTTTTAAAATTAATGTCTTATAAATCCTATCAATTAATTAAAAAAAGGATAAGAAAAATAGGCATACAAATATTCCAGATGATATATATCCGGCCAAATTCATGGCCGGTGACACTCATGTATCGAGTCGAGCGTAAAGGTCGGCAATCATGGGTGTAGGACGTAAATTGCGATGCGTTAATTGTTAAGTTGTTTATTTTCCGTTTTCACATTTATTTTAGATATTTAAATAAGATAAATTGAAATTTTGAAAGAGAATATTGTGGGTGATTTAATGTTTTTGATTTCTTTCCATAAATAGCTAAGAATAGAAGATTCTTAGTTTTGAGCGGGAAAATGTTTCAACACCCTCTCCAATGATTGACATGTGTCCTCTAAACCCTCTTTTATTAAAAGGTATAGATTATTCCTCTTTCAAAATTAAAATAATATTGATCTTCTTCTTCTTTCTTCCTTTCACCAAACAAAAGCTTGCACAAATACTCCGGCAGTCCGGCAACCGGAAAAAACAAAAAAAAACTCGATGCGATCATTATGATAACTTCAAAATCTTCCCACATCTCTCTTACTAGTAGGTCTATCCTTTGATATAATGAATATATACAAAAAATAGTTGAAATATTCCGGGCCCTTCGAGAGACCGGGCCCCGGGGCGGTTGCCCGCCTTGCCCCGCATCCGGGCCGGCCTTGGATTTGCTTTAAATCGAAACTAAAAGAAATTTTTTATCCCAATTTCATCTTCGATTGTTTTTTAACACATCAAGGTGTGTGTTAGGAGGAACGTATGGATGGGAAGTTTTGTGTATGGGATTCGAAGATAATCTAAGAGTTTGGTGATCTAATGATGAGAATGAGTTTCGTGGATTCATGATTGATGGCAGTACGTTGAGTTCAACTGTGTTTGTGATGTGTCATGAACAAGATAACAAGAAATCTGATAAGAGAAATCATAAAAACACTTCATTAATTCAAACATGTTCATGATATCCTTATATATATATATATATATATATAGGGGAGGGTTCATTTGAGAAGAGCAAATATTGCGAGAAGAAAAAGAAATTGCTAAATTCTTCATTTTTTCAACCAAAAACGTTTTGAACTTACAAAACAATGATAGAAATGCAACATTTATTTATTAAATTTGATATTCATAAAATAAAATTTAATAAATTTCGTTTATTTGTTAAACCTACACATATGGAAGTCATGTGTATGTTAGGTTAGTTACACATAACCTACACGTGTGTAGGTAAATTTAAAACGCTAAAAATACATACGTAAAAAATATTTTAATAATTTTTTTTAGTTTATACCTTACACATTTATATGTAGGAAGTGAATTTATTTAAAAAAATTAATCAAATGAAAAGTTTTTTAGTGATTTAGGTTTCTTCTTTTTCTTCTCGCAATATATGAGTCTTCTCAAATGAACCTCCACCTATATATATATATATATATATATATATATATATATATATATATATATATATATATATATATATATATATATATATAGAGTGAGGTTCACCTACATAGTGTTATAAATCTAAGAAGGCTAAGAAGCAATAAGAGGTTGACATGTGGCATCTAGGAAAATTAGGAGAGGGGGTATTTTAGTCATGCCCACTTTTTTAAATATTCTCTCTCCACATGCAAGTCACATGTCAATTCCCCCACTTTTTTAAAACGTTTATAACTTTTACATACGACATTATTTTTTTAAACAAATTACACCATAAAAACGAGAATTTTTTTCTCTTTAAAACGCGTATAATATTGATATATAAAAAACGAACTTTTTTTTCACAATTTTTCAGCTCATTGTGTCTAACGTCAGGTCATTGTGTCTTCCGTCAGGTCATTGTGTCTTTCATCAGGTCATTGTGTGATTGTGTCATCCGTAAGGTTGTTGTGTCATTCATCGGGTCATTGTGTAATCTTATTTGACAAGTATTACACAATGATCTAATAATAATTACACAATAACACAAAAAGTATTTCAAAGATCTTGCTCTCACATCATCCTTCTTAAAAAATAAATAAACAAAACTTAAAAAAACTACTATTTTCTCATTGTGTCTTTTTTCATTGTGTCTAATTTAAAAAATAAAAAAAACGGTAATTTTTTTAATTTTTTTTAATTTTTCGTTTATTTATTTTCTGAAAGAGGAATACATGGGGAACAAGGTCTCCGAACCACTTTTTTCAAATTTGATTTATATTGTGAGTTATAATTTTTTTAAAAGTGTCATTGTGTCTTTGTTTACCATTGTGTCATTCTCACACTTTGTAACAAAAAATGACGTTGTCTTTGAACATTTCTCAAACACATATTAACAATTTGTGACACGGTGATAATTTCTAAACACATAATATGACACAACAAATATTTATAATAAGATGATATTATATAATGACTTAAGAATGAACCGATAAAAGTGATATTTCACTAGTTATAATAAAACACAATCACATGATATTACACAAGGACTAGACAAGTGCCGAATTTTTTTTTTATTTTTTATATATCAATATTATACGCGTTTTAAAGATAACAAAACGCTTGTTTTTTTGGTGTAATTTTTTTTAAAAAATAATATCGTATCCAAAAGTTATGAAAGTTTTAAAAAAAGTGGGGGAATTAGCATGTGCCTTGCATGTGGAGAGAGAAAGTCAACAAAAGTGGCTATGACTAATGTACCCTTCCACCAATTTCTTTTCCTATAAATTGATCTCAACCATTAAAAAAGAGATCTAAAGGTCATAAATCCTTCTTAGCCTTCTTAGATTTCCAACACTATGTAGGATAACTCTCCTCTATATATATATATATATATATATAACAAAATAACCAGGAATTTCTAGCAACTGTTCTTGGTAGTTATGTTGGTTGGAAAGTAAACTAACTTTATCAACTATAACTATCAATCACATTAAACTATAAACTAGACCATCTAAATGACCCAAACTGTTTTTGACCTTGTAAGACTCAATCCTACTTACACATATGTAATACAAATAATACATAACATAAATAACATAAGTTTGATTTAATATTCTATATCTAATATTCCCCCGGAAATCAAACTTACTAAATTAGGCAAAATCTTGGTTCGCGTCTGCTGCTTCATAGAATTTACAATCATTGCTTCCATTGTTGTTGTAACAGTTTGTTTCATGTTGCATATGATCCTCTTCATCGACATACACAGATTTGTGTTTTTTGAGGCTTTTTAGAACCATTCCAATACATCTAGATACTTGACATAAGAAAGTTTGAGTTCCAACTACACCAAGTCCATGTGCAATCGTTTTCCAAAGCCCATTATTGGACACCCTTCAATACCATCCTTCGGTTTGAACGATTAACCATAGATCGAATAGGCTATTCTTTCCATATTGTATTTGCAAATGTGATCAAGTAACCAAGTTACCAATAAATTGAATTCACCCTTCAGAAAATAGGGTCATATCTTCACTTGAAGATAGATCCAACATTTTATAATATTCATTGATATAATATTGTTCCTTTTGATTTATGGTTAAAGTTTAGGATTTGAGGAGCCGGTTCCAACGTTGTTAGATTGAGTTCAATCGAAATTTGTTTTAACTATTTAATAAAGTTGTTTTACACTTTCGTACTTTCTACTAATTAAAAACATACACTTTTTACTATAACTTTACCCTCTATATAATTAAAATACTTTTCTATATTTTATGCTTTATAATTTCTACTATTATAATATTATCGTTGATCAAATTTAATTAATCTATGGCTAATGTGGAAAACAAGACGTTTAACCTAAGCAAACAAAATTTAGAGTCCATTTTATGTATAACATATGAATATTGTCATATGATATGTTATATATGTAAATTATATAAAACTACCGCTTATGTTTGAAAAGTTAAAGTATGTGTTTTTTTTAAGAAGGATAGGCCAAGAAGCATGATTTGGGCACATGTTTAGAGACAGGAAAGAACTTGTTTACATTCTTTTGTTGATATTGTAATGATGTAACCTCATACAATAAGACCAATATCTCATTCTTTTTATACAAATCATCCTTGTGAGTTGTGATACCCATAATAACATTACAATTGCCGGAGACAATTACAGCCTCTAAACCTAAGACATGTTCAATCCTCAAACTAACAACTTTGTCATACATATAGAAGGTCAACAACAACCTCAACATCTTCATCAAACACCTAACTTCTCAGCCATGAAGATCTTCAACCGCTTTCGTCGGATTCTTATGAGGTTCATGTTTGTGATCCCATGCTCCAAGGCGGCCTCAAGTTCAAGTGGCGGTTTGTCGGTTTTAAGAAGGCGATCGTGTGATCAACCGGATCCTCCAAGGGCTTCATACAATTCTTCTTCTTATTATTCTTCAAATACACATTATGATGAAGCCATTTCCGACTGTATTGAGTTCTTTAACAAGTCGTCTTCTTCATCTTCATCTTCATTTTCCCAAGATGGCGGTCGAAATTCGGATGTTATGGTGTGAAGATGGTGAACAAAGTTACATGTTTTGTGTCATATAATAAGTGGTTTTATCGTTTACATACATGTATAATTAGGTTTGTAAAAGTGGTTGAAACTCTATCATGATAAGATAAAAATCTTAAACCTCCCCTTCCCCCTAGAGTCATGAATTATCATAACAGTGTTGTGATAACTAAATGTTTTAAAATTTTCGTTGTGATGATAATCTTCGGGAGTTTTTTCATCTCGATCTTGCTTAAGTGCTAAACCATTAAGATGTTCTATTGATTGAAGGAAAGTTGCGATACAAGCACAGATAAAAGTAAAGTTCATATATATGTTTCATTCAACATCACTATGTCCCTTAATTAACCAGTCAATACTGAACTGAACCATTAAAACACTATTTTTAAATGAAACAAACGCTCTGAATTCTGAATGCTAAATGATTCAACACTGAATAAAATCATTAAAAGATGTAATAAATAATTTTTTAATTTTAATTTTATTGGATTAAAAAAATCTAACAAAAAACTTTTTCATCTTGAGGTGACTAATGTGCATGAGTTATTATAAGCAGATTTGATCTGATCAAATTGATCATTCCTTTTTTTGTTGATTAATGAACTTAAGATTAATTATAAAATTACCTTTTATATATAGTTAAGAAACATATTCGAATATTATTCAGTTTGATCATGCAAAATTAAAATTAAAACAACTTAAAAAATGTTTAGGTAAAAATCTAAGAGCAACGTACTAGCACACATGATATGTACAGTACGTATCATTCAACGTACTAGCACACGTGTTATGTACAGTATCGATCATACACATGTTTTGTAGAGTATCATTCAGATTTTAGTATTTGGATAATATATATTTATATGTATTGTTATATTTTTGACAATTTTTATATATCTTGCTTTATGTATTTTTGTTAAAGGCTCACTATCCATGATACCAAACTGAAATCAATTAAACAATAGTAACAGTTACGTTGCTAATATATATTGGTGTTGTTTCATGAAGATGGGGGATGTGATTTAGCTCTACATGTCACATGCCACCGTTTCAATAGGGGAAAACAACTTGAATATATATTCATGTGTCCTACAAAATGTAAAAATGATACAAAGTTTGAGATGGACATTAAAGCTTTCTCAATGAACGTAAGTTTTATAATTCGGTTTTTCATAATCAATTTCAAACTCTTGGTATTATATTCCGTTTTTCCTATCCTACCTCTCAGTGAATGGGAAAGCTGAACGCAAAGGCACAATTCGCACGTTTAATAATATCATTTCCACACTATTGTTTCAAGCATCCTTCCCGTTTAAATTTTAGATATATAGACGCCTTACATATATGGTTGTTCATATGGGTGTTCAAATTTTGAATTGAGTTGGAAAATTCGAAAAACAAGCCTACTCAATTAAGAACTCATGCATTGATTCGAAATTTGATTCAATTTGAAGTTTTTATCGAATACGAATTCGTGATTTTTCATTTGATTTTCAATTTGTACGAAAAATATACGTACAATCTTATATATATATAGGGGAGAGTTCATTTGAGAAGAGCAAATATTGCGAGAAGTGAAAGAAATAACTAATTTCTTCATTTTTTCAACAAAAAACGTTTTTAACATATAAAAAAATGATAGAAATACAATATTTATTCATTAACTTTGACAAACAAAAAATAAAATTGAATGAATTTCGTTTATTTGTTAAACCTATACATGTGGAAGTCATGTGTAAGTTAGGTTACTTACACATGTGTAGGTAAACTTAAAACGCTAAAAATACATACGTAAAAAATATTTTAATGATTTTTTTTAGTTTATACATTACACATTTGTATGTAGGAAGTGAATTTATTTAAAAAAAACTAAATCATTGATAAGTTTTTTTAGTAATGTAGGTTTCTTCTTTTTCTTTTTGCAATATATGAGTCTTCTCAAATGAACCTCCTCCTATATATATATATATATATATATATATATATATATATATATATATATATGATTAGGATCAAATGAGAAGACTCATATATTGCAAGAAGAAAAAGAAGAAACCCAAATTACTAAAAAACTTATCAATGGTTTGGTTTTTTTAAATAAATTCACTTCCTACATACAAATGTGTAATGTATAAACTAAAAAAAGTCATTAAAATATTTTTTACGTATGTATTTTTAGCGTTTTAAATTTACCTACACATGTGTAAGTAACCTATCTTACACATGACTTCCACATGTGTAGGTTTAACAAATAAACGAAATTTATTCAATTTTACTTTTTGTATGTCAAAGGTAATGAATAAATATTGCATTTCTATCATTATTTTGTATGTTAAAAACGTTTTTGGTTGAAAAAATGAAGAATTTAGCTATTTCTTTCACTTCTCGCAATATTTACTCTTCTCAAATGAACCCTCCCCTATATATATATATACATATATATATATATATATATATATATGAGTAAATTACATTTTTTTGCTTTTATAATAAGTCAAATTACGGATCGTGGCCTTTATTTTAAATTTTTGCACTGGTTGGCCTTTATATAAATTTTTGTCACGCTTTTAGGCCTTTAAGTTAACGGCGGTTAAGTTTTTTGGTTAACTCCCCTCATGTGTAATGCACATGAGGGTATTTTAGTCATTTTACCCCCTTAAGAACTATTTCTGTAATTTGAGGGACCATTTATGTAATTTATTCAAATTTATTTATATAAACAAAACACAAAGAGATAAGTGTAGATTGATGAAGCACATCACAAGGATTAAAGCTTCAACACAACCACCACAAATGTCATCATCATCTACCAACGACTTAAACCTACAAGCTTCATCCACTTGTCATTGTCAACATCTCCGATCACCATACTCGTGTCAAATCACAATCTCAACCGCCAATCGCCAAAGCCATGACTCCGCCTCCGCCTCCGCCTCTTCCAGTTTACCGAAGCCGTGTGATGGGACAAACTTTGTCACCATTGATGCCATTACTACCGGTGAACCTGACAGATCGTGGATTGTAACTGACCATCCTTTTCGTTCTTTTACCGGCTTTTGTTTACCGGAGTTTTTTGGTTTTGAGATTGATGACGTCATATTCCGGTCACCGGAGTTTTTTAAATTGAATTTGCAAGTGAAAACTGCTTGACGAATGTTTCCATTGATGACGAATGTTCGCTGAATTCACAGTTGAAGATGTCGGAACGAGTGAAAGCGGACTCAATTTGGTTGTTTTAGCTTGTAACAGTGAAACGGTTTTTTGTCCGATGAACGAACCAGTGTACAGAACAAAGAGTTGGCTGTGTTTGTTGTATGCGATACATACAAGGCATGAACCAGGGCCGTTAGTGTGACATCTGCCCCGGAACCCGAATCCGAATCCCCGACTCGAACGCGAAATTATCCATCTTTAATGTATTCGTAATTATCTCATTTAAATGTAACGTTTCATTATTAAAACTATATACAATAAATATGTCGAGCTTTGCGTTATTCTCGTCTTTAATGTATAACAACCAATAATTCATCCAACGTTTACTAATTAAATACTAAAAACAATTATTTAATCTTCAAAGTATATATATACATTATATATATATATTGTAGTTATAAAAGAAAGTTTATAAAGATTTTTAAAGATAAAAACGTCTTAAAGTCTCGAAATAATTATTTAACGTCAAGAACGAAGGAAAAACGTAAAAACGTCATTTATATAACCGTTACGTTGCAACTCGGTTAGATTGGTTAGTTAAAATTTACATATATTAACTTTGGGTCAAAACTGTCAAAAATGAAACTTGTATTTAAAACTTATACTCACTAAATGATACTAATAAAAGTGTAAGGACTGAACTTGTAAAATCCCAAACCTGATTTCCCTCCCCCCTCGTTTCAGCCCGTACTTCCGGCAGCCACTCCGGCGCCGGCGCCGTTTTCCGGCGAGCACCAAAAACCGGTTTCTACACATTTTTAACACAATTAAAACCTATACAAACCGACCTAATCTCTTCCTAAGTGAGCTTCAAGCCTTTAATCACTTCCAAATCGTCCGTTGGTCCTTTAATTTACGTTTCTAAAACCGCATTCAACACCCACTTTAACCAAATCAACCAAAACGCAGAATTTAATCAAATTGAAACCAACCCAACGTTCATCTCATGAACTAGAATCCGTTGGAAGCAATCAATTGAAGTTTAATCATCTAATTAACACCCAATTAATCTCATTTATCCCGTAATCAAACCGAGATCCGTTCGACTGTTTTTACCAAAACATAATCCAATTCATTCGACATGTTCACTAATCTCTGCTCGATATTGCTCCCTGTCATCTCATTTTCACTCGAAAACACCATAATTCCAGTGTTGATTCTTCCACCCGTCGCCATTGTTCTTCGTCTCAACCAATTCAATTTGTCACCAAACAAGTAAGTTTAATATACCAAAATGATCCTTATCATGTGTAAATCAAAACCCCTCTATCAATTTCTCGTTTAATTGTGTAAATCCGATGTATTTGGTGATTTTGTGTTCTAGGGTTTATGTACAATTTGGGGTAATCTTTTAAAACTTGTTAAAAATATTTCTCGTCAGTTTTTAAACAACAATGAAACATAGCGCGTCTGGTTTGTACCAGTGATGGTGAACTAAGTGACCCGGGTTCGAACCTAGGCTCCTCCACCCCATTTATTTTTATTGATTTTAATACACTTTACTAATTTTAACTAGTTTGCATGATATAAATCCTAATCCTTTTCATATATAAAAATGTAACTTGTCAAAACTTTATAAGTTTTATAAAACCATTATTTTGTATAAATTAAGTTTTATAAATTCAACTATTATAAATAGTAGATTATACAAATAAGGTTTTTGTGTAGAATTTTATCTATTTCATAATTATATAAATGTTTTAAAAGTATTTCTAAAATATATATATATTTTGACATTACGTAAATTGCTAAAAATATCTAATTGAAGTTTCTATTATTTATCAAAATAATTATTATTTCTATTGCTATCATTCGAAATAAACGAGTTTATATATTTTAGTCATCTAACGAAAAACCCCCAAATCTCAATCCGAAACCCTAGAATTCCAATTTCCTTTGACTTCTATTTTTCCAATGCTAGTTTCTATACAATATGTTTTACTAAGTTAGGATTGTCATTTAATTAGGTGATTCAAATATTTTGACGATCCTCATTTCAATTCAAGACTATTTACTTTTTGTTTCGTGCCCTAGTTCAAGGTGAGTAAATTCACTCCCCTTTTTACTTTTACTTTTTAGGGCTGAAATGTGTTCAATTACTATACAATGTTTTCTATTTTCTATTTTGTTTTCAAAATAGATCATAAAATATGTTAGTCTTGTCTGCAGCAAGATGCAATCCTTATGTGGTAGTTTAAAGTAGTATTGTTACTTTGTAATCCCAACGGTACAATGTTAGCGCTAATGGTCTGACAAACCCACCTACATGTACAACAACGATAGGTGATTTAAACCCGCCCATACAGTTACAATGTTACGAGTTGCTATTCGATGTTACAAGTTGCTATATGATGATACAAGTTGCTATTGCTATGCCATGTCCCTAAGTTGCTAAATAATTAATGATAACTTAAATATCGAGATGGTTACGAGACGGTTGCTTAAAAGTTATCGTTAATTAATACATGAGTTGGTTCCTCATGATAAATGGCTACAAGTTACGTTACAATTATGGTTTACAATGTGTGTGCAAGGGGTCATGGTCGAGAATGATATGAAATAGCTATGCATGTAAGCTTGCGTAACATATTATGATGATCTCGGATTTTCTGTATTACTATGTATCAATTTGTGGTTTACTCACTTGCTTTAAATAGCTAACTTTATTTTCACATGTTTCAGGTGATGTTTATGATTATTTTGCTGCTTTTGCCAAGACATAGGATTGCCTTGGACCTAGAATAATAAATCAGACAATTGCATTTACTGTTTCGGTTTTATTACTTTTGCCGTATCCATTTAAGACTCTTGTACTAAAATTACTACATCATTGTTAAACTTAATAAATAAATACCATGTGCTTTGTTTACTATTGATATCCAATTCCATGTGTTTCCGCCGCCGGGCGGGGTGTCACAGTTAGATGGAAATGCAAGGATTATGCACATAGTTGTTGGTCTTAAAGGTGGGTTTTTGTTGGATGATGATATGATTTATGAGGAAGCTCATCATGAAAGCTTTGCACTTATTGGGAAGGATGATGGGGATATGCAGCATTCTGTATTGCAGCAAGTGAAGGAATTGAGAAATGGGAGAGAACAATTTAGCTGATTGGAGTCACCATCAAAGGATTTATGAGGATTGTAAAGATGCAGAAATTGGGGATGTTGCTTCATGTGTATGTATGTGTTGTATGTATATATACAATAATAATAATTTTACAATAGTGGTCTTTTAAGGGGTGAAATGACCAAAATACCCTCATGTGCATTGCACATGAGGGGATTTAACCAAAAAAGTTAATGGCCGTTAACTTAAAGGCCATAAACCGTGAGAAAAATTTATATAAAGGTCAACCAGTGCAATAATTTAAAATAAAGGCCACGAACCGTAATTTGCCTTATTATAAAGGCCCAAAATTGTAATTTACTCTTTATAAGGATTAGGATCAAATGAGAAGACTTATATATTGCAAGAAGAAAAAGAAGAAACCTAAATCATAAAAAAAACTTATCAATGGTTTAGTTTTTTTAAATAAATTCACTTCCTACATACAAATGTGTAATGTATAAACTAAAAAAAATCATTAAAATATTTTTTACGTATGTATTTTTAGCGTTTTAAATTTACCTACACATGTGTAGGTAACCTAACTTACACATGACTTCCACATGTGTAGGTTTAACAAATAAACGGAATTTATTCAAATTTACTTTTTGTATGTCAAAGTTAATGAATAAATATTGCATTTCTATCATTATTTTGTGTGTTAAAAACGTTTTTAGTTGAAAAAATGAAGAATTTAGCTATTTCTTTCACTTCTCGCAATATTTGCTCTTCTCAAATGAACCCTCCCCTATACTAGTTTAGTGCCCGCGCTACGCTCGGAAACACAATTCAAGTGATGCTTTTAAGGATGTTTATGAATGTTTCATTCAGTTTTAAGACAAAATCATGTAAAACGAAATACATGATGTATTTTTAAAAATTAGTTTTTTTATAGCAATATTATACTCAAATTAAAGAGAATAAAGTGCTTAGTTTTATGGTGTAGTTTATTTTTTTTAAAAAAATCATATAAAAATGTTATATATATTTATAAAACACCAGGGTCTTTAATTGTATGTTATTATTAACTTTATCCATAAGTTTCATTTTTAAACCCTATCAAATATAAACCGACTCACGTACACCCCTTGTAGTAAAGGGTTAATGTGACATCTGCCCCAAACCCGAACCCGAATGCCCGACTCGAACCAGACACTATTTATCTTTATTTGTATTCGTATTTAATATCTCGAAATTGTAACGCTTCGTCATATGGATAAAAATGTCGGACTTTATGATAATTTTCGTCTTTAATAAGAAGGAAACAAATTACTATAAACGTTTGCTAAATTTATTACTAAATACATTAATTTAAAACTCAAAAGTGTATAAACGCATTTTATAAAAGATTTTATAAGTTTTGTTAAAGATAAATACTATTAGGTCTAAAAATTGTCATTAAATGGCAACCGCAACATAATCATTCAAAAACGTCACTTATATTAACGTAACGTATCAATTCGGTTAAGTTAGTTAGTTTACATAATATATAAATTAACTTCGGGTCAAAAGTGACAAATTTAAAACTTGAATTAAAGTTTAAATTGGAATCTGAAATCAAAACAAACTTTAGGGGCCAAAGCTGTACCTTATAAATCCAAACCCCCCCTGCGAGCAACCCGTGTTTCCGGAGTGTACTGTTCCGGCCACCTTGGCCGGAAAATCCAAAACTCCGGCGAGGTCTTAATATAAGCTTTTAACCATTTTTTTTTCAAATCCATCCTACATAAAATGTTCCTTGCCATGTTTCGAACCCAATGTCGCTATCTAATCGCTGTTTAATAACTCTAAATTCTCAGCAATGTCGATTTCTATAACCAAAATTTAGACCCAAAACTCGAAACCGTTGAGCAGACAATTACAAACCGAAAAGACACGTCCAAATCGTTGCTGGCCTTGTTTAGAAACTGTCTACATAGTTTAATTTCATTTAAAGCATCAAATTAATCGCCAATTGATGTGTTGTTAAAACACATGGTTTTATTGACGTATTTCACGTCTTTATCCTCTGTTTATGTAAATATATTTTATTTTTAGTCACTTATTATCTTTATCTTTTATTTTTAGGTAATAATAATGAAAGAAGCGGTTTCGGAGCGAAACGGGACGAAAACGAGAAGAAAATGAAGAAAACGAGCCCCGTGACCAACCCGGAGAACCGCTGGAACCCCCCAGGAACACCCAACGGTTCTCTGGGCGCTGGGCTGAAAACAATGCATTCTCCTCCGCCCAACGGTTCGCTGGAACCCACCAGAAAAGCCCAACGGTTCTCCGGGCCCATCTGACGTGAAAAAACCCATTTTTTCACTATAAATTCATCTCTTGATGGATTTTAGGGCATCACCTCTACCCAAAAACACCAAAAACGGCTGAGAACAGGGGAATTAGTCTTTGGGGTGATCTTGGGTGCTAGTTTGGAGGATTAAAGCCATAATTTGGAGCTTGGATCTTGGATTTTGAAGGTTTTGAAGATTATTCTTGAAGATCTTGAAGATTGAAGATTGATTGAAGCTCTAGAGTTGCTGATTTGAAGATTGAAGCTAGAAGATCTTGTAGATTCAAGCTTTGATTGAAGAATTGGTGGCCATTTCGGGTGTGATTTACTCTAAACTTTAAACAATTGAACTTGATTTGTTGTTTTTAGTTAAAATTATGCTAGATCTAGTCTTGTTCATGATGGGTTTGATGATTGTGATGATGATTGGTTAGATTTAGTATGACTATTTAGGCATTATGGATGATTGATGATGATATGATGATTTTTGGTTGTTTATGATATGTTGGTTGGATGTTCTATTGAGAAAGTTGGTTTATGATGATCTTGTATGCAATTTGTGTGTTGACTTTATGATTCATGTTGAGATCTTGATTTGATTGTGGATAATATTATCTTGATTTGATAACTTGATAATAGATTTCACATTTTTGGTGGTTAGTCTACTAGATTTAATCATCATTTGAGTAGATCTAGGAATAGATACTCATAAGTTAAGATTGATTTGTGGATTTGAACCAATGTGCTAGCCGGATTCGTTACCGGAAGGTGAGGATTTGTAGATTTCATCCTTTTGTTAGTTGGTTTAGGTTAAAATACTACGGGAGTAGGTTTTGCTTAATAAAAACTAGCAACTTGTGTTATCTAGTCTTGATTTATCATAAATAGATTGATCCTGTTATTTTAGTTTACTGATCGAGTCAGTTTCTAGGATAAATGGACTTGTAAGCCGAGAGGTGAGCCAGTTTAGGATCCCTTAGACATCCGGGAGTGATTTGTCAACATTCCTCACACCGTTAGCTTCACATATTTATTTTAGGACTTTCTAGCACCCACGAGACCTTAGTAGTAGGTACTGATGTGTTAGATTGTTTTGAGTAGATATATTCTCAGATCCGGTGCCGACATATCTAGAAAGCCGAGAGTTGTCATATTATCATCAGGAATCTCGCCTAAATAGTCATCATTCCATCCATAGTTCTCTTTTAGCTTATTTTCGCCTTTAGTTTCCATTTAGTTAAGTCTTTACCCCTAGTTTATTTTAGATAATTTTCCTTAGTTTAAATCTTATTCTTAGAGTAATTTTAGATAAATTGTCTCTTGCTTGTTAATTTAGTCTTTAAAATCTAAACTCAAGTCTTTTACAACGGCTAGAAGTCGATAGAGATCCAGTACTGAAGGACGCCAAACTCAGATCTTTGGGTACGATATCCGGACTTACTTAACTTGCTACATACGACCGGTACACTTGCCGATTGTGTGAACTTGTTGGGTTTTTCCTTTTTACAAATTTAAAACCTGATTTTCCGATCCAAACATATTTTCATATACCACACGGTTCGCATCAAGTTTTTGGCGCCGTTGCCGGGGATTTGAGCATTTTTGGCGACTTTGAGAAAGATCCGAGTCGGGGGTCTAACCACTTTTTACTTGCTTTTTAGTTAATTATTTGTTTTTATTATGCTTAGTTTAGTTCTTTAGTTTAGTTTCCACTACTTGCTATTTGAAATCCCTAGTTTTAGTACCTTTGCTTGTTATTTGTTGTTTTAGTTAGTTTAGTTAATTGTAGTTAATTTAGTTAGTTTAGTTAGTTAGTAGTTTGAGCTTAACTCGTCATTTTCTCGCTTCTTTATTTCTTCTTTTTAGTGTCATTTTTTCTCTTCTTTATCTCTTCTTCTTAGTTTATGCGACGTACCCGATCTTCCGGCCCACCGGAGTTTGTTTCTTTACCTAGCCTCGAGCATCGTATCGACATTCCTGAGGAGACCGAGTACGTTACGGAGACAGAGACCGACGATTCTGAGCATTCCGGATACACCGAATACGCAAGCGGTTCTTATTCTGAGTCAGTTTCTTCCGAGTCAGTTTCTGTTCCCGATACCGTCATGGGTGATCAGCCACCTGTTCGTCGAGTCATTGCCGACTACGCCAGACCGACCGCGGCTGGTGCTAGATCTAGCGTTGCTTGTCCACCGATTCAGGCCAACAATTGGTCTATCCCACCTCAAATCATTTCAATGGTGACGAACATTGTTCAGTTTCACGGATTACCATCAGAGGATCCGAACTCTCATCTCTCACGCTTCGCGCGTATTTGTGACACCTTCCAGGTAAATGGTGTTACTGAGAACGCATGCAAGTTGCGTCTTTTTCCATTCTCCCTCACTGATCGAGCCCATAGTTGGCTAGAGTCCCTCCCCCCAGGTTCCATTACCACTTGGGATGACATGCAGGAGAAGTTCTTGAAAAAGTACTTCCCTCCTGCTAAGACTGCACGTTTGAGGTGCTTGATCGAGTCTTTTCAGATGCGGTCGGACGAGACTTTTTATGAGACGTGGGAACGTTTCAAGGAGTTGCTGCATAATTGTCCCCACCATGGTATTGAGTCTTGGTCATTAGTTGAAAAATTCTACAATGGTGTCACTCCTGCGATTAGGAACATCATAAACACCACAGCCGGTGGTAATCTGTTGACCACAAAGACTGTTGAGGAGTGCAATGATTTATTTGAGGATCTCGCCATGAGCAGCTTTGAGTACCCGGATACTCGAGCTCCAGTTACTTCCACACCGCGTGGAGTACATCAGGTTGATTCCAATACAGCTCTGTTAGCGCAGGTCGAGGCGTTGACAAAGATGGTGAAAGATTTGCAGCAGAAGAAGGTGCAGACTTGTGAGATTTGTAGAGGTGCACATGATACTGTTGATTGTCCGATTGCCCCCACCGATGATGTTGAGCACGTTGATTACGCAGGGGGCAAGTCTATTGGTTCTTATGGTCAGGGTGATTATTCCAGAGGACAGACTAGATTTCAGAACACTACCTTTGGTAGTTCTTACAGTCCTAACTGGAAGAACCGTCATGGAGGAGGATCATATCAGGGCCAGGGCGGAAATTCAAGCAGTGGTATGCAGGGTGAGAGAAAGAGTTCGTTAGAGGAAATGATGGCGCAGCAAGCTCAAGCATTGACACAGTTTATGACACAGCAGACTCAGCATCAGCAAGAGTCGCACGCGAAGTTCCGAGAGTATGATACGATGATCCACAGCCAGGGCACACAATTGAAGAATTTGGAGCGTACTTTGGGTCAAATCGCGAGTTCTTTGACCGAGAGGCAACCGGGTGCTCTTCCAGCTCAGACTGAGAAGAACCCGAATGCTCAGGCTCACGTGATGGCTATCTCTACTAGGAACAGTTGGACAGTCGATGAGAATGTGTCGGCTGCACCATACTCGGTGAATCGTGTGAACTACTCATGGGAGGAAGATTTTGGTGATAAGTTGATAAGTGTACCAGCTGCTGTAGAAAGAGAGTTTGACCCGGAGGGTGATATAGCTGAGTTAGAAGCATTGTTGTATGGAAAGCCAACCTTGGAAGTACAACAAACCATACATCATGAGTTTGAGAAAGTTGAGATAGAGGCGCCTGCTGGCATGGTGCAACCGAGGCTATGCCCAGCAAGTACAGCACAGCCAGTAGAGCCTGAGGTGAGTGTGAAGAAGCAAATAGTTCAACATACATTAAGGAATGAGCGACATGATCTTGAGATAGTAGTTGCGAAAGTGGTTGAGAAATCTACTAAGGGACGAGTTGTGAGGAGGAGGAAGATGTATGACCCGTTAGTAGAGCCACATATTGATCTTAGAATGCTTCCATATCCTGGTAGGGTGGCTCAACATAGGTTTGAGGCAGAGTATGGTAAGTTACTCGAGATGCTTAGACAACTTCAAGTGAACTTGCCTTTCATTAAGGCATTACAACATATGCCTGTGTATATGAGGCATTTGAGAGATTTGTTGGCCACCAAGATGAACATCGATCAGATCTCAGAGGTCACATTGAGTGAGGTGTGGTCGGCCAAAGTTCTCCAGAACAAACTACCTCACAAGTACACTGATCCAGGGAGTTTCACCCTTCCCTGCAATATAGGTAGTTTGTCCTTCAGCAACGCCCTTGCTGATCTAGGTTCTAGCATCAATTTGATGCCTTATTCGTTGTTTACGAAGTTAAACCTAGGAGAACCCCGAACAACATAAATGACCATCCAGCTCGCAGATAGATCCATCAAGTACCCGCATGGCATCGTCGAGAATATATTGGTGAAGGTTGACAAATTCATATTTCCTGTGGATTTTGTCATTCTAGACATGGACGAAGATGAGAGACTACCATTGATCTTAGGTCGCCCTTTCCTAGCTACCTCAAGGGCATTGATTGATGTCCTTGATGGTAAGCTGACTCTTCGTGTCGCTGATGAGCATGTGACCTTTGATGCTGGTGGTACGACCACAGATCCGAGTACTCAGCGTGATACGCCTTCTGAGACAGACATGAGTACTACAACGGTAAGTCAGAGTGTGTTGGGTTTTCCAAGAGAGTGTGTGGGGATGCATGTTGTTGATCATGGATCGGGGATAAGAGTGAGAGGTCACAAGATGACAACAAGTAGAAGAATGAGGCATGTGGGGGATGAGTTGCAATATATGGATCCCCCGTGAGTTGGTTAAAGATTGATGTATGGGCACCTCCCTTGTATATAGTAGTCGTACTTTTAAATACTCTTATTTTTATCTTTATTTTATCTTTTATTTTATTAATTTTATTTTATATTTTTATTTTCTTTCGAATCACTTTCGTACTCAATCTCCATTCGGGAGTGGTTCGATCCATTTGGTTTTTGTGGTTGTGTATATAGTTTTATTTCAGTTCTTTACGTTTTTCTTTATTGTATATATATCTGATGTTATTTTGTTTGGCTATGTTTGGATGATTCTCTACGATGCATGCGAGTTGGATTTATATACCATATTCTCGAGAGATCTTTCTACACTGGTCTTCGTCTCTTCCTTTTTCTACGCCCCCGTGGGTTATATATATATTCTGTCGCCCCCGTGGGCCCGTACATACCAGGGGAGTATCTGCTATCCTTTTTCTTTTTCTTCTTTCATTTTTATATTTGTTTCACACATTGGGGACAATGTGTGTTTCAAGTGTGGGGATGAATTTTATAGTTATATTTTTATTTGTTTTTTTTTCTATCAAACCACTCCCGTACTCAATCTCCATTCGGGAGTGGTTCGGTTCACTTTTTCTTATTAAAAAAAAATTCAAAAAAATCATTAAAAAATACATAAAAATTTGAAAATTCTGAAAAATACAAAAATAGAATAAAAGTTATTTTCTTTTAAAAGGTTTGTCCCGTTTTTATCACCTTTTTGCACAAAATACGCGTCTCATTCAATGTAAATCGTTGACAAAAAGTTGGTCGGTTTGGATTTGCGGGTTCTTAACTTTTATATTTTAATATTACTAAATAAAACGAGAAAAGTTTTCCTAACTAGCATTTTTAATAAAAATAAAATCTTAGGATGCCTAAGATAGTGGAGTGAACCAAATAGTTAAAAATTATACAATGCTTGCATCATTATCCCATACCCTTTGTCTTGTGAGGATTTGAGCCTGATTATTGAGCTTTACCTGATTATATATATGCTCATTATTCTTTTGTTGAGAGTTTGACCATTATTGTAGTTGCAATTATAGAACTTGCATGCTTTGATGCATTTTGAGACCTTAGACTTGAAATTAAAATAAGAATATGATTGAGGCATTTAGGATTCACCTATTCCGACCTGTTTATACCTGCCCATTTTATATATTTCCCCTAGTTACCCCGTCTGAGCCTTAGCCTTTTTATTTGTTTGACCCATTTAGCCATTTCCTTTCGTATATATTTTACCCTTTTTGCTTTGGCCCAAGTGTTTGAAAATCCGGCTAAGTTAGTGTTTAAACAAAGCTTTTTATTGTTTTTAGTAGTTAGACATTGTGGGAAGTTTTTAGAAGTGTGTATATAGAATATAGTTAGAAAACATGAATAAATGTTTATATGAAAAAAAAGAAGAAAAATGAAAAAAAAAATGAAAAAAAAGAAAAGAAAAAAAAAAGAATGTTGAGAAAGATGAGAAAAGAAGAAAAGGGGTAAGAAAATTGACCCTAAGGTGATAGTATATTAGGTTTGGGATCCAAGTTTGATCCAAGTTTTGGTTTTTGGTTACAAGTTAAGTGTTTTGATTGTTTAGATATTGACAAAGCCGGGTTTTTAGCACTTTTCGTTTGTTTTTCCTTTGTTTATCCTACCCCTAGCCCTAGCCACATTACAACCCGAATAAAGACCTCTTGATTTTTGTTTATTTCTTGTCAATAGGTGGAGATATGATTGGCATACAAGCTTATGTTTATATTGCACTGCTTTAATTGGTATTGAGAGTTCACTCCTAAAGTTCATATTTAACCCGAGTGCTTGAGTGATAGTGAGGGGTGCAAGAATGTATAGTTTGATACTTGAAGGTGAAAAAAGCTTGATTGGGTAGACTTTGGTTTTAAAATTGCTTCACCATGCTAGTTGGGTTATAAATCTTTGATCGTTATAATAAACTTAATAATTAAGTTAGGGATCCCGCGGTTCGGACTTGATTTTACTCGATGGATGCGTATTTGTTTGGGAATTGTATTTGATGTGTTTGTATATATTTGTTTTGCTTAGGGACAAGCAAAATGTTAAGTGTGGGGATATTTGATGTGTTGTTAAAACACATGGTTTTATTGACGTATTTCACGTCTTTATCCTTTGTTTATGTAAATATATTTTATTTTTAGTCACTTATTATCTTTATCTTTTATTTTTAGGTAATAATAATGAAAGAAGCGGTTTCGGAGCGAAACGGGACGAAAACGAGAAGAAAATGAAGAAAACGAGCCCCGTGACCAACCCGGAGAACCGCTGGAACCCCCCAGGAACACCCAACGGTTCTTTGGGCGCTGGGCTGAAAACAATGCATTCTCCTCCGCCCAACGGTTCGCTGGAACCCACCAGAAAAGCCCAACGGTTCTCCGGGCCCATCTGACGTGAAAAAACCCATTTTTTCACTATAAATTCATCTCTTGATGGATTTTAGGGCATCACCTCTACCCAAAAACACCAAAAACGGCTGAGAACAGGGGAATTAGTCTTTGGGGTGATCTTGGGTGCTAGTTTGGAGGATTAAAGCCATAATTTGGAGCTTGGATCTTGGATTTTGAAGGTTTTGAAGATTATTCTTGAAGATCTTGAAGATTGAAGATTGATTGAAGCTCTAGAGTTGCTGATTTGAAGATTGAAGCTAGAAGATCTTGTAGATTCAAGCTTTGATTGAAGAATTGGTGGCCATTTCGGGTGTGATTTACTCTAAACTTTAAACAATTGAACTTGATTTGTTGTTTTTAGTTAAAATTATGCTAGATCTAGTCTTGTTCATGATGGGTTTGATGATTGTGATGATGATTGGCTAGATTTAGTATGACTATTTAGGCATTATGGATGATTGATGATGATATGATGATTTTTGGTTGTTTATGATATGTTGGTTGGATGTTCTATTGAGAAAGTTGGTTTATGATGATCTTGTATGCAATTTGTGTGTTGACTTTATGATTCATGTTGAGATCTTGACTTGATTGTGGATAATATTATCTTGATTTGATAACTTGATAATAGATTTCACATTTTTGGTGGTTAGTCTACTAGATTTAATCATCATTTGAGTAGATCTAGGAATAGATACTCATAAGTTAAGATTGATTTGTGGATTTGAACCAATGTGCTAGCCGGATTCGTTACCGGAAGGTGAGGATTTGTAGATTTCATCCTTTTGTTAGTTGGTTTAGGTTAAAATACTACGGGAGTAGGTTTTGCTTAATAAAAACTAGCAACTTGTGTTATCTAGTCTTGATTTATCATAAATAGATTGATCCTGTTATTTTAGTTTACTGATCGAGTCAGTTTCTAGGATAAATGGACTTGTAAGCCGAGAGGTGAGCCAGTTTAGGATCCCTTAGACATCCGGGAGTGATTTGTCAACATTCCTCACACCGTTAGCTTCACATATTTATTTTAGGACTTTCTAGCACCCACGAGACCTTAGTAGTAGGTACTGATGTGTTAGATTGTTTTGAGTAGATATATTCTCAGATCCGGTGCCGACATATCTAGAAAGCCGAGAGTTGTCATATTATCATCGGGAATCTCGCCTAAATAGTCATCATTCCATCCATAGTTCTCTTTTAGCTTATTTTCGCCTTTAGTTTCTATTTAGTTAAGTCTTTACCCCTAGTTTATTTTAGATAATTTTCCTTAGTTTAAATCTTATTCTTAGAGTAATTTTAGATAAATTGTCTCTTGCTTGTTAATTTAGTCTTTAAAATCTAAACTCAAGTCTTTTACAACGGCTAGAAGTCGATAGAGATCCAGTACTGAAGGACGCCAAACTCAGATCTTTGGGTACGATATCCGGACTTACTTAACTTGCTACATACGACCGGTACACTTGCCGATTGTGTGAACTTGTTGGGTTTTTCCTTTTTACAAATTTAAAACCTGATTTTCCGATCCAAACATATTTTCATATACCACACGGTTCGCATCACCAATCGATTCAAATTAACTCGTTTTCAAGCTTGAAACCGTTCATCGGTTTCTCCAAACAATCGACGCAATTCAATTCACAATTTCACTCTATCATCATCCTCTCACCTCTCTGAGTAGTAAATTTGGATTTTAACGCACGACAATCATCCATCAAATCCCTCTTCATTTTTGGACCTGCAACTCCTATTTGTATAATCAATTCGTGTTTATCATCTGCAATTGGCAATTGGGATTCATTCACCATATCATGAAGATGAAGTCTGGAACTTGAATTGAATTTTAACAACTTCAAAATGCCATTTTGATTCGGAACCCGTCATGTTCGTGTTCATCATTATTCTTGGTCCAATTCGTTCAAATTCAAGTAAGTTTCGATATATAGAATGGTCCTTGGATCGTCCTGATCAAAAGCCCTATGATTAATTGTTCTATCTATATCAATTTCATGATCAAATTCATGTATTTAGTTTCTAGGGTTCATAAGGTTTTGGGGTGTTCTTGTTTAATAAAATAAAATCATTTGGAATCGACATTGAAACAACTAATTACTCTAGAGTGCCTGGTTAGTCTGTCATGTGTTTGAAGGCAGAGACCAGGGTTCGAACCTGGTCTTCTGCACGTTTTTTTTGGGTCACTTTGGTAAATTACTAAGTTACAAAATGTATTAAAAATTAATTCTAGTTATTTTATAAACACAAAAATATTTATAAAATTAAAATCTCCAAGATTTGAGTGTTTGTAAAGTTTTGGAAATAGTTGGAATTTATAAAATAGTTTTATATATTGTACAAATATATATTATTTAGCCTTACTATATATGGATCTTTTTAAAACGCTAGATGTATTTTAACCTAAATTTTGTCATGAACTTGATAAACTTCTTATGAAATTGGATCACGAGAGTTATTGTCTTCTAACCAATTGCTATTATTTATAAAAAAAATAATAATAAATATTGTCGTTATCATTACTATTATTTTCCGTCGTTATAAATAAGTGAGTTTATATATATTCGAGTCATTTAACGAGAAACCCCTAAATCCCAATTCGAAACCCTAGAATTCCAATTTCCTTAGACTCCTGTTGGTTCTATTCTAGTTTCTATACAATATGTTTACTAAGTTGGGATGCTCATTTACTTAGGTGATTCTAGTAATTGGGAAATCCTCGGTTCAATTTAATCTATTTGCTATTTGTTTCGAGCCCGAGCTTCAAGGTGAGTAAAATCACTCCCCTTTTTACTATTACGTTTTGGGGCTGAAATATGTTTCTAGTTACTATACAATGTTTTCAATTTTCTATTTGTTTTCCAAAAGAGATCATAAAATGTGTTAGTCTTGACTCGCGACAAGATGCAATCCTTATGTGGTAGTTTAAAGTAGTATATTACTTGTAATTTCCACCGGTACAATGTTAGCGCTAATGGTCTGACAAACCCACCTACACTTTACAACATCGATAGGTGATTTAAACCCGACGATTCTATACTATGGTTACTAGTTACTATACTGTGATGCTTGTTGCTATGCTACTATGTCCCTTCGATGCTAAAACAATTTTTGATAACTTACACATCGAGACGGTTAAATGACGATTAAATGACAGTTATCACTAATTGCAACATGAGAGGTTCCTCATGATTTGTTGCTAAAGGTTACCCTGCGGGGTCTATGATTCGTGTTTCTATGTGTTCTATGGTCAAGGGTTGAGTAATATGATGAAATAGCTATGCATGTAAGATTGCGCAGCATATTATGATGATCTCGGATTTCTATACTATTATTTATCAACTGTGGTTTACTCACTAGCTTTAAATAGCTAACTTTATTTTCACATATTTCAGGTGATGCTTTGATATTGTTTTGCTGCTTTTGCCAAGACATAGGATTGCCTTGAACCTAGAATAATAATAAAGACTTTGCATTTACTGTTTCGGTTTTTATTACTTTTGTCGTTTTCAATTAAGACTCATGTTCCAAATGTATTAATCATTATTTGGCTTAATAAATATTTACCATGTGCTTTGGTTACTATTGATATCCAATTCCGATGACAGCCCGGTGTTTCCGCCGCCGGGCGGGGTGTCACAGTTAAAAATATAAATACTCTTACATTTTTTAGAATTATCTAAAATATTAGGGGACCAAATATGTAATTAGTTTATTATAATAAATTTTATATACATATTTTAAATAAAAAAATCATTATTGTGAGATAATCTCTAAAATAATGTCACATAAGCTAAAAGCTATGAAAAGATGTCACATAGGATTTTTTTATTTTGCTATATTATATAAGTATATATATATATATATATATATATATATATATATATATATATATATATATATATATATATATATATAAAATACTAAAAACCAAAGAAACTTATTTACTTTTAGTTTATATTTTATAATAGAGAAAAGGGTATAGTAGAAATTTTTTTGAAATTGATCCATGTATATAACTAATC
Source organism: Tagetes erecta (assembly GCA_030867185.1). NCBI lineage: Eukaryota > Viridiplantae > Streptophyta > Magnoliopsida > Asterales > Asteraceae > Tagetes > Tagetes erecta. The sequence goes on along the minus strand of CM061486.1, from coordinate 64,336,954 downwards.
CCTTAAAATCCTGAGTACATGATTTTGAATAAAAATAAAACCAACCATTTTCTTCTCTCTCAAAATCACAACCGCAAACCATACTAAGGTGATCTTATACCGGCGAAGGTCAGCCCGATGTACATCAAATCGCACTGTTGTTTTGCCAATTAAACATTCAGTTTTGATTTACAAGTCACCCTTGAAATCCAAGGTAAAATTCTCATTTCATAGCTAATAATATAATTCTTCTTATTTCTCTTTAACGCATATTAAAACCATCAAATCGAAAAAGAATAAAGTTCTAATTTTTTTTGTCAGTGTGTTTTTCAAATGAAAAATATGAGAAGCAAATATATAACTTTAATCATAGTATTATATTAGTAATTGATCATTGACTTCTTTTACACTCCATGATTGATCAAATTAAACTATTAAAATATTTTGTTTTATATAAAAAATAAGTACATATACAAAGTTTATACAACAATGACAATAAGTTTTCTTTAAAATTGTACGTTATTTTCATCAAATCTCATGATTGGTTATACGGAGTAGTAAACGAGGTTAAAGACAAGGATTGCTTGAAAACAAGTAGAAAATTGTTTGAATGCTTAAAGATTTAATCTAATTTTTTCAAATCTCACACTACTAAAAAATGAACCTATTGTAACCTTTTTATAACCTTTTTGCAACCTTTTTTTTCAAAACAGTTGCATTAGAAGAAGTTGCATTAGATCTAATGCAACTTTTTTGTTACCTATTGCAACTCTTATTTAAAGAGTTGCATTAAAAAAAGGTTGCATTTGAATAAAAATTGCATTATGTAAAAAAAACAGTTGCATTATGTAAAAAAACAGTTGCATTATGTAATAAAAAAAGTTGCAATTGATCTAATGCAACTTCACCTAATGCAACCTTTTTTTACCAAAAAAAGTTGCAATAGGCTTATTTTCTTGTAGTGTCAATATACGGAACGTATACTATTGTTATGTATATGTAAATACTGTTGATACGTATACGTAAAATATGTTGTTACTTATAGGTAACACTATTGTTACTCCTTTGTCACAAACACTTAACAATACTGTAAGTGTTACCTATCCAAATTATTATTGCTCCATGCTAAAACCTTCCTATTTAAACTATTACAGACATTTTCAATATTTATTTGAACACATACTAAATTTTTTATGTGAGTTGGGATTCGATTATTTTAACTTTGGGTTGAGAACTTATATGAAGAAGGTATTAGAACTTATGTGCAGAAGTTATTAGAAATCAAGTGAGCATATGTTAAGTAAAAGAAATATGCGTCTCATTGATTTTTCATGTGTTTTTTTGTTGTTTAGAGATCAAGTGCTGATGATGTGTTAAAGTCTTGAAGATGATGATAGGTCAAAGAAGATAATGCAAATTATGATGATGGGTAGAGCAATTATCAAATCGTCTAATTTTGAACATTTGAGCACTACTTTTACGTATACGTATACGTGTTGTATCATATACATATAAGAGTTGTCTTACATATACATATCACTAGGGCTGGGAATTTCTGACCCGACCTGAACCTAACCTGAAAATCGTGGGTTTAGGTTTACATTGAATGGGTGTGGGTTAGTTTCGGGTTGAACCTGCTGACCTGATTTCAAAAACAGGTCAGGTTTGGGTCAACCCATTGGGTTCACATGTTGACCTGACTTTTTATATAAATATAAAATTTAGGGTATATTGTGTAAATATACATGTAATTTAGGGTGTTTTACGTTAAAACTATAACAAATATCGAATGTCTTATATGGTTGTGCGTACATTTGGGGTGGCAAATCTCTATTTTCTATAAGCTCGCTCTCGTTTAAAGAATGCCTTTATTGGTAATTTTGATTTTTTAACTCTTGGAGAATGTATTTTTTATTGGAGAATGTATTGGTAATTTAGGGTTCGGGTCAACCTGCTAAAAATCAGGTCGGGTTCTGGTTTAAGTAATGTCTAAATTTTCAGGTTCGGGTCAGGTTTGGGTTTGTATAAATTTTTCAGGTTCGGGTCGGGTTCAACCCATCAACCCGATAACCTGACCCATTGAGCACCCCTACATATCACTACTATTATTTTGGGAAGAAGAGCGTCTACAAGATGAAGAAACCAAGAAAAAGTGGTTTGTTTTTGTTATATACATATATATAACTCTGCGTATGTATACGTAACAATGTTGTATTTGATGATACTATAAAATGTACTTGCATTGAGTGTAAAGCTTCTAATAAAATTATGCATTTCACATCTTGTACTAAAACTGTGGTCTTATTAGTTGTTCTTAACTTAGGGAATTACATATACGTTACATGCAAACCAACTGAAATTTAGTTACGTATATGTAACATTGTGAAAAAATAGTCAAAATTTTAAACTGGAGAGAGGAGTGAGAAACTAAATTTATGTGAAGTTATGACTTTTTTTTATTTGGACTAATATACTCTTTTTGATTAAAATCTTTTACATGGTATGTAATTAACAAAATTAGTAATTTTTTTTGGTTTTCAATGTTTTCATTTATAAGTTAGTTTTCAATAGAACTAGCCCGTATATATGTATATATATATATATATATATAAATATATATATATATATATATAGGGGAGGGTTCATTTGAGAAGAGCAAATATTGCGAGAAGAAAAAGAAATTGCTAAATTCTTCATTTTTTCAACAAAAAACGTTTTTAACTTACAAAACAATGATAGAAATGCAACATTTATTCATTAACTTTGATATTCAATAAATAAAATTTAATAAATTTCGTTTATTTGTTAAACCTACACATGTGGAAGTCATGTGTATGTTAGGTTACTTACACATAACCTACACGTGTGTAGGTAAATTTAAAACGCTAAATATACATACGTAAAAAATATTTTAATGATTTTTTTTAGTTTATACCTTACACATTTGTATGTAGGAAGTGAATTTATTTTAAAAAATTAAACAAATGAAAAGTTTTTTTAGTGATTTAGGTTTCTTCTTTTTCTTCTCGTAATATATAAGTCTTCTCAAATGAACCTCCACCTATATATATATATATATATATATATATATATATATATATATATATATATATATATATATGGTAGGGTTCAAGAGAGAACTCATTTCAAGTTGAGAACTATAGAACTACTAAAAAGAAAAGGGATAGGATTTTAAAGAGGAAGGGTAAAATTTGGAACTTTAAATATTTCTATCTTTTGCATACGTTAATATTATTTTTAAAAAATTGAACCATTAGATCAAGAATTTCTTATCTTTCATTTGAGTATAAATAACGTTATAAAAAATATTTTTTTTCTCGTATTTTTAATTTTCATACTGCATATATGTAGTATTGCGATATTGTATTTGATTATATTTTTCTTTAAACGCTAATAACTTTTTCATACGTTATTTATATTAAAAAAATTTAAAAATCACATTTGGTTTTTATGATACTACATATATGTAGTATCATTGTACATTATGCATTTTTTGAAGCGACCAAACGGATCAAGAGTCTAATAATTATTTAAAGTCTACATACGATCTTAAATGACCAATAACAAAGTTCATAATATTCCATATTAAAAACCTTATTACAAACGAAAACAAAACCAATATTTATACTATATCTAAACATAAAGATAATAATAAACTAATAAACCAGTGATAAATATCATAAAAAAGTTTAAAAAAAACTTAAAATTCAAACTATAAGATAACAATGCATCAATATTGCATATACTGCATATATGTAGTACTTTGATACTACATATATGTAGTATACGATACTGCATATATGCAATACTATAAAATTTAAAAAAGGGGATAGGGAATATGGTGATGTTATGCACCTAAGTTACACGTAAAACCATTAAAATTACATAGCTTTAATAAATTAACTTAAATTTTTTATTAGAAAACTTAACTCATTGATCTTTATTCAATGTTAATGGACGAATCAGTCTTCTCCTCTTAGATCATAATTTTTCTCTTTATCATTTACTCAATAATCGTCATTCATTTTAGTAAAATATTATCCGCCCTTTAAAAATCGATCGTAACTCAGTTTGGCTTCTGAATTCCAACTTACAAATTAATATAACATGACTCATATAATTGGTATTATGATATGCGCATGCTGCACATATTCATACCACATCACATAACGTGAACCAAGTTATTGCTAGCAATGTCAATACGATCATATGAGAAAATCCAAATTTGAAATTGAGGCATGATGATGTTGTTTTTTGTGATAACGTCATCGAAATCAATGCCCTTGAACTTTTGATATTTTATCAAAGTATGTAGTTTTGATGGTTTTTTGGGTAATTTAGGTTCATAACAACACCGTATTCATTTCCCCAATTTAAAAATATACGGTATCGTATATTACATATATGCAGTATTGAAAGTAAAAAAACGAGAAAAAAATATTTTTTTATAACGTTATTTATACTCAAAAGAAAGATAATGAAATTCTTGATCTAATGGTGCAAAAAAAATTTAAAAACTTAACGTATGCAAAAGATAGAAATGTTTAAAGATTTACATATTTAAAGTTCCAATTTTACCCCTCCTTTAAAAACTCCAACCATATCTTTTTTTAGTTCTCTAGTTCTCAACTTAATATGGAGTTCTCTCTTGATCCCTATATGGGTGGGGTTCAAGAGAGAACTCATTTTAAGTTGAGAACTAGAGAACTACCAAAAAGACAAGGGATGAAATTTTAAAGAGGAAGGGTAAATTTGGAACTTTAAATATATAAATATTTAAATATTTCTATCTTTTGCATACGTTAATATTAGTTTAAAAAAATTGCACCATTAGATCCAGAATTTCTTTATCTCTCATTTGAGTATAAATAGCGTTATAAAGAATAATTTTTTTCTCGTTTTTTGTATTGTCATATTGCATATATGTAGTATTGCGATATTTTATTTGATTATATATTCTTTAAACGTTACTAACTTGTTCTTACGTTATTTATATTAAAAAAATTTAAAAATCACGTTTTGGTTAACTTTGATGCATTACATATATGTAGTATCAATGTACTTAATGTATTTTTTAAACGGCTAAATGACTTAAGAGTCTAATAATTATTTATAGTGTACATACGATCTCAAATAACCAGTAACAAAATTCATAAGATTTCATATTAAAAAAACTTATTGCAAATGAAAATTGAAACAATACTTATATTATGTCTAAACATAAAGATAATAATAAACTAATAAACCAACGATAAGTATCATAACAAAGTAACATAAACTTGAAATTCAAACTATAAGATAACAATGCTCAATATTGCATAAATGTAGTAGTATGATACTACATATATGTAGTATACGATATTGCATATATGCAATACTATAAAATTTAAAAGGGGATAGTGAATACGGTGATGTTATGCACCTAAGTTACATGTAAAACCATTAAAACTATGTAGCTTTGATAAATTAACTTAAAGTATTTTTTATAAGAAAACTTAACTCATTGATCTTTATTCAATTTTAATGGACGACACAGTCTTCTTTTCTTAAATCGTTGTATTCTCTTTCTCATTTTCTCAATAATCGTCATTCATTTTAGTAAAAGATTATCAACCCTTTAAAAATCGACCATACCTCAATTTGGCTTATTAATTTTAACTAATAGATTAATATAACATGACTTATATAATTGGTATTGTGATATGCTGATACTACACATATTCAACCACATCACATAAAGTGGACCAAGTAATTGCTAACATGGCTTATATAATTGGAATTAATGCATGACAATGTTGTTTTTTATGATGACATTATCGAAATTAATATCGGGGAACTTTTGTTATTTTATCAAAGTACGTAGTTTTGATGGTTTTTAGTTAATTTAGGTGCATATAACACCGTATTCACTTTTCCCAATTTAAAAACGTACAATATCGCACTACTATATGCAGTATTGAAAGTAAAAAATACGAGAAAATTTTATTTATTTATAACTTTGTTTATACTCAAATGAAAGATAATAAAATTCTTAATCTAATGGCGCAAAAAAAGTTTTAAAAAATTAAAGTATGCAAAAGATAGAAATGTTTAAAGATTTATATATGTAAAGTTCCAATTTTACCCTTCCACTTAAAAATTTCATCTCTTGTCTTTTTTTTAGTTCTCTAGTTCTCAACTTAATATCGAATTCTCTCTTGATCCCTCCCCTATATATATATATATATATATATGGTAGGGTTCAAGACAGAACTCATTTTAAATTGATAACTAGAGAACTACCAAAAATACAAGAGATGTAATTTTAATGAGAAATGGTAAAGTTAGAACTTTAAATATATAAATCTTTAAACATTTCTATCTTTTGCATACGTTAATATTATTTTAAAAAAATTGCAACGTTAGATCAAGAATTTCATTATCTTTCATTTGAGTATAAATAACGTCATAAAAAATCTTTTTTTTTTCTCGTTTTTTTAAATTTCATACTACATATATGTAGTATTGCGATATTGTATTTGATTATATTTTTCTTTAAACGTTACTAACTTTTTCATACGGTATTTACATTAAACAATTTTAAAAATCACATTTTGGTTTTTTTGATACTACATATATGTAGTATCAATGTACTTGATGCATTTATTAAGTGGCCAAATGACTCAAGAGTCTAATAATTATTTAAAGTGTACATATGATCTCAAATAACCAATAACAAAGTTCATAAGATTTCATATTAAAAAAAATTATGGCAAATGAAAACAAAATCAATACTTATACTATGTCGTTTTTTTACGTTTATTAATTACGAACATCTGATCATGTATGGAGTGTTCTTGACGTTTTCGTTTTTAATTTTTGACGTTTTCGTTTACTAATTAATAACGTCCGATCAATGTTTTTGACGTTTTCGTTTATTAATTACGAACATCTGATCATGTATGGCGTGTATTTGACGTATTAATCATTGTTATGACGTTTTCGTTCGACTTCAGTGTTTATTCATTGCAGATAAGTTATGACGTTTTTTATCAGTTAATTTTTTCATCAAAATGGTGTTATTTTATAGAGTCAATTTATTCTTGGTGTTTTTTAAGCATGACGATGAAAACGCTCAATGACTAATATACCCCAGAACTATAAGTCGCGTCAGCAAAAACATCATAATATTTACAAAAACACCACCGCGTCAATCTGGGCCATAGACAACCAGATCCAACGCCCCAGAATCCTTCTTAGCGTTTTTAAAGTTTTTTCCCTTTTTAGAAAATCCCTCCTCTATATATATATATATATATATATATATATATATATATATATATATATATATATATATATATATAGGGTAGGGTTCAAGAGAGAACTCATTTTAAGTTGAAAACTAGAGAACTACCAAAAATACAAGGGATGAAATTTTAATGAGGAAGGGTAAAATTGGAACTTTAAATATATAAATATTTAAACATTTCTATTTTTTACATACGTTAATATTATTTTAAAAAAAATTGCACCATTATATCAAGAATTTCATTATCTTTCATTTGAGTATAAATAACGTCATAAAAAATAATTTTTTTCTCGTTTTTTTAAATTTCATACTACATATATGTAGTATTGCGATATTGTATTTGATAATATTTTTCTTTAAACGTTACTAACTTTTTCATACGTTATTTACATTAAACAATTTTAAAAATCACATTTTGGTTTTTTTGATACTACATATATGTAGTATCAATGTACTTGATGCATTTATTAAGTGGCCAAATGACTCAAGAGTCTAATAATTATTTAAAGTGTACATATGATCTCAAATAACCAATAACAAAGTTCATAAGATTTCATATTAAAAAAAAATTTATGGAAAATGAAAAAACAAAATCAATACTTATACTATGTCTAAACATAAAGATAATAATAAACTAATAAACCAATTATAAATATCATAAAAAAGTAAAAAAAAAAAACTTGAAATTCAAACTATAAGATAACAATGCATCAATATTGCATATACTGCATTTATGTAGTACTTTGATACTACATATATGTAGTATACGATACTGCATATATGCAATACTATAAAATTTAAAAGGGGATAGTGAATATGGTGATGTTATGCACCTAAGTTACACGTAAAACCATTAAAATTACGTAGCTTTGATAAATTAACTTAAATATTTTTATCAGAAAACTTAACTCATTGATCTTTATTCAATGTTAATGGACGACTCAGTCTTCTCCTCTTAGATCATAATTTTTCTCTTTCTCATTAACTCAATAATCGTCATTCATTTTAGTAAAATATTATCCGCCCTTTAAAAATCGTTCGTAACTCAATTTGCCTTCTTAATTCCAACTAACAGATTAATATAACATGACTCATATAATTGGTATTATGATATATGCATGCTGCACATATTCATACCACATCATATAATGTGAACCAAGTTATTGCTAGCAATGTCAACACGATCATATGAGAAAATCCAAATTTGGAATTGAGGCATGATGATGTTGTTTTTTTGTGATAACGTCATCGAAATCAATGCCCTTGAACTTTTGATATTTTATCAAAATATGTAGTTTTGATGGTTTCTTGGGAAATTTAGGTTCATAACAACACCGTTTTCATTTCCCCAATTTAAAAACATACGGTATCGTATATTACATATATGCAGTATTGAAAGTAAAAAAAGGAGAGAAAATTATTTTTTTATAACGTTATTTATACTTAAACGAAAGATAATGAAATTCTTGATCTAATGGTGCAAAAAAAATTAAAAAACTTAACGTATGCAAAAGATAGAAATGTTTAAAGATTTACATATTTAAAGTTCCAATTTTACCCCTCCTTTAAAAATTCCATCCATACATTTTTTGTAGTTTTCTAGTTCTCAACTTAATATGGAGTTCTCTTTTGATCCCTCCCATATACATATATATATAGGGTAAGGTTCAAGAGAAAACTCATTTTAAGTTGAAAACTAGAGAACTACCAAAAATACAAGGGATGAAATTTTAATGAGGAAGGGTAAAATTGGAACTTTAAATATATAAATATTTAAACATTTCTATTTTTTACATACGTTAATATTATTTTAAAAAAATTGCACCATATATCAAGAATTTCATTATCTTTCATTTGAGTATAAATAACGTCATAAAAAATATTTTTTTTCTCGTTTTTTTAAATTTCATACTACATATATGTTGTATTGCGATATTTTATTTGATTATATTTTTCTCTAAACGTTACTAACTTTTTCATACGTTATTTACATTAAACAATTTTAAAAATCACATTTTGGTTTTTTCGATACTACATATATGTAGTATCAATGTACTTGATGCATTTATTAAGTGACCAAATGACTCAAAAGTCTAATAATTATTTAAAGTGTACATATGATTTCAAATAACCAATAACAAAGTTCATAAGATTTCATATAAAAAACTTATGGCAAATGAAAACAAAACCAATACTTATACTATGTTTAACATAAAGATAATAATAAACTAATAAACCAATTATAAATATCATAAAAGAGTAAAAAAAACTTGAAATTTAAACTATAAGATAACAATGCATTAATATTGCATATACAGCATATATGTAGTACTTTGATACTACATATATGTAGTATAAGATACTGCATATATGCAATACTATAAAATTTAAAAGGGGATAGTGAATATGGTGATGTTATGCACCTAAGTTACACGTAAAACAATTAAAATTACGTAGCTTTGATAAATTAACTTAAATTTTTTTATTAGAAAACTTAACTCATTGATCTTTATTCAATGTTAATGGACGACTCAGTCTTCTCCTCTTAGATCAAAATTTTTCTCTTTCTCATTTACTCAATAATCGTCATTCATTTTAGTAAAATATTATCCGCCCTTTAAAAATCGATCGTAACTCAATTTGACTTCTCAATTCCAACTAACAGATTAATATAACATGACTCATATAATTGGTATTATGATATGCGCATGCTGCACATATTCATACCACATCACATAACGTGAACCAAGTTATTGCTAGCAATGTCAATACGATCATATGATAAATCTAAATTTGGAATTGAGGCATGCTGATGTTGTTTTTTTGTGATAACGTCATCGAAATCAACGCCCTTGAACTTTTGATATTTTATCAAAGTATGTAGTTTTGATGGTTTCTTGGGTAATTTAGGTTCATAACAACACCGTATTCATTTCCCCAATTTAAAAACATATGGTATCGTATATTACATATATGTAGTATTGAAAGTAAAAAAAACGAGAAAAAATTATTTTTTTATAACGTTATTTATACTCAAATGAAAGATAATGAAATTCTTGATCTAATGGTGCAAAAGAAAATTAAAAAACTTAACATATGCAAAAGATAGAAATGTTTAAAGATTTACATATTTAAATTTACAGTTTTACCCCTCCTTTAAAAATTCCATCCATCTATCTTTTTTTTTAAAGATAGAATGATTAAGTTTCATACTACATTTATTTATATATATTCTACTTGTTATACATAAAATAACATACTTAGTTATATTTCAAATATCTTTTTTGTTTCATACAACATTTATTTATATTTATTCTACTTGTTTACATATGTAATTACTACTAGATTAGTACCCGTGTACCACACGGATTTTAGTTTTATAGGTTTTAACTCAATTTACATATCAAATTTACTTTTAACATATCTTTTATTAAATCGATTTGGATATTTACAAATATATTCATATAAAAAATCATATGTTACAACAAAGGATATGATTTATAATAATTGATAGATTTTTATTGGAACATATCGGGTTAGGAGATAATTCATGATAATTGTAAATTTTTTTATTTGAACATATCGAGTTATGAGATAATTAATGATAATTGGTAAAACTTTAATTTGAACATATCGGGTTAGGATAAATCATAATAATTGATAAGTTTTTTATTTGAACATATCAGGTTAGGAGATAATTCATGATACTTGGTACATATCGGGTTAATATATACATCATGATAATTGGTAAATTTGTATTTGAACATATCGGGTTAGGAGATAATTGATGATAATTTGTGAATTTTTAATTTAAACATATCGGGTTATTTCGAATATGGAGCATACCACGACCCGTCTAAAAATTCTCCATCAAATTAATTAGAACATGGTACCTAAGCAAAATCCTATGTGGAATAGTTAAAATGATGACATGTGGATGTGTTACTCAATTATTAGAATAGGTAGATTTGTTCCGCACATTATTTTGTTAGTTAACTTATGATATTTTAATTTGTGATTCATAAGTTTCTTACTAAATGTTTGAATGTTAGACTATTATTATATGCTTTTGGAAGATTTTAAATTGGATTTGAAATGTATGTTACTTGTTTTGAAATAAAAAATTAAAATGTCATTTTGTGTCAAATTCTTTTATTCAAATTCGTCTAGAATTCGACATTTAAATTTGAATCTATTTGAATTTAAATTGAAATTTAAATCCTACATATCTAATTCAATTACGTATTAACGTCGAGTCCAGTTTCAAAAAAACAAATTCGATTAATTTGATAATTTAGAATTCGATTCATCGCACTCCAAACAATTCACATAGTAAATATTATGCGCACCACGACCCTTTAGTTACGAACATCGTTCAAGATGTTTTAGGTTTCTTCCCATCTTATGTTCACCTTCATGTGTTTGGATGTCTTTGTTATCTTAACCTCCCATCTGCTTCTTCACTTAAGCTTATGTCTCGGTCCTCTTCGAGTCTCTTCCTTGGACCATCATCGGATAATCGAGAATATTGGTGTATGGATCTTCTAAGTCAACGGATCATTATCTCTCTTCATGTCATTTGTTAAGAAACATATTTTCTGTATACCTCCTTTAATTTGACCTACATTTTCGGATTACACTCTCTTTGGCCCACTCACACCTCTACCTTCAGTTGCTTTAGCAAATTCTACTATCCTACTATAATGGGGTCACGTATCTACTGGTTCGCTAGGTTCTAGCACGTCCCCTCGGCCAAGTTTTTTGTCTGACCCGCCCTCTTAACTTATCGTCCCTAATCTCGTTTTTCCAAGTTTCCCATTTGGTTCAACTATGATAAGTTCATGTCATTCAAACTCTGCACCTATAGAAGGCCCCACCACTACACCTACAGACATTGGCGAGGTTAATGGGGGCCAACGTGGGTTGCCGCTAGACATGTTTTTCCGTCAGTAGTGTTACTTTTAAGACAAGTAGGTTAAAAAATTTATTTGTATTGAGTTGCCCACCTAGAAAAAAATTACAAACCTACTAAAAATTTACAAACCGACTTTCAATTTTTGTTGGTTTCTATTCATTAGGATATAGGGGTTTTCATTTTTGGAGTATTGGATCATAACAGTCCCTAACTTTATGTTTTTGTTGCTACTGGTCCAAATTTCAGAAATATGTGTTGACGGTCCCAACATTTATCTTTATTGTCACTAATGGACCGTTTTTAATGCTGTAAAAATTTAACGGTGTTAAGTTTTTTTTTTAATTACTTACCGATGTTTTAAGGCTTTTGATCGGAAGAAGTTTATGAGTCGTTTGATGTAAAAATAACCTTAAAACAAAGCTCCAAACTAAGAAATTTGTGCAACCGATTAAAGCATCTTTAGATTTAAACACCCAATTGAAGCACCGTTTCATCATTTGGAGCATGTTTCGATATAATTTTGTATCAGTCGATTCGTATTATTCTTCCGATCAAAAGCCGCAAAATGTCGGTCTGGAATTAAAAAAAAATTAACGTCGTTTGATAAAGGATAAATTATACATAAATCCCTAGTTGTGTTTGATTGCATTTTGTGTCGTTTCGGTAACGTTTTATATTATTTTTGACACAACTAATGTTTTTGTGTTTTGTAGGTCCCATGTTGATAAAGAAACGGATAGATCGTGAAAAATCGAATCCATAGGAAAAAACGGGGAGCGAAACGGAGTTACGAGCGAACCGGAGCGCGAAAACGAAAATCTGGATCAGAAAAAGGGGGTCAAGACGCTACGCGGCCAGCCCCCCTTTTCTCACCGCGCGGCGTGGCGTGGAAGGGTTCTTTTGACGCGTTTTTGGCCCGTTTCGCTATATAAACTCCTCTAACTTCAACCCTAGCCTCCAGGTACGAATGGGAGACGAAAAATAGCAGTTTGGAGGTGTTTTTGGAGGCTACGAAGACGAAACAACGTGTCGGAAGCTCGTGGGATTGAAGATTGCATCTTGGATCAATCGGGTTACTTCGTTCTTTCGTTTTCGTTTATTTTAATCATGTTCACTACTTTTGAATTTGTGTTTTTCATTATGAACATGCTTGGCTAAACTCGTTAAAACTACCTAGGTTTATGTTGATTCGTTAACGGTTTGTTTGAACTTGCGTTGGAATGATTTGGTTATGGTTAATTTATGTTTAATTAAAAGTTTGAACCCTTATAATTGTTTGATGCATTGTATGTGTTTGAATTGGTAGAATTGATAGTATTAATCCATGTGTTCTTGGTGATCGTCTATGTCACGCAATAGGATTCATTTAGTCATTAACGTGAGTTGTGATTATTATGGTTTAACTGCAGTATAACCATATGATTAATAGTATTAATGAAACTTGTAATAATGTATAGCCAACCTAGATATCCGTGAGGTGATAGTTTGTTAACAAGTCTTGGTTAGTCAAATTTGCTAGGTTTAGGTTTTTGTGAAAATTCCGGCTTAGTGTTAATTATTAATCTTGCTTGTTAAATTAAATAATTGGGTTTAAATGGCTTTAAGGGTCGTATCGTGAGATAGATCTTTAGCGTGGATCAATTAGGCATAATTTGATTAGATAACCGTGAGGAGGTTTAATCCCGTAACCGGTGTGCTAATAACTTAATAGTTATCCTTTAGGTTTCTTCTCGAGAAGGGTCGAGGGTCTTAATTAGGAAGCTTTTAAGTGAATAACTTTAGATCCCGGTTCCATAACCATTAATCCAACGTGAGTGATAACTGAAGTTAACGGTGATTCTAGCCTAGGTGGTTTGTTTTCTCTCATCTGTTTTAAATTCGTTTTCAAATTCTCAGTTTCCATTTTTAGTAAGTTTCCATTTTTAGTAACTTTCTATTTTTAGCAGGTTACTATTTTTAGCAGTACAAACCCCCCTTTCAAATAATCTTTTATTTAAGTCGTGTCTAGTCAGTCGAGTCTTGTTTAGTTAATTAAACGTAGTATATAGAGTCTGTGGGTCGACACCCGGACTTACGTACGCTATATTACATTCGACCGGTCCACTGCCGGTTGTGTGTGATTTAGTAGTTTGTCTTGGTTTTATAAATTTAAAACTAGGTGTTTTTGTTTGTTTATTTTATATATATATTACACGCATCAAGTTTTTGACGCCGTTGCCGGGGACTCTTGGTAATTGCGTTAATTAACTTTGTTGAGTCTTAACTGCTACATACGTGCTTTGTCTTATTTGTTTTATTTGAGTCGTAGGATTAGTTTTATTTTGCTCTGTTTTTCCTCCCCATCGAGTCTTTCTTGTTATTAAATATGTGTGAAATTTGCGGAGGACCTCACTTTACTTATCTATGTCCACAATATACGAGGTCCTCTGCACTACCTCATTTTGCTAACTCTTTTGGGCATGTGCAGTCATATTCATCACAAGTGTGTTCGGTTGACCCATATTTTCCACAGTCATATCATATTGGTCAAGTCTTTGATATCAACTCTGTTGGGGGTAGTGATGGTGCTTTGAGTAGGATAGAGGAGTTGCTAACCCAGTTAGTTGCTAAGAAAGCAACTACTCAAAGAACGTTAGCAGGATATGATAGCCTTTTGCAGAGCAGCCAGATGATGGAAGATACTAATAAGGCTCTGAAGGATATCATGAGGAGGTCAAATGAAGAGGAGGAGTTTCAACATGAGCAGCTGCAGCAAAAATCAGGTAATGATAACTCATTTTCTACATTCTCTTTTGAATCTTGTAATATTATTTCTGAACCATAAGATATTTTACACTTGTCTTGTGAGGATGAGGTTTTGCAGGAATTCCAAGTACATCCGGAGACGAAAATGGACACTTTAGTCCCACCTCCAGTCTGTCAGGAAAAGAAAGTGGAAATGAACAAGTGTTTGAGCCTGAAAGAAGAACAAATGAAGGTGCAGGAGGTCATGAACACTCGATGGCACTCACTAAGTTCGGCGGAGAAACTTCATTATTTATCAGAAAATGGGAGGCTTACGGATGAACTCGCTAATCTAAGGATGACAACATGCGAAGCCGATCAAGAACCGGATATCTCCACTGATGACGAGAAACAAAAAGTGGAGTATGCCGATACAAAATTGGATGATGAAGATGATCTTTCCGAAAAAGGTAAGTGTTCTGACCAAATTTCAATTTCATCTGATATTCCTGAACTATTTGACTCATCATGTGATATATTTGAATCTTTGGATTCTTTTGATATTTCACAATTGTTTTGTGAGTTTGATGAGATGCAAGAGCTACATGAGGGAGATGTGAAGGAGGTACCAGTTCCATCCTGGGAGGATGAGTTCGCTGATAAACTGGTGGACCTGCCTTTTTGTAAGGAGGTAGAATTTGACCCACTTGGCGATTTCAAGATTTTCGAAGACTTAGTATACAATCAAACGCCAAGTGTGGGGATGAGTCAACTACCGAGTGAGCTTGAGGAAGAGGTACATGATGACGATTCCTCAATACCTCGGTTTAAATCAAGGAAAGAACCGAGGGGGCGCAAATTGTTGCAAATCGGGAGATGGTTTACGAGGATGAAGAAACCCTTAAAGTGCAAGCATGACCAGTCTTCACGATACTTGCCATGCATCCGGTTCTTTCCAGGTAAGTATAAATGTTGGTGGTCTGACCCGTTTAAAGCTTTTAAATTTATTTTCAATTCTACTTTTGATTTTCAAAATGTGTTTGTGGACCGTGTGGAATTGAACGGGTTAGATAGGGTCCAGATCAAAGAGAAACCTCCTGATTAAGTTCAAATCATGGGAGGTTTCTCATTGGTTTACTAGTTTGTAGAGTTTGTTTAATTTTCTTATCGACTCAGTTTTATTTATTTTTATTTTATTTTGTGTCGAGTCAGTGTTACGCTCGGGTATTCTTGTTTTTGTTTTTGCAGGTTTAAATCATTCTCACCCGTACTCAATCTCCATTCGGGTGAGTTTGTATTTGTGAAGACGAAGGAAGATCTCGAGAGTGTCGGTGAAGCGCGATCGCGACCGAAATGCTATACGGTCGATGCTGAAGATTGGAACGAAGACTTGGAGCATACGCGTTCTGCAAATAACCAGCTAAGTCTTTTCCAATTCACCTATCTATCTTTTTATTTCTGCATTTTATTTTATTTTATTTTATTTTATTTTTAGATGTTTTCTATCTCTACATTGAGGACAATGTAGAACTTAAGTGTGGGGATGGGAAATAATCATTTCTAAGTCTTGTTTGTTTGTTTCGAGTCTTATAGAGTCATAAAAAATCCAAAAAAAACTGAAAAAAAAAATTGAAAAATGTCTTTGTTTGAGCTGTGCACTTGAAATAGAAAATGATAGTAAACTGATTTTGGTTTTCAAATGAGTTGTGGTTTTTAAACAAAGATGAATTTGGATAAACATTTGGTAACCCAATTAGTTGAGATAGTTTCCCTAAGGGTTTTTAATTGAAAAGTAATTGTCGTGAATCTCGTGGGTCATCATCTTAGGAGGAATAAGAAGGCCTTAACTAAAGAACAATTAGGCACCATTGTAGGCTTTAGAACTTAAATAGGTTAAGGGGTAGTGCCATTTTAGGATTTATAACACACTTCTTGTGAAAGAAGTGGCGCATCCGCAAATCAAATGTCCACCGGGTATAGTACTGAAAAGCGCTCAAAGTAGCTGCTAAATAAAAGAGCTCAAAGTAGCCAAATAAAAAAAATGAAAAAAATATAAGGCAAGTGATCCAAAACCTCATGTGCTCTACCTCCGGGATAGCGACTTGGATACGACACCCCTGGGTGAGGTGATCTTGTTTTATGAAAAAAAAAAGAATAACAGTCTATACCCACAAAATTCATCCATCAAAATCCACCCTAATATGGCACTAGTTCTTAGCGTAGTTAAGTTCTTTAGGTTACTTAGGTAGGAAAACCTTTTTGGTTTATCCTGTGCCTCGTCAAGCAACAATAATCGGGCTGACTTATTTTTCCTCTGTGTGAGACCTTGTAGACAAATGATCTAATTAAATTTAAATTAAACATAAAGGGAAACTTAATTAGCTAGTGTTAGGGTGTTTATGTAAACGCACCACTGTTTATCAGAATTCGGTTTTTGTTTGTGAAACTGTAATGAAGTTGATGTCTTAATTAGTTATGATTCTATGTGCATGCTTTTTCAGGGACGAAAAAGGTTAAGTATGGGGATGTTTGATAAAGGATAAATTATACATAAATCCCTAGTTGTGTTTGATTGCATTTTGTGTCGTTTCGGTAACGTTTTATATTATTTTTGACACAACTAATGTTTTTGTGTTTTGTAGGTCCCATGTTGATAAAGAAACGGATAGATCGTGAAAAATCGAATCCATAGGAAAAAACGGGGAGCGAAACGGAGTTACGAGCGAACCGGAGCGCGAAAACGAAAATCTAGATCAGAAAAAAGGGGGTCAAGACGCTACGCGGCCAGCCCCCCTTTTCTCACCGCGCGGCGTGGCGTGGAAGGGTTCTTTTGACGCGTTTTTGGCCCGTTTCGCTATATAAACTCCTCTAACTTCAACCCTAGCCTCCAGGTACGAATGGGAGACGAAAAATAGCAGTTTGGAGGTGTTTTTGGAGGCTACGAAGACGAAACAACGTGTCGGAAGCTCGTGGGATTGAAGATTGCATCTTGGATCAATCGGGTTACTTCGTTCTTTCGTTTTCGTTTATTTTAATCATGTTCACTACTTTTGAATTTGTGTTTTTCATTATGAACATGCTTGGCTAAACTCGTTAAAACTACCTAGGTTTATGTTGATTCGTTAACGGTTTGTTTGAACTTGCGTTGGAATGATTTGGTTATGGTTAATTTATGTTTAATTAAAAGTTTGAACCCTTATAATTGTTTGATGCATTGTATGTGTTTGAATTGGTAGAATTGATAGTATTAATCCATGTGTTCTTGGTGATCGTCTATGTCACGCAATAGGATTCATTTAGTCATTAACGTGAGTTGTGATTATTATGGTTTAACTGCAGTATAACCATATGATTAATAGTATTAATGAAACTTGTAATAATGTATAGCCAACCTAGATATCCGTGAGGTGATAGTTTGTTAACAAGTCTTGGTTAGTCAAATTTGCTAGGTTTAGGTTTTTGTGAAAATTCCGGCTTAGTGTTAATTATTAATCTTGCTTGTTAAATTAAATAATTGGGTTTAAATGACTTTAAGGGTCGTATCGTGAGATAGATCTTTAGCGTGGGTCAATTAGGCATAATTTGATTAGATAACCGTGAGGAGGTTTAATCCCGTAACCGGTGTGCTAATAACTTAATAGTTATCCTTTAGGTTTCTTCTCGAGAAGGGTCGAGGGTCTTAATTAGGAAGCTTTTAAGTGAATAACTTTAGATCCCGGTTCCATAACCATTAATCCAACGTGAGTGATAACTGAAGTTAACGATGATTCTATCCTAGGTGGTTTGCTTTCTCTCATCTGTTTTAAATTCGTTTTCAAATTCTCAGTTTCCATTTTTAGTAAGTTTCCATTTTTAGTAACTTTCTATTTTTAGCAGGTTACTATTTTTAGCAGTACAAACCCCCCTTTCAAATAATCTTTTATTTAAGTCGTGTCTAGTCAGTCGAGTCTTGTTTAGTTAATTAAACGTAGTATATAGAGTCTGTGGGTCGACACCCGGACTTACGTACGCTATATTACATTCGACCGGTCCACTGCCGGTTGTGTGTGATTTAGTAGTTTGTCTTGGTTTTATAAATTTAAAACTAGGTGTTTTTGTTTGTTTATTTTATATATATATTACACGCATCATCGTTATTTTTTTAACGGTTCATTAGTGGTAAAAATGAAAAAAGTTGGGACCGCAAAACATATTTCATAAGTTACCAGTAGTGATTGTTAAGATCCAATACTCTTTAATTTTTTTAAGTTTTGGGTTTAGGGGTTTTAGTTTTGCATGTTTTTGTTTGAAAGAAACAAAATTGAAAATCATGAGGAAGAATGTGCAGACACATCATTATGTTTTTTATTATTTGACCTGACCCGAACCAGATCGTTGACCTAAACATATAACTTGAAATATAGCTATAGAAAATAAATTTATGCATGTGTCCCGTAATTTTGGCCCACCCATTGAAAAAGTTAAAGCTTCGCCACTACCTACAAATGAGGTTCCCATAACTACGAACTCGACCTACAGTCAAACGGACTCCCTACGCACTCGACATACACTTAATCTTTTGGTCACATTCGAACCGTCCCCAAACGACAAATACATAAACATTTGTATCAATTGTTATAATTGTGTGCATGTTCTTCATAATATGATACACAATACGTATGTAAGTAAGTTTTTTATATGTGTTAATTGGTTTAGAACCTCAAACAATAAATTATAGTATATGTGATGTGTAACATCCGGCCCCTCATACCATCAATATTGTCCGCTTTGCTACATCAGAGCTCACGGATTTGCTTTTGGTTGCTCGGGTGAAACCTTCCTAGGATGGCCATCCATCCTGAGATTGCTGTCATCCGAGCACGCTTAACTGTGGAGTTTTCCACTCATCCACTAACATTAAGCCCCAAAACGCGTTGTTGGTATTTGAGGTCGGACATCACTTATAAATCCCAGATCTCTCCTGCCCACGGCCGATGTGGGATTTGCCTAAGGTGTTACAAACACCCCCCCTTTTGGACTCATCGTCCTCGATGAGGTTTGCCCCACCATCCCATTCTTAGATGTGGGATTTGCCTAAGGTGTCCCTCCGAACACCCCCGGGGACTCACCATCCTCGATGAGGTTTGCCCCACCATCCCGAACGGCACAGAAGTTGCTCTGATACCATTCTGTAACACCCCAACCCGGATAGGCTGACATGCCACTATCACAGTAGTCAGAAACAATAACAAGGTTCTATTATTACTAAATAAATAATTGTTTTACAAAGTATAGTCTCAAGGTCTTAACTTTTTATCAAAAATCTATTTCTCTAAATTTCTAAAATCTCTACTGTTCTCTTGCACTCTTCACACATCCCAAAGATCCCCTTGAATACCTGCCATATAACAAAGAAAACACCAAAAAGAAATACGGCTGAGCCAAAAGTTGCTCAGTAACGGAGAGAACAATAGTAACAATATGACAAAGGGGTAACGATTATCAGAGTAACAGACGTCAGCGGAAGCAACAAACACATATACATATGAAGCGTAGCGAATCCAGAACAGAATCCATACGGTTAACAAATAAAACTTCTCTGAAACAAATACTAAGTCACATATACCGTATGGCCAGAAATACCCATCGAGCACAAAACAAAACTAATGGTGTAAACAAACCCGTCGGCTTGAGTACTGTGAGCTGTATGTGGGCAAACACCATCACTCACCAAATCAGAACAAAACAAAAGTCTAGGATCGATCTATACGCCTCCCCAAATATCACTCATCGAGTGCCAGAAATATGGAGACACCGTGAACCAGTCACACCATCACGGAAAGTGCTACGTCATCGTATGCCCCAATGACGCACCGGCAGAATCCCTACCGGAGGCTAATTGCTCGGGTATTAGAGTCAAAACAAATAACTTTCACAACAAAGTCTAAACAAATGGTCTAATGCAAATATCTATAATGGAGCATGCGGTAATGAGTACAATATAATAAGTACCACATGCGTGTCAAATCAAAATATAGGTTTCAAAACAAATTAACGGACATGCCAAACGGTTCGACTCAAAAGAACAAATGATACTATGAAGTCAAAGTAAACGAATGCGTACTAAAAAGGGTAGCGAAAATAAGAATTATACTACGAGTAAAAGGGACACAGAATCCGTACCTTAGTCAAAAGCAAAAGTAACCAAGTAAAGCCGTCCTCCCGTTTTACTAACGAATGGTATCAGAGCAACTTCTGTGCCATTCGGGATGGTGGGGCAAACCTCATCGAGGATGGTGAGTCCCCGGGGGTGTTCGGAGGGACACCTTAGGCAAATCCCACATCTAAGAATGGGATGGTGGGGCAAAACCTCATCGAGGACGATGAGTCCAAAAAGGGGGGTGTTTGTAACACCCTAGGCAAATCCCAGATCTCTCCTGCCCACGGCCGATGTGGGATTTGCCTAGGGTGTTACAAACACCCCCCCCCCCCTTTGGACTCATCGTCCTCGATGAGGTTTGCCCCACCATCCCATTCTTAGATGTGGGATTTGCCTAAGGTGTCCCTCCGAACACCCCCGGGGACTCACCATCCTCGATGAGGTTTGCCCCACCATCCCGAACGACACAAAAGTTGCTCTGATACCACTTGTAACATCCGGCTCCTCATACCACCAATATTGTCCGCTTTGCTACATCAGAGCTCACGGATTTGCTTTTGGTTGCCAGGGTGAAACCTTCCTAGGATGGTCATCCATCCTGAGATTGCTGTCATCCGAGCACGCTTAACTGTGAAGTTTTCCACTCATCCACTAACATTATGCCCCAAAACGCGTTGTTGGTATTTGAGGTCGGACATCACTTATAAATCCTAGATCTCTCCTACCCACGGCCGATGTGGGATTTGCCTAGGGTGTTACATGATGTGTATGTATAACTTAATTAGTTGAGTGGTTGTTAAGTTAGTTATGAGATAGCTTATTTTATTACAGGAGAACAAATCAGCTCCTGACTTCTGTGATCTTACCAAAAACTTGTTCCATTCGTTGAAAGCCATTGCGGATTCAATTTCGGAAAATAGCTTGGTGTCAAAAATTCTCAATGGCTTACATTCTGACTATCAAATGTTTGTCACAAACATTGAGAATGTTGGTGTTAAACTAAGGTCTTAGTTACTAGCGAAATTCTCAACACATGAGTCATGTTTGATGCAAAATCAAACTCTCTTCTTTTCATCAACTCCAATCGTTGCTATAACTACTTCACATGTCATCAACCATCTCACAAGTCCTCATTAAACGTGGTTTGCTACAACGCACTTGTCTTGTTGAGTCTCATATATACTTTATCTACTCTAGCTCCATATGGTCGACAGCTTTCCCGTCATTCTGGTGATCCTCTGCGTGATCCCACTAATTTATAC
Organism: Tagetes erecta; assembly: GCA_030867185.1. Lineage (NCBI taxonomy): Eukaryota > Viridiplantae > Streptophyta > Magnoliopsida > Asterales > Asteraceae > Tagetes > Tagetes erecta. Next base: position 64,314,626 of record CM061486.1, on the reverse strand, counting down.
ATGATCGAGCACTCTTGGAGCTTTATAGTATTTGACCTTGACATTTTTAGAGATGGCCTATGCGATTAGCGAGTTGTCTCAGTTTCTTTAGATGCCTACTGACCATCATTGGGTTGTGGTCAAGCGTAATTTTTTGTACCTTTAGCATACTATTTCTCATGGGTTATGTATTCGTCGATCTGCTTATGCTGATTTACATGCTTATTCAAATGTTTATTGGGCTGGGTACCCTGATGATTGAGGTTCAACTACTGGTTATTGTGTTTTTCATGGTCCCAACATCATTAGTTAGAGCTCCAAGAAGCAACACATTTGCTCGACCTAGGACTAAGGTTGAGATTCATGCTCTTGCTCTTATTGCTGCTGAGCTTCAATGGATTCTTTATGTTTTACATGAGTTGCATATTCCATTCTCATGCCCACCTACCATTTGGTGTGGTAATATTCGGCCCACCTATGTTATAATCAGTCTAGTGTTTCATCCGTAGACTATTATATATGTGAGATGGTACTAGCTCAAACGTTACACTTTGAGATTGACTTGCATTTCATTTGTGAGATGGTACTAGCTCAGACGTTACATGTTTGATATATATGTCTATACGGCTATTCAAATTACAAATCTGTTTACCAAAGATTTGTCATACATTCGTTTTGACACTCTTTGATCCAATTTTCACGTGGGTTCCCCAGTTTAGCTTGAGGGGGCATATTACAGAGTTAGAGTATATATGTATATCAGTATATGTGATGTATATGGATAGATTAGTTGTGTACTAGTTGAGTTAGCTTTTGTTAAAACGGCGGCGGACACAACAAGAAGACTATTATACTTAATGATCAAGTTCGAAGCACCAACTTACCTCCATCTTATGAGCGCTTTATGAGATATTTTGTTATTTCCTTTCCATCCGCTTTCTATATATAGAGGATTGTATTCACGTTACTTCATCATATATGATCGAGATTAGATTAAGAGGAGTATAGTTTTAATCATTACATGCTTAAGTGAGTTTTAATCATTTATTGAATAAGGGTACTTTGATCACTTGAGCACAAACTAACAGAAAAAATTAACACCGTTAGTCAGATGTATATACATAGAAGAGAAATGGAAAACCTAGGGTATAAATAAACAAATTTAGACTTTAAGCTTCAAACCGTCACTTTTGAAAAACTTAAATATACAAAACGTAATTTACTCTAACTACACGCATGCATTTTTATAGAAAAATGAATGACTATTTTATTACAAAAATACAACAATCCAACTCCTCCATCCAAGAGTCAACACTACAAATGTTCCATACATTTATCCAACAATTGTACGTATATATAATTCTTCAACACATACATATATATATTCATACTTCACAATAACTTGATTTCAAAAACATTAACAAACCAAGCTATTTTTTTTATTTCTTCCCAAAAATAGCTATATAAGTAATTTTGAGCCAAACAATTACCTCTCAATACATCAATGTTCATAAATGGAATTTGTAGCAGCCAAGAGTGCAGCTCCAATTCCCGACCCGTCTTTTGAATGCTCGATAACCACATGGCTCGATAACTCAGGCCCAAGAAGTTCTGCCACCGCCTCTTTAAGGTACCTCTTGTATTGAGGGTAGTGTTCGTATAGACCTCCGTCCATAGCAACAACCGTACGTCTTCCAAACACGACACCCTTGGAATCCTCCTCCATCTTTTGGAGAATACCAACTATTCCTGCACCCGCCAAGCGGCCCCCACGCTTGGCGATTGTGTCACAAACGTCCACCACCATCCTTCTTGCGTCTAAATTTGAGTCCACCTGATATTGTGGTGAAAAATAGTCAAAACCAGTTCTCATTGGTTCGGTTTAAACATGGTTCAGTTTGAAGCCTGGTTATATACTGTTCCGTTCGATTTTAAATGGCTTCAAAGGAGCTGGTTACAAACCATCTTAAAACTGGCGGTTCGGGTTCAACCCAAGCAGTTTCAATATCATGAATTGGGCAGCAGATGTGGATATAAGTTGAAAATGTAAGAAAAAGACAATAAATTTTGAAGAAAAAGCTGCAATGACAAATTTACCCCTGTTACTTCATAGAGGATTGATCCAACTGCTTCAAGATCTTCTGAAGTGTCCTGCTGCATAGAACTTATATTTGGGGTCCTGCAATATAATTCAGTATTAATATTTTGATTATATACAAATACCAACATATTTATGAGACAAGTTAGATGTTTTGGTTACCCGAGCGCAAACGGAGTTTGTAGCTTTTGGGGAATATGCTTTCCAAATAATGAACCGGTTTCAGCCATCCTCACAAGTACTCGTCTCACAATTTCGCCAAGATACATACCTGATATCGTCTTTTCAAATAACTGTTTCAGTAATCAATAACACGAAAGGGTAAATTAGTCATTTTGTCTTGGGTTTGTTTAGAAAGAAATTATTTACAATGAATACAAAACAAACCAAAGATGAGAATTATTGCATGGTTTAGGATGCAGATATGGTAAAAATAGGTGAAACTTGCCTGTTCCCCGGGGTTTATACTCTCTGCATCCATCGCTCTATCGTATACCGTCAAAGGAAGACCGTTTGAAAATGCTCCCCACTCGGTGTTTATAATCTAAAAATAATCCAACATGTAATAGATCTAACATAACTTGAATCGACCCGTTCAAAACTTTTGCTGGCACATAAAGATACATGCCCACAACTACATTATAACATTAAAAGGTTAAAAAAAAGTTCTAATGAACAAGTTACAAACCGTTTTTCCGGAACTAGATTTATGGCCTTGTAGTTTAGGAATGGCGTCCACGGATTCCACATAGCAAGCATTGGTTCCGGTTCCAAGAATTACCGCAACCAGGACATCATTGTCCCAGTATCTTGCTCCAGCTAGTGTTGCAACCGTATCGTTAACCTATATTAACAAAATACACACACACTTTTTAACGACTATTTGCATTTGAAGTACGAGTGATATGATCAAAACTCAAAAGTGTTGTACCAAAGCAGAAACCCGCATGTCAAGCCCTTGCCTCCCCATAGCCTCGTTTAAACACGCGACAATATCCTTACCAGGCTGCAACACAAGCCAAACTTGTTATATTATCATTTCTAAAAGGCATACTGACTTTTATATTTCAATGATTCGTATGTGTTAATATTAGGAAAGAGATGCCAACGGTTCCGGAGACTGAGAACCCCTTTGTCCACTTGATCAGTATCCCGGAATCAATGGAGGTTTGCTTCACAGGAAATGAAAACGTAAATCCCGTCTCTCTACTTCTACCGTTTGGCAACACAAACTTCCCACCCTCTTTCTTCACAAAGTTTGCTAACGCACTCGCGATAAAATCAAATAGTTCCTAAAAGTTCATCAACCAAAAAGATTATTCAACTTATTTTCATAAAAATTAAATTATGAACTGAAAAATGTTTATATATGGAAAATGCATACCTCAGAGGTGCCAGACATTAACTCTTGTGGTATAGAAACTTGCTCAAATTCGGTAGCGATCACTCGATCATCCCTTCCTCCTAATTGAGTTCTAAGAACTCGAAAATTCGTACCACCGAGGTCCAACGCATAAAACAACCCTCTTTCATTCCTGCATTCATCCAACCGTCAACTAATTTTCAGTTTAAATTATACAAATACAATTAACTACCAAATGAAATGCTTCCAAGAACAGAAACATAGCCCAATTCTGACTATAAAAAGTCAAACCTGTTAACTTTGAAAATCAAATTATACATAGTTTATGTTCATTTCATGATTCTGAGCTGTGTTAAACGTAAACAATCCTTCATATCTAAACATGGGTTGTTAACATTTTACACTAAAAACCAACTATTTTTGTTAATTTCCTATATCAAAACTAAAAGCTTTGACATATAAAGTCAAACATAGACTGTTTTTGGGAATTAGAACTTAAAGTAGTAACTATTCTAATATTCTCTAATTGTCAACATAAATAACAACAATTTTACATAATAATCTGAACTGATCAAACATATGTTACATATATCAATTAAAAAACAGATACTAAAAAAAGTCAAAGAAAGTCAACAACAGATCAAATTAAAGAAACAGATCTTACCCAGTTGGTAAACAATCAACATAGCTAAGGATCATCTTCAGATCACTTCCACCGTCGACGGCGAGTCCGGCACGCATGTCCGCCGCCATAGCGTCGGCAATGTGGCGGAGGACGGGGAGAGGGGTGGCGCAGTCGAGCTGCAACTTGGTGAGTACCGGAAGTGCAGCGGCGGTGGAGATGGTGGTTGATCGGAGGAGCATGGTGACACGTGGCGAGCGGGGAAAGGGTGATCGGGAAATGGGGAATGATCGGACGGCGGGTGGAGGGTTAACGGTGATGGACATTGTTGTGAATTGACGGTGGAAACGAAGTTGATGTGTGGTTGGGTGGAAAGTGGAAACAGGTACATGTTTTGAAACAGGAGTTTAGTTTGTTTCTTTTATTTCGTTGTTTTGACCGTACAAGTTTTTTTTTAATTATTTAAAGTTAAACTAAATATAAATATAATATTTCTTCACTCTTTCTTTTACCTCCTCTCTTCTAGGCTATGTTCCCGAGTTCATTTAACGAGGGAAAAGAAAGGAAAAAAAATATTTTCTTTTCTCTTCTCTTCTTCTCCTCTCTTTCTTTCCTTTCTCCTCCTTCCTTTTCCTTCCATTTTGGAAGGAAACCCTTTCCTTCCTTTTTCCTTCCTTTTTCCCTTTATTTTCCTTTCATTTCTTTTCCTTTCTTTCCTTTAGTGAAACTCAGGAACACAACCCCATTCTATTTCCTTTCTTTTTTTCCCTTTAATAAAACTTAGGAACACAACTCTATTTTTCTTTCCTTTTATTTCCTTTCTTTTCTCTCCTAATCTATACTCTGGAATACAGCGTAATTTATTTGAAAAAAAAAACAGAAAACAATTGTCACAGTCAGACAAATACTATCAATAATTCAATATAACATTTTAATTACATAATTTTGACTCCTAAAGTTATGTGTTACGTATTTTTAACCTTCCTAATAGGTAAGGTCGGTTAGTAAATTTGTCATTTTTTCACATTAATAGTTGTTATATATATTTATTTTCATTCTTTGTCAACAATCTATTGTTTGATGGATTGGTTTTGGTCATTGATTAGCAACTTAGTGGCTTGGGTTCGATTCCAGTTGGTCGTTTTTTTTTAATTGCTATTTTATTAGTGTCACTTACAAATCTTCAACATTTGTTTTTTTCTTTTTTTTTTATATATTTATGGTTTTAGTTTTTGATTTTGACTAATTATCATTTTTGTTTATGATAATTCCGTTAGTTTTTGGCTTTGACCCGTTACTCTACTTTGATATATTTACGACTTATACCCTCTGATTTTCACTGGGTTATCGTTTTGACTTTTAACTTTGATATTTCTTCGTCTTTTAATATGAGACACATTACATCTTTGTATTGTGACGTATGAGACATTAAACTTTTTTTTATCAATGTATGTGACAGTCAGACACGTGACACCCGACCGCGTGACGTGGCCGCTGCATCGCGGTGCCCAGTCTTAAATCTAGTTACGGAGTATATTATAGGTATAAAATAGTAACTTACTTAAGTTTATGTAAAAGCATTTAGATAAATTAGTATTTTGCTCCTCGAGGTTTAATAAAAATCACGGTTTTAGTTCAATGTTTAGTTTTATACTCTTTTAGTCCACAAATTTCATACAAATTTGTTGTTTTAGTCCGCATCATTAGCGACCATCTATTTTTCCAGTTAGTTTGTCTGAAATGATAGTATACTTCTGGACTAAAATAGTAATTTTGACCAAACCACAAAGATCAAAATAGTAACTTATTATTACTATTGTTATTAATATAATTATTACTACTAAAACGTGATTTTAACCAAATCTCAGGGACCAAAATAGTAATTTGTCAAAAAGAAGTGTTCATGGGCACAATCTTTAAAGCGAGAAATCCAGGGTGCCAAGAAACCACAACAGGTGATGAAGGTGTAGAGGCTAGGCCTGAAACTTCTTCCGGGCCCAAAGATTCCATATATGTGGACGAGGGTAGTCTAAAACAAGAGAACACGGAATTGATGGAACAAAACTTAACCTTAGTGAAGCAACTTGTAATTGCTCACTTAAGAAACCCAAAGTGGAGAACAGTAATAGAGCAGGATGAAAAACTGATCTTGAACTTCAAAAACTCAAAAATGAAGTTCAAAGACTTGCAGCTGAAAATCACATCCTCCACTTTACATTAGACATAATGTCCCAACTTAAATCTGAGTTTGCGGCATTCTCAAAATGAAGGATACTGAAAGAGAAGAAGAAATTGCATCTCTTCAAGACAAAGCAACACTTCAAGAAGCTCTAATCTTGAGCTTGCAGCAACCATCTCCTCCATTAACTAAACAAGAACCTTTAGATGTGTCTTCCTGCTCTCAACATCTAGTGTCATCTGGAATCTCAGATGATGCTAACAAAAAGGGGTGAAGATGAGCTTAAAGATGCTGATACTGATGCTGCTGTTGAAGTTACAACTGTTGAAGCTAATGTAGTTGTTAATCCTATTGTTGAACTATTGTACATTTGTCATGAAACTATCAACAATATAGCATATCTTGAGCTTAGCTCAAACTCAAGGTTTTGGGAATCTTAGGAACTTATCTCCAGCTCTGACGCCAGACTAAGTGAAATTCTTGACAAAGTTGGCTATGACAATAAGGAAGAAAGAGTTAGTGAGTATAGGAGGATAATTTAAAAGTTCAACATAAGGATTATTGTTAGAAAGATTTTCTCTGGTCTCTCTTGTAACGTCCCATATTTTTCATTTATTTTTATTTCAAATGTAATTATACTCTTTATTCATTCTTTATAATTTAACCACGTTATCATAGTAAAAGTACTCTTATATCATTCTTGTTGATTATATGTTTCTACAACGCTTAATAATTTCGAATACACATTTTAACGCAAAATTGACCAACTTATCACGATTTAAATTTTTCTAGAAATTTTTATAAGTATTTAAGGTTCTTATGTTAAATTACCCAAAACATACTTATTTACTAAGTTTATGTTACAAAACAACTAATAAATAAGTTGATGGGTCACATTTGAAATTTTGGCCAACCACCGTCTTTAATGCTCAACCCTAATTCTCCTCTATAAATCACTCACTAAATCACTCCCACCTCTCTAATCTCTCTCCCTCAAACTCTCTCTCTCAAACTTTCTCAACCCATCTAACAATTCCATCTTTTCTTTGCAAGAAATCTCCAATAACAACTTGTGAGTTTTTATTTTATTTTTTCTTTCATTTTTTCCGAATTTCTTCTTTCATTTTTCTTAATTCCTTCTTTCATTTATCTTACATTATTTTTCTTTCTAAATATTTGAAACTTCCTCTTGGACTTACCGTATATTTGCCAAGGTAAATAAAGTTTGGTAAATCATCATTTCGAGGTTCAAGTTAGGATTATTTTCTTAAAACTTTATAAAACGAATTCCTTTTTTTGTTGTTTTGCTTGGAATATTTTTGTACCAAACCATGTTACCAACAAATATTATGTTGTATAACATGTGTTAAGGTTTTATTCTAGAAAACTTATGGCTCATAGCCTCATATGTCTTTCTTATATATCTTTCTTAAAACCGCTAAGTAATATATAAATAAGAAGTGAGTGAAACCAAACCATGTTTCCAAACAAATATGTTTGAGGACTTGTGTTATGGTATAAAAATGGTGATGTTAAGAACCTTGGTTCTACAACTAAAATTTCAACCATTCCTCACTTGATTACTTAGTAAACAAAGAAGTTATTTTATTTATGTATTTCTTTTCTTGTACTCATGACCATCCGAATCATCAATTATGTTGATGGTTTTGTGCATTGGTGAAACACTTGAGGTTATAATACCTCCATGCTTGACAATACATGACTATACTTGATAATATATATATATATATATATATATATGTATACACATATAATTCTATCTCCTAACCTTTAATATTAACCCAAACCATGGTTAAATATTATGTGTTAAGGTGTACGACATACTAATCTTATGATTCCTTATTTTGGACATCTAATGAGTGTTTAACACTCATGAAAAACACACACAAATAATAGTGTCCAAATAAGTATCTAAGTAGTATATGTTTTTATGTATTTTCATAGAGTTAATAGCCAAAATGGTCCCTGAGGTTTACTAGATTTTGCAGTTTTGAACACTTTTAAGATTTTTTTGCCTAAATGGTCCCTACAGGTCAAAACCTGTTGCTAAATCGGTCCACGACACTAACGGTGTTAAAAAATTCCGTTAGTTAACAATGAAATGACTAAAATGCCCTTGGTTATTAAATTTTAAAAACAAAACCCACTACCACCACCTATCATTCTCTACCTTTACCACCACCACCACCACCACCACCACCTACCACTTTCTCGTTCTCACAGCCACCACCACCACAATCTTTAACAACTACCGCCACCACATCACGGCCGCCGCAACTCTCACCATCACCATCACCTGCCACCTAATTGTTGGATCCAAACCGAACCCATCTCGACCCGACCGATGCAACCCACGGTTTAAAAATTGACGACATAGTAATCAGTGTGTTGCATTAAATTGACTTTGTTGTATGACTAAAATTACCAGCGCATGAGTAAAATTAATTACCACCACCACTTTCTCCTTTGTAAATTTTCATTAAATTGACTTTGTTTCCGGTTGAAAGATTGACGATATAGCTTCCGTCACCGGTGGTGGTGCTTCTATTGCCGATGTGCTGCTCGACTCCGAACAACCACATCACAACTGCCTCCGATGTCTCGAGATCTAAGGTTTGTATATCGCACCGTATTCAAAACACTTGATAAGGAAATTTGAAGGTGGTCGCCGGTGGGATGGGTTGCAGCCGGTGGAACAAGCAGGAAGAGAGAGTAGGTGGTGGTGGTGGTAAAGGTAGAGAATGATAGGTGGTGGTGGTGGGTTGTGACACCCCGCCCGGCGGCGGAATACACCGGGCGCGTCAATGGAATTGGATATCAATAGTAACAAAGCACATGGTATTTAATTAGTAAGTCTAATAGGAATTTTCTTAAGTTTAGGAAATACAAGTCTTTAAACATAAATCGACAAATCCATAGCAACACAAATTAAACAGTCTTTATTTTTATTTCACTAGGTCCAAGGCTCCTATGTCTTGAACATAACTGGAAATAAACCATAAATCAAGAACCACCTGAAATATGTGAAAATAAAGTTAGCTACACAAGCTAGTGAGTAAAACACAATTTATAAATAATAATATGGAAAATCCGAGATCAACAATATATGCTGCGCAAACTTATATAATTAGCAATTTCGTAATTATTACCCTACCAGGACACCTAGAATCACATAGCACACCAATCACTTTAGAACCTATAGTATCTCGTATAGCCATTTTAGCATGAGAACCACTCATGTGATAATTAAAGATAACTTTTAACTAACCGTCGTTTACCGTCTCGATATATAAGTTATCAATAATTATTTATCAATTTAGGGACATGGCATAGCATAGCATCATAGTATAGCAACAACCGTCATAGCATTGTAAGCATAGTAAACATGGAATTAGAAAGGCCGGGTTTAAATCACCTATCGATATTGTACAGGCAGGTGGGTTTGTCAAACCATTAGCGCTAACATTGTACCGGTGGGTTTACCAAGCAATAAAACTACTTTAACTAACACATAAGGTTGCATCAAGTCGCGAACTAGATTAACATATTTGTATGATCTCTTTTAGAATAGAAAACTTAATATAGAAAAAGACATATTTCAGCCCCAAAAATAGTACAAAAAGGGGAGTGAATTTACTCACCTTGAATACGAATCAGAAATGGTATAGAAATAAATCAACTGGAACCAAGGATTTCCCAAATATTTGTATCACCTAAATAATGAGAATCCTAACTTAGAAAAACATATAGTATAGAAACTAGAATAGAAATAATAGGAATTTACGGAGATTTGGGATTTTTGGTACGAACCGTAACCGAGTATCTTTATACGAAACCGATTTATTAGTCTTTAAAACTTTGTATTTTTACAAGAATCTATTTTAGAAAACATTAGTAATATATTGGTAATAATATTTAGAATCTTTATTTAAACTTATACATTTTAGTCTTTAATACATATTATTAACTTAATCATTTGATTATTAACAGTTATATAATATATAAATAAATAAAAGTATAAAGATCTTAATTCGGAAATGGAACCGTGGTAACCGGAGTTAAGTCCGAAGTCAAATGTTTCGGATTTAGAAATTAAGGTTTTTAAACGAGTTTGAACGTTCGAACGTTTCGTTTAAATATTTTACGAGAATATGTTTTTATATAAAAATTAGAAACTTTAATCATTTATAAAAACATGTTTTTGTATAAAACTTATAAACTTAAATCTTTGTTACATAAAATACACTTATATGTTTTTAACTTTTAAAACATATTATTAACAATTTTAGATTATTAGATTAATATAGGGGTGGTTTAAATGGTTAATGGAATTAATTAAAAAAAAATAGGGGAGAGGAGGATCGAACCCATGACCTTTTCAACCACAAACACGCGCACAAATCCACTGAACCAAGCGCGCTTTTGTTGTTTATAATGGAAGATTAATTGTTTTAACATGTTATCTGAACTATACCCAATTTCCCATATGAGCCCTAGTTTACAAAACCACCAAATTCGTTCGAATTTGGTAATCCCAGACAAATTAACCATGGGGCTTTTATCCCCATGGATTTGCGGTTCTTTTGGTATAAGAAACTTACAATTTGGTGAAGTTTTGGTATGGATTAGAGCGAAGAACAAGTTGCGGCCGTTTTGGGTCAATTGGTGGGTTCTGGACTGAAATGAGATCAAATTAATGGATTAAGGAGTTGTAGGATGTTGAGAGGATTAAAATGGAACCAAAGTTTACCTGATATGGTGCCGGATTGATCGCGAACGGAGTCGCCGGAGTAAAATGGGAGGGTAGTTCGGCCGACGGGTTTTGAGGGGTGGGTTGGGAGTTATAACCAGTCGATCGAGTGTGGTATTAATGCGTATGGTTTAACCAGTTCATGGTGCAGGTATCGAAGAGGAAAAAGGGCGGAACACGGTGGTCGGAGCGGCTGGCCGGAAACAGGGACAAAGATGTCGGGTGAACAGGGGGGACGCGCGACAGGGGGGGCTGGTTTGGGTAACTTTTCACTTTTGGTTCCTGGCCTTTTATGTTTGTTTCATTTGTTGTTGTTAAGTTTTTAATTCAGGTTTTATAAATTACATAATTGACCCAAAATAAATATTATGGGTTTAGTCGGTTAGCTAAGTTAACCGGTTTGAGACGTAACGTTTTTATAGGGGACGTTTTAGTTTAAATAATGTTATGGGGCGATTACGAGACTTCGGAACCGTTTTCTTTTAGTAATTTTTTTTATAAGTTTGAAGCTTATACGCTATGTATATATATATATATATATATATATATATATATATGTACGTTAAGATTCATAATTATTACTAGAACTTGTTTATTACACATAGGCCCTTTACGAGACACGTACGATTGATCGAAGAATCTTGACGTAATAATTACTTGTTTTATTTACAACGATTAAATACAAAAATAAAACAAGTTCGGGTTTCGAGTCAGACCTTCGGGTTTGAATCGGGCATCCGGATTCGGGTTCGGGGCAGATGTCACAGGTTTTATTTTTAAAATTTAATAACTTAGGGCATTTTAGTCATTTCATTGTTAACTAACGGAATTTTTTTAACACTGTTAGTGTCGTGGACCGATTTAGCAACAGATTTTGGCCTGTAGGGACCATTTAGGCAAAAAATCTTAAAAGTTTCCAAAACTGCAAAATCTAGTAAACCTCAGGGACCATTTTGGCTATTAACTCTATTTTCATATGTATACTTTCTTTTCGCTACCAATCATAAATTCTTATACCCATCCACCTTATCCACCAATATAAGGTGACTTTAGTAATTCTTTCTCTCAAGCTTATTTTCTTATTTGTGGATATTACTTCACAAATTGTGAGTCATACTATACCCTTTTTACGTTTTATACACTATTTGGGTTGCAACATGTATCCATAATTAAACACACAAAATCACACATTCAATCAACTCATTCTAAAACTCAATCCGTAAAACATGCTTACTAGTTATACTATTTGTGAATACATGCAAACATTCATATGCAAACTATCTATCATTAACTTTGCAAGCCCCCTTAACAAGTATAGCGCTATTGGACTAGCACATCCGCCCCGTTTGTTGGGTCTTTGTTAAGTTATTCTTTACGACCTTATTTGCTTCAGCGATAAGGGTACGCTCACGGCCTTAGTCACTTTGGTGTTAAGGATACGCTAGTGGACACTTTGGATTGATTTATAGTCTTTGCATGCTAGTATGATACACAATCTAGTATACTTTAAACATGTGGATTTGAGATTTATTCATAACTATGCTATGTAATTAAACCCGTATGCTCACCAACATAATTTTGTGTTGACGGATATTTTATACATGTTGCGGGAAACGTTAGAGAAGCTAACAAGAAATCTATTTAGGGTGGACTTAGAAACACGCTTAATCTATCTTTGTGTTTTGCTTTATTTTAGACTTGAAACTTCCAAAATGTTGTATTCCTATTTTGACCATGTATGGCTAGTTTGATTATATGACAAGAAGAAAATTTAATATTAATATATCGCAACATTAGTGCTATGATGTCTTTGAACAATCTATCACGTCTCTCGCCTCGATGTTTCCGCCATCGGTTGGTGTGTGACATCTTTGCTGAAAAGAAAAGATTAAATCAACAAAAAGGATTGCTCAAATCTTTGAAGAGAGAGAGAAGAAGAGAAATCTGAGAAAAGAAAGGTGGTTCTGGGGCCCATCAACTGATTCAAATGATGCCCTAATCATTCTAACTGTGACACCCCGCCCGGTGGCGGAAAACACCGGGCTGTCATAGAATTGGATATCCGTAGTAAACAAAGCACATGGTGTTACTTTTATTAAAGTCTAATAATTGTTATCATAAATTTGGCAAAACCCAAGTCTTAAATGCGAAACGACAAATTCATAACAGCAGTAAATGAAATAGTCATGTTTAGTATTTATTCTAGGTCCAAAATCCCTATGTCTTGAAATAGCAAAGAAACAAGCCAAAATCACGCGCCACCTGAAATACGTGAAAATAAAGTTAGCTACACAAGCTAGTGAGTAAAACCCAAATTGAATAGTAATAGTATTGAAATCCGAGATCAACAAGATATGCTGCGCAATCCCATATGTATAGTAATTTTGTAATATTACTCGACCAGGACCCCTAGAATAGAATAGCACACCAACCACAATAGAAACCATAGTATCTCGTCTAGCCATTTGTCATGAGAACCACTCATGTAGTAAATAATGATGACTGTTAATAACCGTCGTTACCGTCTCGATATATAAGTCATCATTTAGCAATTTAGGGACATGGCATAGTATAGCATCATAGCATAGCAACATAGTATAGCAACATAGCATCTCGACATAGTAAACATGGAATTAGAAAGGCCGGGTTTAAATCACCTATCGATGTTGTACAAGCAGGTGGGTTTGTCAAACCATTAGCGCTAACATTGTACCGGTGGGATTACAAGGCAATAAAACTACTTTTAACTAACGCATAAGATTGCATCCAGCGGCCAAACTAGATTAACACATTTGTATGATCTCTTTTAGAAAACGAATAGAAAACGCAATATAGTAAAAGACATATTTCAGCCCCAAAATAGTAAAATGGAAAAAAAGGGGGGTGAGTTTACTCACCTGAACAGTATAGATAATAGCAAACGCAGAAAGTAACTAAATAGAATCGAGGATCGCCCAGATATTAGAATCACCTAATTAACCGGGAAAACCTAATTTAGAAACGAGACAAATAATATAGTAACTAGAATCTAGAACTTAGAAATTCTAGGGTTTTGGATTTGGGGTTTTAGGGTTTTAAATTATAAATTGAAAATTAGGGTTTCAAAATATAATTTGGGAATTTAGGGTTTTAAAGTCCAATTTGGGGATTTAGGGTTTCAAAATCCAATTTAGGGTTTTAAAGTCCAATTTGGGGATTTAGGGTTTCAAAATCCAATTTAGGGTTTTAAGGTTCAATTTGGGGATTTAGTTACGAGATGTAAATATATATTTTTATAATAAACAATTTCTAATTTGATAATTGAAACAATATTTGTACACAATTTAGAAGAGAAGGGGTTAAAAGATAAAAGTTTAGTAAAAAGGGTCAGTGGGACTCGAACCCACGACCACACGCGCCACAGCCATTAATCTCACCACTGGACCAGGCGCGCTTTTTGTTTCTAAATCAGACAACAATATCTTTTATTCTTTAATGCACAAAACCCCCATTTCCTACTACAAGCCCTAGATCAAGAAACCCCCAAATTCGTTTAACACAGATCATCAAACCCGATTTAAAGAGAGGGCTTTTAATCCCCTCTGTATTTCGAGCATTTTGACATATTGCACTTACTTGGATTTGATCAGATTGAACGATGAAGGTGAAGAACAAACAATACGACGGCTCGGATTTGAAAAGATGTATAGAAGTTGTTAAAACCCAATTCAACTTCCAGATTCCTTCCACAAGGTTAGATGAACACAACCCCTATAACAATTTCAGATTTAATCAAAGATTTGATGGCTAACTGTTTGAAGAACAAGGTCGTATAGAATGAGAATCACTTACTGATTTGTGATGATTGTTGCTAGAAATTGGAGTTGCAGCAAGTGAAAACGAGTAAGGAGGAATGTGCGGCTGGAGTGAATTGTGTTTTGGTAAATGGCTTGACGTCGTTTGGCTTAGAGTTGACTATGAAACGAAAATTAGCAATTGATTGGATAATTCGGATCGTTTGGGTTCAATAATCAGTTGATAATGAATTCGTGACACCGATCGGGCATAATGGATTGAATGAAGACATAAATGGATACGTTAATAGACGATTGGATCAAGTGGGTGTTTGAACCGGTTTTTGAATCGGGAAATTGGTTGTTATTTAGGTGATTAGAAGCTGATTACGCGTTCGAATCACGCTTAGAATAGTATTAGGATGATTTTGGATAGGTTTGGTTAATTGAAACGGGCTAAAAACGAGTTTTTGGGAGCTCGCCGGAGTTCGTGGTTTTTCCGGCCAAACTGGCCGGAATTTGAGGTCGCCGGAATCACGGGCAAAAAAAGGGGGGGGTTGGTTTAAACAATTTTACACTTACAGCCCTCGTAGTTTCTGGTTTTGTTCATTTAGTTGATGATAGTTTTAATAATAGTTTGTAAATTGGCAGTTTTAGCCCAAAGTTAATTATATATGTATTTTAACTAACTAACTAAAACTAACTTGAAACGTAATAATTATATACATGACGTTTTTATAGTTTTAGCTCGTTTAACCCTTTACGAGATCATTTCGAGACTTGGAGGCGTTTCGGCTTAACGTTTTTACTAATTTTCTTTTACGAACTATTTATATATATTTATTTATATATATATATTTTGGGTTTTAATGCCATGGATAGTAATTGTTAGATACGCGTGAATATTTTGCGATGTAAATACGGTTATTGAATTAAGACGGGAATAACGTAGAATTGAATGCGTTTATTCACAATAATAATAAACGTTACATTTTGAAGAAAAATTAAATACAATTCAATTTAACGGATAACAACTTCGGGTCTGAGTCGGGCATACGGGTTCGGGTTCGGGGCAGATGTCACAGTCTCCCCTCCTTAAAGGAATTTCGTCCCGAAATTTGCTCAAACCGAAGTAGTTGAAGTTGAAGCGAAGAGATGCGGATATTTTGCCTTCATTTGGTCCTCGCGTTCCCAAGTGAATCCGGGTCCACGCTTAGACTCCCAACGAATCTTGACGATCGGTATCCGACTCCGCTTAAGTTGCTTGACTTCTCGATCCATAATTTCTAATGGTCGCTCAATGAATTGCATAGATTCATCAATTTGGATCTCGTCGAGAGGCACGATAAGATTTTCATCGGACAAACACTTTCTCAGATTAGAAACATGAAACACGGGATGAACACCACCCAATTCCTCAGGCAGTTCCAACTCGTAAGAAACCTTCCCGATCTTTTTAAGAACCTTGAACGGGCCCACATACCGGGGAGCTAGCTTTCCCTTTTTGCCAAAACGGAAAACTCCCTTCCATGGAGACACCTTAAGTAGAACCATATCACCGATTTCGTATTCCATAGGCTTCCTCTTTTTATCAGCATAATACTTTTGCCGATTTCGAGCTGCTAAAAGATTTTCTCGGATTTTGCGGATTTTATCGGTGGTCTCCTGAACCATCTCTGGCCCGGTAATCTGAGAGTCACCGACTTCAGTCCAACATAGAGGAGAACGACATTTACGACCATAAAGGGCTTCGAACGGTGCCATATCGATGCTAGAATGGTAACTGTTATTATACGAGAATTCGATCAACGGAAGATGAGTATCCCATCTACCTTTGAAATCGATAACACAAGAGCGAAGCAAATCCTCGAGAGTTTGAATGGTTCTCTCGCTTTGACCATCGGTTTGGGAATGATAAGCAGTGCTGAGGTTTAGTTTAGTACCCAAAGCTTCTTGAAGACCTTTCCAGAAACGAGACATAAAACGACCATCTCGGTCAGAAATGATATCTAACGGCACCCCGTGACGACAAACAATCTCCTTCACGTAAAGCTGAGCCCGCTTTTCCGCCGAATAAGTTTCCTTGATTGGCAGAAAATGAGCAGATTTCGTTAACCGATCAACAATCACCCAGATGCTATCATAACCATTTGAAATAGGAAGTTTAGTAACAAAATCCATGGCAATACTTTCCCATTTCCAAACAGGGATTTCGGGTTGCACAAGGAGACCAGAAGGGCGTTGATGCTCGGCTTTTACCCGTGCACAAGTCAAACACTTAGCAACATATCGAGCGATTTCTTCCTTCATACACGGCCACCAATAGTGAGGACGAAGATTTTTATACATTTTATCTGCACCCGGATGAATAGAATAACGACTTTTATGGTTCTCATCCATAATAAGTTCACGGATAACACCGCGGGTAGGCACCCAGATGCGATTCATGTAGTAGAGTAGGCCATCGGTTTTTGTTTCTAACTGTAAATCGGCACCAGGGTTCATCTCATCTCGGAAAGTACCCTCAGAAACAACCATACGTTGAGCTTCAAGAATTTTGGACTTAAGGTCAACACGAAGGGTAGCACAAGATAGCATGACGTGTTCTTTGCGGCTAAGAGCATCGGCAACGACGTTGGCTTTGCCGGGATGATAGCGAATTTCGCCGTCATAATCGTTCAATAACTCAACCCAACGTCTCTGCCTCATGTTAAGTTCTTTCTGATTCAGAATGTGTTGCAAGCTCTTATGATCGGTATAAACAAGACACTTGGTGCCGTAAAGATAATGCCTCCATATTTTGAAAGCAAAGACTACAGCACCCAATTCGAGATCGTGAGTAGCGTAATTCTTCTCGTGGATTTTGAGTTGTCGCGAGGCATAAGCGATTACTTTACCCCGTTGCATTAGAACACAACCGAGACCATGCTTTGAAGCGTCACAATAAACAACAAGGTCTTCGTGACCGTCTAGAAGAGTAAGAATCGGAGCATTACACAGTTTGTCTTTTAGGACCTCAAACGCTTTCTGTTGGTCGGAACCCCACACGAAAGGTACATTCTTGCAAGTTAAAGCTGTGAGGGGAACCGCAATCTTAGAAAAATTGGCAATGAATCGACGGTAGTAACCCGCTAGACCGAGAAAAGAGCGGATTTCGGTTGGAGTTGAAGGTGCTAACCAGTTTTTAACGGTTTCGATTTTTGCCGGATCCACTTGAACACCTTTTTCGTTAACGATATGACCCAGGAATTGAACCTCCTTGAGCCAAAATTCACATTTAGAAAACTTAGCATATAACTGCTCTTGCTTTAGCATTTGGAGAATGGTACGGAGATGTTGTTCATGCTCGGCCTTGGATTTAGAATAGATGAGAATATCGTCAATGAACACAATGACAAATCGGTCCAGATACGGTCGGCACACTCGGTTCATCAAGTCCATAAAAACAGCAGGGGCGTTGGTCAAACCGAAAGGCATAACCGTAAACTCGAAGTGTCCGTATCGCGTGCGAAACGCAGTCTTGGGTATGTCATCTTCGTGCACACGCAGCTGATGATAACCCGAACGGAGATCAATTTTTGAGAAACACGTTGCTCCTTGGAGTTGGTCAAACAGATCATCGATACGAGGCAAGGGATATCGATTTTTGACGGTAAGCTTGTTGAGTTCACGATAATCGATACACATTCGGAACGAGCCATCCTTCTTTTTAACAAATAAGATTGGTGCACCCCAAGGTGAAGAACTCGGACGAATAAAGCCTTTATCGGATAGTTCTTGGAGCTGACTGGCTAACTCCTGAAGTTCGGAAGGTGTCAGACGATAAGGGGCTTTCGCCACGGGAGTAGCACCCGGTATAAGATCAATACGGAATTCGACTTGTCGTACAGGTGGTAGACCAGTTACATCCTCGGGAAACACCTCGGCAAAATCCCGTACAATAGGTATGTCCTCCAATTTCTTTTCTTTCTTTTTGTCGACCTCAACGTGAGCCATGAACGCTACATAACCCTTACGCAAACATTTTTGAGCTTTAACACAAGACATAAGTTTCAGACCGGTAGGAGATTTCTCCCCTGAAACATTCAGAATTTGACCCGATGGGAGAGGAATGCGGACTACCTTTTCCCGACATAGAATTTCTGCGCCGTTAGCGGATAACCAATCCATACCGATAATAACATCGAAGCTACCGAGCGTCATTGGTAAAAGATCAACATGAAACACGTGACCTTGAAGTTTAAGTTCACACCCCATAAACGAGGAACTAATAGAAACATTTTTCCCGTTAGCTATTTCTACCACATAAGGTTTATCAAGTCTAACACGGCCAACAGTAAAAGATGAAGCAAACTCTAGAGATACAAAGCTTTTATCGGCACCCGAGTCAAATAAAATAGAAGCATAGCGATCATTAACGAGGAACATACCGTTCACCACGTCGTTGTTGGCTTGGGCCTGGTTGGCATTGATATTAAAAGTTCTGGCCCGACCCGCCTGATTAGCATTAGCATTTGTGTTTACGTTGACGTTGATCGGTTGCGGGCAGTTGTTGCGAAAGTGGTTCGGATCACCACAGTTATAGCAGGCCCGCCCTTGGTTCACCCGATTGTTGTTTGCAGTATTCGGGGCGTTCCAACAATCTTTAGCCACATGGCCGTACCGTTGGCAGATCGAGCACTTATGACATGGTGTGTTGGGAGCATGGTGAAGTGGGCAGAAATTGCACTTTGGCAGAGTTCCCGTATAGGGCTTACGATTAGCATTTCCCCCCTGTTGAGCCATAGGAGGGTTTGGAGTAACCACAACATAATTAGTAGCGTTGTTCTTGCGCTTCTTAGAACGGGATGATGATTCGGGTTTGAACCCTTTGTGAGAACCTCCCTCGGTCGCTTTAGGATCATTGCTCGACGAACCCTTGAGCCGTTTGTCCCCTTTCCTGGATAGAGTACCAGCTTGCACGTGGTTTTCCGTGAGACGACCTGCTAAGGTCATGGCCTCACCCACCGTGGCTGGCTTGCTTCCCCAAACCGCATCCTGAATAGTCATCGGTAGCCCCCCGATATATTGTTCAATTCCCCGAGAGTCCGGGGTAACCATGTTGGGACACAGGGTGCTAAGCTGGGAGAAGCGATCATTGTAGGCTACATTTTCGCCACTGTCTTGTTTCAACGCCCAGAACTCGCCCTCCAGTTTCCGGATCTCACTGGGAGGACAGTACTTGTTGGTCATAGTAGTTTTGAATGCCGCCCAAGTAAGAGCAGTAACCGCAGCTTCACCTAGCCTGCGCTTTTCGTCGTTCCACCAAGTCAAAGCACCCTTCTGAAGGACACTGGTGGCATAACGAACTTTGAGGTTCTCGGGACATTCGCAATTGGTGAAAGTACTTTCCATACTCTCGAACCACTGAAGAAGCCCCGTGGCCCCTTCATTGCCATAGAATTTGGTTGGCCCACAAGAATTGAAATACTTTAACGAGCACCTGGGCTGGTTATTCTGGTTCGCTGCGTTGAGTTGATTCACAAGCCCAGGCAAAATACCGGCCATCTGGGTTGCGATAGTATTAGCAAGTCGTTGATTTCTACCCGCCATTCTACAAGATAGAAAACGAATTCGTGAGACATGGAACATTCTTTTTTAAAACATAGTTTATAGTAAACACTTATGGAATTTGAATGGTATTTAGAAATATCATAGAATCTCCTTAGAAAACACCTCATAGTAAACATTTAGAAACCATAGTAACACAATCAAATAGTTTAGGGTGACATTTTAAAATCACAAAGAACTCATAGAAATAATTAGAATTTATAGAAAAATGATAGTATTAAAAAAAAATGATTAAATGGAATTTGAAGGCTTAGGAATGTGTCTGGGTTTGGACACTCAAGACTTATCAAAGTGTTAAGTTCGTTCTCAACGTATTCGAGAAAGCGTGCTTTAGCCTATAGGTTCACACTCATCTCGTACATCCCCAGGTAAGCATACAGGTCTCTTAAAGAGATTTATACGAAATGCTTGCCTTAGACAGGATGTCCGTGATACAGGCGTTCCCCCTTCCAGATTGCACACGTTTCCCACGTTTTCAAACTCACTTAAGACGATGACGAGATTCCACAAAGAGAAAGATCCTAATCTTACAGACGAGTCTCTTGTAGCTCCTTCGCGAAATAGGTTAAGAATTGAGATAAAGAAAAGACATAGAATAGTTCATAGAAATAGTAAATAAATGAATAAATAAATTCTGAAGAGTTCTCTAAGCACATTAATTTGCACTAAGGACTCTTAGGTTATAGTCTAGGTCGGTGTGTTTCTAATACCCTATCCTAGTTCTCTATAACCATGGCTCTGATACCAACTGTGACACCCCACCCGGTGGCGGAAAACACCGGGCTGTCATAGAATTGGATATCCATAGTAAACAAAGCACATGGTGTTACTTTTATTAAAGTCTAATAATTGTTATCATAAATTTGGCAAAACCCAAGTCTTAAATGCGAAACGACAAATTCATAACAGCAGTAAATGAAATAGTCATGTTTAGTATTTATTCTAGGTCCAAAATCCCTATGTCTTGAAATAGCAAAGAAACAAGCCAAAATCACGCGCCACCTGAAATACGTGAAAATAAAGTTAGCTACACAAGCTAGTGAGTAAAACCCAAATTGAATAGTAATAGTATTGAAATCCGAGATCAACAAGATATGCTGCGCAATCCCATATGTATAGTAATTTTGTAATATTACTCGACCAGGACCCCTAGAATAGAATAGCACACCAACCACAATAGAAACCATAGTATCTCGTCTAGCCATTTGTCATGAGAACCACTCATGTAGTAAATAATGATGACTGTTAATAACCGTCGTTACCGTCTCGATATATAAGTCATCATTTAGCAATTTAGGGACATGGCATAGTATAGCATCATAGCATAGCAACATAGTATAGCAACATAGCATCTCGACATAGTAAACATGGAATTAGAAAGGCCGGGTTTAAATCACCTATCGATGTTGTACAAGCAGGTGGGTTTGTCAAACCATTAGCGCTAACATTGTACCGGTGGGATTACAAGGCAATAAAACTACTTTTAACTAACGCATAAGATTGCATCCAGCGGCCAAACTAGATTAACACATTTGTATGATCTCTTTTAGAAAACGAATAGAAAACGCAATATAGTAAAAGACATATTTCAGCCCCAAAATAGTAAAATGGAAAAAAGGGGGGTGAGTTTACTCACCTGAACAGTATAGATAATAGCAAACGCAGAAAGTAACTAAATAGAATCGAGGATCGCCCAGATATTAGAATCACCTAATTAACCGGGAAAACCTAATTTAGAAACGAGACAAATAATATAGTAACTAGAATCTAGAACTTAGAAATTCTAGGGTTTTGGATTTGGGGTTTTAGGGTTTTAAATTATAAATTGAAAATTAGGGTTTCAAAATATAATTTGGGAATTTAGGGTTTTAAAGTCCAATTTGGGGATTTAGGGTTTCAAAATCCAATTTAGGGTTTTAAAGTCCAATTTGGGGATTTAGGGTTTCAAAATCCAATTTAGGGTTTTAAGGTTCAATTTGGGGATTTAGTTACGAGATGTAAATATATATTTTTATAATAAACAATTTCTAATTTGATAATTGAAACAATATTTGTACACAATTTAGAAGAGAAGGGGTTAAAAGATAAAAGTTTAGTAAAAAGGGTCAGTGGGACTCGAACCCACGACCACACGCGCCACAGCCATTAATCTCACCACTGGACCAGGCGCGCTTTTTGTTTCTAAATCAGACAACAATATCTTTTATTCTTTAATGCACAAAACCCCCATTTCCTACTACAAGCCCTAGATCAAGAAACCCCCAAATTCGTTTAACACAGATCATCAAACCCGATTTAAAGAGAGGGCTTTTAATCCCCTCTGTATTTCGAGCATTTTGACATATTGCACTTACTTGGATTTGATCAGATTGAACGATGAAGGTGAAGAACAAACAATACGACGGCTCGGATTTGAAAAGATGTATAGAAGTTGTTAAAACCCAATTCAACTTCCAGATTCCTTCCACAAGGTTAGATGAACACAACCCCTATAACAATTTCAGATTTAATCAAAGATTTGATGGCTAACTGTTTGAAGAACAAGGTCGTATAGAATGAGAATCACTTACTGATTTGTGATGATTGTTGCTAGAAATTGGAGTTGCAGCAAGTGAAAACGAGTAAGGAGGAATGTGCGGCTGGAGTGAATTGTGTTTTGGTAAATGGCTTGACGTCGTTTGGCTTAGAGTTGACTATGAAACGAAAATTAGCAATTGATTGGATAATTCGGATCGTTTGGGTTCAATAATCAGTTGATAATGAATTCGTGACACCGA
Organism: Tagetes erecta; assembly: GCA_030867185.1. Taxonomy (NCBI): domain Eukaryota; kingdom Viridiplantae; phylum Streptophyta; class Magnoliopsida; order Asterales; family Asteraceae; genus Tagetes; species Tagetes erecta. The sequence continues at coordinate 64,291,454 of CM061486.1, read as the reverse complement.
TCGGGCATAATGGATTGAATGAAGACATAAATGGATACGTTAATAGACGATTGGATCAAGTGGGTGTTTGAACCGGTTTTTGAATCGGGAAATTGGTTGTTATTTAGGTGATTAGAAGCTGATTACGCGTTCGAATCACGCTTAGAATAGTATTAGGATGATTTTGGATAGGTTTGGTTAATTGAAACGGGCTAAAAACGAGTTTTTGGGAGCTCGCCGGAGTTCGTGGTTTTTCCGGCCAAACTGGCCGGAATTTGAGGTCGCCGGAATCACGGGCAAAAAAAGGGGGGGGTTGGTTTAAACAATTTTACACTTACAGCCCTCGTAGTTTCTGGTTTTGTTCATTTAGTTGATGATAGTTTTAATAATAGTTTGTAAATTGGCAGTTTTAGCCCAAAGTTAATTATATATGTATTTTAACTAACTAACTAAAACTAACTTGAAACGTAATAATTATATACGTGACGTTTTTATAGTTTTAGCTCGTTTAACCCTTTACGAGATCATTTCGAGACTTGGAGGCGTTTCGGCTTAACGTTTTTACTAATTTTCTTTTACGAACTATTTATATATATTTATTTATATATATATATTTTGGGTTTTAATGCCATGGATAGTAATTGTTAGATACGCGTGAATATTTTGCGATGTAAATACGGTTATTGAATTAAGACGGGAATAACGTAGAATTGAATGCGTTTATTCACAATAATAATAAACGTTACATTTTGAAGAAAAATTAAATACAATTCAATTTAACGGATAACAACTTCGGGTCTGAGTCGGGCATACGGGTTCGGGTTCGGGGCAGATGTCACACTAACCAAAGTTGTTGAACTATTGTCAAAAGCATCTCTTGTAGATTAATCAGTTATTGAGTCATCTCTTTCAGCAGACTCAGGATCAATGACAATTGTTCCATTCATATGTGTAACATATCAAACTTCTGAAAGAATATTTGTTGTATATGCTAAAGTCCTCTCTTATAAGGCAAGAAACATGTGTCCTGAAAGATGGCTTCAAAGAATCAAACCTGCTGAAAATGACTTTGTGGCATGGGGCTATGATGAACCTTTAGATAGGTTGTGGATGTGCAGATACTACAGCTATCCTAAAAAATATGATGCTTCCAAGCTTGATCAAACTGATGGTTTTGTTCAGCTCATTGTGAAGCTCATCAGTCCCTCAAGAAACATGCCAGCTTGGTACTCTATTGAACTCGTGAAACAAAATTTTTCTAAACAAATGATGGCCATAGAGTTTGAAATAGAGGAACTTCCCAAGAGTTAGGGATATGAGTCAAAAATGTCTGGTATAGAATTGGAATTCAAAAATTAGGTAGGCAAACACAAAACCACCCCACTGTCTGTTGTACTCATCTCCTAATGTTGCCAAAGCCAAATAGGAAGCAATGCAGCTGTGAAACAGAAGAAAATAAAGAAACCATCCGAAACTGCTTGCAAACTCATGCCTTTTCCTATGGCTGATTCACAATCTCATGATGATGACTCGGATGACAAGAAGCCTCTGTCATCTTTTATCATAATCAAGTTGAAAACAGTCAAAAGGATTGGAAAAAAAGAAGAAGACAAGATCAAGTTACTAAAGAACTTCTTGAGGGTCATTTCCTACTAAACAATCTCAACCCTCTCTTCAATAATAACCATATGCAATCCAATCAACACCATCAACATCTGTTCCACCACCTAATTCAGCAGACAAGACATCGGCTAAATCATCTGCTGAGTCTCAGTTACCATCTTTCAGGAATAGTCATCTCATAGATTAATCTTCGAGTGAGTCAACACCCTCTTGCTCTTCAAATAACTCTCCTTCTGAACAAAAAAGCAAGATCTTTGATAAGGATTTTAAGCTAAAGACAAGAACCATTTTGATCAAGAGAAAGGATGGTAGCAAGGAAAGATTTACTTCAGAATTAGATGTGATCAAAATTGACAAATCTAACATAAAAAGACTCCATAAGCTTTGGATAGTAATAATCCTCACTACAATTAGATGTTCAATATCCAATATTACTCTGGAGGTTTGATGTTGCAAGAAAGAAGTTTAATTATACGTTATTTCTCTGGTGCTGGTGAAATCATTTGCAACAAACTGTTTGGGCTATCTTTTCTCATCCTTAAAGAACTACCCAGCAATCATTTGATAAATCCTCCTGAAGATCAGCATGCTGAAGCTACAGCTCAAATGATCAGAACAATGTGCAGAATGAGAGAATGAAGATATAAGTAGAGTGTGTTGGTAGCATCATCCTAGAGGGAATTTGTTGAGATATAAGGTTGAGGTTACCTAAACCACTATAAGTGTTGACTAACTTTGGTTTAAGCTACCGATAACAAGTCCAAATGATCACACATATCAACTTCCAACATTTGTGCAATCTTGATCCATCTACTGAAATCCATCTGCTAAACAACTATAAATGTTGGAAGACCGTTTCCCAACAAATAGTTCAATCAGCTGATGATCTCCAGCACAAATAATCGTTGAAGAATAGTGAAGATACAATAGTTGTTGAAGGTCTGCAGAAATATGTTCCTTTATATTGTACTATCCAATAAGATCTCATATTCATTGTATGCCATGTTATGGTTGACCTATGGCTGTAGTTTGCCATTAGTACTCTATCTAGAATAGATGGCTATAATCAATTCTAGAGTATTATAAATAAGCCACACTTGTGAGCATTTATGGGTAGGCCTTCTATTGTAATCATTTGATTCAATGTTTCAACAAAAAGGAACATTGATAGTATAAATGTGTCCACTATTACATTGCTCATATATCTCGTATGTGTGCTTGATCAAACAATATCATAAGGATTCCGCACTTCTGATATTTGTGTTTGGCACGATCCAACAGAATATTTTTACAATGTTATTATTCTTTTATACGAGAAGAATTTTTATGAGCACCAACTTCACACCTTTATTCGATGGGCATGAACCTTTATTCGATGGCCATGAGAATTATCATAATCTTCCATGGATGCTCCGGATCATGGATTGTACACACTGAATTTAGAGAATGTGTCCAACAAAGGTAAATACATGAGAGATGACCATTTATGCCCAACGACTATGCTCAAAGCGACTACTTTAAAAGATTTATAGATATTACATGTGTTCTTTTATGTCGTCGGTTCAAAGAATGATATCAACATATTAAATAAATCCTCATTGTCAACGATAGAATATTATTTAAAAGACACTTGGTAGTCTATTTCAAGTTAATGGGTGAAAATACAAGCGTCTGTACTGTCCTGCTGGTGGGATTTACCCTAAATGGTTAGCGTTTATTCGATGGGCATGAGAATTATCATAATCTTCCATGGGTGCTTGGGATCATGTATTGTACACACTGAATTTAGAGAATGTGTCCAACAAAGGTAAATACATGAGAGATGACCAATATTTATGCCCAACGATTATGCTCAAAGCAACTACGTTAAAAGATTTATAGATATTACATGTGTTCTTTTATGTCGTCGGCTCAAAGAATGATATCAACATACTAAATAAATCCTCATTGTCAACGATAGAATATTATTTAGAAGACACTTGGTAGTCTATTTCAAGTTAATGGGTGTAAATACGAACGTCTGTACTGTCCTGCTGATGGGATTTACCAATGGTTAGCGTTTGTAAAAAATTTCTTGTATCCAACCAAGCCAAAAGAAACAAGATATAAAAGGGTTGCAAGAAAGAGCAAGAAATGACGTGGAATGTGCGTTTGGAGTTTTAAAAAGTAAATGAGAAATATTAGCTGGACCGTGTAAAGCAAAAAGAAAGAAAATGCAACAAGCATAACTTTGCTCTTTATACTTTGCACCCCATGATCATGAAACACGATGGAGTGTAATATCACTTGCATGCATCCAAGATCTTCTAAGGCTCCAACCAAACTCGTTGTTGACGAAAATATCCAAGTGGAGTTGACTGACGAAGATATTTATAGTCTTTGGGCCGTTCTAAGTTCTAACTGAGCATGTTGGTTTTTTTAGAACATTTGAGCCACCTAGTTGTGTTTTATTTTTATAATTAATTTGGAACCTTTATTTAAAAAAAATGATTGCATGAACTTATGCTGATATTTAAAAGGATGATGACTATTTATTATAATCGTATTTATTTAATGGCAATAATAATATAGGACCAATGACATTCATTTTCATAATCCAAATAATTCATACTTCAGTCGGGATATCAACCGACCGAGTTTGATGCTTGAGGATGACGTCAGCCCATTTCAGGAAAAACCAACTAGCTTATAAAATCTACTGACTTGCAATGTCTAGAGAACTCATGACCTTCTATGTTAATAACACTAAGATTTTCTTGCTATTGAGATTTAAACTTGTAACCTTAAGCTCATAAAAATCTTACTCCACCAACAGATATCAATGAACCAAATGACTATCGACTACTAAAATCATGTATTCACACGATATATGTAATTACATGGTTAGATTTCTTAAATTGATATGCCAAAATTCAATTAATATAACTTGCTAAGAAAATAACATTTAAATAACTTAATAAGAAAATGACATTCAAATTAGAATGAATGTGGTAGTCTCCTCCATCTAGTGGTGTTATTGGAGGTTTTAATCGGATTTTTGGTTATTCGGTTTGGATTGTTCGGGTTTTTTTTTTGTTATAGGAATCCTACCTGTTTATTGACCCAAATAAGATTCAAGTTATCAGGATTCGAGTTATTTGATTTCGGGTTTATTCATGTCGCGTTAGTTAGTATTCGCGTTTTTTAAGTACAAGTTAAGTTGCAATGCATACTTTACAAGTTTACTTAATTAACATGATGTATATTAAATAATAAGAATACAATGTCAAATATAAACAATTTCAATATGAGTTTTTTTTTAAAACCCATTTAATTAAAAAACACACACACACACACATATATATATATAAATATATATATATATATATGGTATATAGGGTTAGGATCTTTACAGAACCATCTTAATTACAGAACTATAGAACCCATTGATTTGCATACATGTAAATTAAGGCTAACGATATTATGCCCTCTTTACATATGTGTAAATCAGACATAAGTATTTTATTATACAAACATTTGTTATGTCAAATATACACATATGTAAAACAACTTAAATATCAAAGACTTGATTTACATTTATGTAAATAAGTGTAAACTAGTTGTTCTTTTTGTTCTCGCAATAAGAAGTGGTTCTGTAATGATACTCACCATATATATAGATTGGGTTATTCTACAAATGATCGAAAGCCTAAGAAGTACAAGAAGCAATCACCATTAAACACATGGCCATGAGGGGAAAAACGTCCGGGGGGTGGCATCTTTGTCTTTTATATGTACAATGTTGATTTGGAAATCCCGGTTCACTCTCGATGTCCTTTTGTTTACAATTAACAGTGCGCTAGGTTTTTGTAAACCACTCTCGATCTGTTATCCATAATGTTGCATTAATGACGAATACTGAAAAAAATGATGTTTTTGTTTGTTTTGACGTTTTCGTTTTTAATTTTGGTGTTTTACGAACATCCGATCGATGTATTTGATTCTGATTTTACAATCTGAATCATTCTACAATGATGATAGTTTATGGTGTTTGCAGGTAATCTAGTATATAATCATTGTGTATGGCATGTCTTTGACGTATTAATCATTGTTATGATGTTTTCATATCGACTTCGGTGTTACTTAATTGCAGGTAGTTATGGCGTTTTTTATTAGTTAATTTTTTCATATGTGTGGTGTTATTTTATAGAGTCGGTTTTATGCATGGTGTTGAAAATGCACAATGATAAATCTACCCCTAGTGTGACATCTGCCCCAAACCCGAACCCGAATGCCCGACTCGAACCCGAAGTTGTCATCCTTTAAATTGTAATCGTATTTATTTCTTCAAAATGCAACGTTTATTATTATGATTATGAATAAACGCGTTGATTTTACGTTATTTCTCGTCTCAATTAAATAATTGTACTTATGTCGTAAAATATTCTCGTATATCAAATAAATATTATTTGAAACAATAAATCTCAAAATATATATATAAATAAATATATATATAGTTCGTAAAAGAAAATTATTGAAAACGTTAAACAAAAACGCTCCTAAGTCTCGAAATAGTCTCGTAATGGCTTAAACGAACTAAAACTATAAAAACGTCACTTATGTAAACGTTACGTTTCAAGTCAGTTAAGTTAGTTAGTTGATTTTACTTATAAATTAACTTTGGGCCAGAAGTGTAATTTATGAAGCTTTGATTAAAGGTTACAAAACTAAATAAAACAAAACTGAAAGATAAAGGACCAATTATGTAACACTTCATTTCACCCAACCCCCTACGCATACCCCTTATCTCCGGCTTATGTCGCCGGTGACTTTTTCAGGCAATATCCAAATCTCCGGCGAAGTCTTTAAGACTCGAAACAGTCACAATTATTCCAATTCCATGAACCGTTATGATCCTGTATTCAAACGTAATGAAGAGACAGCAATCAATTGCGTAGTGAATGCGCGATTTCTTTCAAATAAAACATTTAGAAACCGAAAACAAACCAAAACGCATTCAACCAGTTCCAAATTCAAGACGAATCAATTAACCTGTTCAGATCGTTTCTACATGGTCACTTGAACCCTCTGTAATCCCAGTTGCATCTAAAGATCGCGCATACATCGAAATCATTGTAGTGTTTTGCCTCGGGTTATCTACAAACACATACTAACACCTGCAACTAATTGAGGTTAAACATCCTCATCCAACCGCGAAGCAACCAGCATCCTCAATTCTCTCGTAAATCAATCAACCGAATGCGGATCTTTTTCAGCCGTGTATGTTTTCCTATGATGTTTATCGATCCGACATCAATAAGGTATGTTTAATACCTCAATCGAATCGTTGTTGTTCTATGAATAAAAGCCCTAAGATTACTTGTTGCTTTGTTCTCAAATTGGTGATCAATTTGGTGAAGTTAAATCTAGGGTTCATGGGTAATTAGGGGTTTTGGGAGGCAATAGACTTGAACATTTTATTTCGGAGTTTATAACAACAGTTGCCTTTTGGTCCAGTGGTTATGAGGTGTTTAACGCAGAGACTCTGAGTTCGAGGTGTTTAACGCAGAGACTTTGCACAAGAAATAAATATTTTACAAATATGTAGAGATTATCAAGTTCTTATAAAAACTTATATTTTACTCATTTAAACATTAAAGTATATGTTTATATAATCTGAATAACGTTCTTTCAAAACTAAAATACATTTTTATAGATTTTAAAACTTATAAATTCAAATATATACTAATAACAAAATTACATGTTTATATGCATTTTAAAATTGTACAAATGTTTTGTTTAGTAGAAACCTAAAATGGATTCGTATAAATTATTTACCATATGGACATACTATAACGTTTCGTACAAAAACCCAATTCGTAACTTCAAACCCTAATTCCCAATTTGTATTTTAAAACCCTAATTCCTAAATTATACTTTAAAACCCTAAAATCCCAAATCCGAAACCCTAGATTTTCTTATTATGATTCTTGTTACTATTGTTTCGTTTCTAAGTTAGGGTTTTCCCAATTAATTAGGTGATACTAATATTTGGGCAACCTTCGGTTCGTTATAACTGAGTTTCAATTTCGGTTACAGATTGCATTTCAAGGTGAGTAAACTCACTCCTTTTTTTTACTTTTACATTTTAGGACTGAAATGTGTTCTATTACTATACAATGTTTTCCAGTTTCTATTATGTTTTCCAAAAGAGATCATAAAATATGTTAATCTAGTTCGCGGCTTGATGCAATCTTATGTGGTAGTTTAAAGTAGTCTATTGCTTGTAATTTCCACCGGTACAATGTTAGCGCTAATGGTCTGACAAACCCACCTACACTTTACAACATCGATAGGTGATTTAAACCCGGCGATTCTATACTATGGTTACTAGTTACTATACTGTGATGCGTGTTGCTATGCTACTATGTCCCTTCGATGCTAAAACAATTTTTGATAACGTACACATCGAGACGGTTAAATGACAATTATCACTAATTGTAACATGAGTGGTTCTCATGACTTGTTGCTAAATGTTACCCTGCGGGGTCTATGATTCTTGTTTCTATGTGTTCTATGGTTAAAGGTTGAGTAATAGGATGAAATAGCTATACATGTAAGATTGCGCAACATATTATGATGATCTCGGATTTCTATACTATTATTTATCAACTGTGGTTTACTCACTAGCTTTAATTAGCTAACTTTATTTTCACATATTTCAGGTGATGCTTTGATATTGTTTTGCTGCTTTTTCCAAGACATAGGATTGCCTTGGACCTAGAATAATAAAAAGACAATTGCATTTACTATTTCGGTTTTATTACTTTTGTCGTTTATATTTAAGACTCATGTTCCAAACTTATGATATCATTATTAGACTTTAATAAATAATTACCATGTGCTTTGTTTACTATGGATATCCAATTTCTATGATAACCCGGTGTTTCCGCCGCCGGGTGGGGTGTCACACCTAGTACAATCTCGCGCGTCAGGAAAACATCATAATAATTACAAAGAAGCCACCGCGTCCATCTGCTCCCATCTGGGCCGTTGTCACACCCCAAAAATCGTCGCAGCGGAAATATACGATCAGTGGTGTAAGGAGCGAAGTTGGCACCCATTAATTATAAAGCAAACATCCACATAATTTAAAGTAGTTGATTATGTTAACGTTGACACGTCAACATCCACAATATTCATTAAGAAAAACATAAATTGTCTTAACGAAGCATAATTGTTTGAAATAAAAACTTAAACGGAGTTTTTAATAAAGCGGTCCCAGAAAACAACTAAAACACATGTGGAGTTTGCAGTCCAAAACTGTCCTTCCACAAATACCCAGAGCATATCATTTCGTACCTGAAAAACATGTAAAAACTGAGTCAACATAAAGTTGGTGAGTTTTCGGGTTTTCATCATAAATAAAATCATTTTTTTTATTCACATTAGATATGCTTGGCTTTGAGACGTCAACAAGACCATACGTCAAAGAGCTAGCTAGGCCCATAGACAAATGAATCATCAAGTCATGAGTTCATAATCAAACCAAGTAGCGAGGTTCCCTCACAACAATCAATTTATATTCCCCCGCATGTCAACACGATCAGAGCGACTGATCACGAGGGGCGGAATTCCAATCCCGATAGATCTATCAATATAACCTGTGGTTTCTCTCTCCAAGAGAAATTAATGATTACGAGAGGGCAATGTGTACACTTTCACAACAAACACCCATGCCATCATTTTGGTCAATCACAATATGTCTCCCAATTCATATCAAACATCATAAACAATACATGTTTTTCCCCCAAAACGGTTAAATAAAACATTATTTAAAAAGGGGCCGAGAAACTCACATTGAATACGCCAAAGCTAGAAAATACAAGCCCAATGAAAACACCACCTAAGAACGCCCTATACACAAGGACCCGTTCAAGAGATGCACACAAATACAAAGTCTAAAACCATGTAGGTTGTTCACCAAAACCTAACTAGACTTATGTGAAAACATTTCATTTTAAAAAAAACAACCCTTTCATTTTAATGACCCGTTGGTGATCCTTGCCTTTAGTGTTATATATATATAAATATAGTAACACATACTTAACACAAACAATCATGTAAAAGTCATGTTTAGTCCATCACTTACCTAAGTAATATATATACTTATACCATGTTATACATAACTTCAGGAAAATATATTTATCATATTCATGCCATGATCACAATTTATAACACATAGTAGAAAATACACATTAATCCTAGTTAACTAGCATGCATTTTCTAAACAAGACGGTTAACACTTAACGAGATATTTAACCACGTTTTTCGCAAGCACTTACTTAATCATATATAGATCTACAACAAAGCATAATATTATACCACATAAATCATGTCTCACATATTATTCATACAAGTCACAATACAACGTGTCAATTTCTTACAGATCCGGGTACGTTTTCGGGTCACGGAAAGCAACCCAATACCCGTATTTTTGTCATTCCTTTATAATCACTTTTAAATCAGTATGTTTCCTTCAAAATAAGTCCAAAGTTTCTGATCCAAAACAGTTTACAAAAATATTACGTTTTAGAGTCGAAAATCGTCGTTTTCGGCTTTTCCGGGTACATAGTTTGCTTGTTTTTGGGCTCAAAACTCCAAGTTTTTGTACCAAAATTTAAATCTCATATTTTTACATAAAAATACACTTAATAATCTGTGAAAATAACATTTTGACATATTTTACATTTTTAAGCAAAAAATCGGTGCGTTTTACGCGTATTTTGTACCAAAAACCGTTATTTATAAGGTTTAAATCATTTCCTTCTTATAATACATTTAAAATACTCATTTTACAAAGTTTATAAATATTTAAAAATATGATTTATCTCAGAATATAAATTAGTTTTTATATTTTTACAAAAATATATAAAAGTTACATTTTAACCTTCTTAACCATCAAGTAACATATATCATCACTTACCATATAATTTCTTACATGCATACATACTTTCACACTTAGTTAAGTCACATATTTATCATGTCATACATGGCATAACAAATCACTTTAGCATACCTTCATCTAGCAATTTCATAAAACAACATATAGCAAGTTTGCACAAAATAACATCTTTCAACTTTATAACATAACAACATATTCTTGCAAGTAATATTCATAACACTTTTCAAGTTATTCAAAATCATCTAGTGACATTATTATCATATTTTCATTTACACCTATTTGCATGTTAAGATCTAACCTTTTTATAAAAATCACATTTTCAATACCCATACTTAACATGCATGTATTCATTTAATCTTATTTCCAACAAAACAACCTTTTAACACTTTTGACCTAAACATCATCAATGCAAGAACACAACATTTACATCATTTCACTAACATGTAAATACTCACACACACACATATACATACGGATCCACATACATGCATACTCAAAATCATGTTTTAATGACCACACATAACACATACTTGTTCATTTCTTCCCATTTCCTTTATCAACTATCAAAACCATACATTTAACACTTATGTAATCTTGTTTTCAAAAATCAAAAACACACACACACACACTCATACATACATACATACATACGGACATAACATACACACACATACACACCCATTTTGAAAACCCATTTTCATTTCAAAAACACTCATCTTTCGGTTTTAGGTTTGGTGAACAACACTTCAAGAATACAATTTTGAACACATTCAAACCATAAAAATCAAAAAGAAAAGTGTTCATACCCTTGATGAACACTAGAAAAGATGAAGAGAATGGATTTTAGCCTTTGAACACCACTTGGATACACCCACTTGCTTTCAAGACCACCAAAACTTCAAGGCTTTGCAACAAGTTGCAAGAAATGATTTAGGAGAGTATGTAGAGTGTTATGGCCGAGATTTTGATGGTGGTGGTGAATTGGGTCGGTTTTGGGAAGAAGGGAAAGAAGAAGATGGAGTGTGGGAGTGGTAATGGTTAGTGTGTGGAAGTGGAAAAGGGGTGGTGTGTAGTAATAGGTGTTGGGGAAGTGTGTAGGGAATATTTAAGAGATTTTTGTGGGATTTTGTGGGGATTTATGGCCTAGGGCCGGATTTTATTTTAAAAAAAAAAGAAATTTTATAAACTTTTTATTTAATACATATTACACACCTTAATCACTAACATTTCTCAAATCTTTTAAACTTTCATCCCCATATATGCCATAATACTTCCAATATTATTATTTTATACTTAAAATAGTAAAAATATATAAATAAATATTTTAGTGTATTCCGGGTAGTGTACTGGTACTGAAACCGGGAAAAAACTGAAACACACGCGATAACCGGAAAAACAACGGATAAAATACATCGCTTTTAGTTTTTATTAGGTTTTCACTTATACACACCCAAAATATATTATTTGATGCTATTTCGAGCATTACATCAATTATTGGACTGTTAAAATTCATCAGGCAGTCACCAACGTTCATTACCGGGTATTTAACCGCTACGCGATTAAGCAATTTCAAAAGTCACAAATTGCAAAACAATGCACAAAGTGGGCTTTTCTAACTTTAATAACGCCTTAATTATCATAATTAAGTCAAATGACGCAATTAAAAAGTATGCACGTTTTAAGCTAGTACGAATATTGACCTGGAAATTTGCCCGGTGTCACAGCCGTAAACACCATAATCCGACGCATCAGATTGCTTCTTAGCCTTTGTCGGGTTTTTGTCATTTGTAGAAAATATCTCCCTATATATATACTAAAAAAATTAAACCGTATAAACTAAAAAGAAAACATTAAATTGTATCAACGAAATAATATTAAAATGAATAAATATATATATATATATAATTACAAATAAATATTAGTAATTAAAATAGCTAATCGGGTTGACCTAATTAACCTTTTGAACCAAATTACCAACCCGATTACTACATTCTAGTTCGAGTTCCATCTTAAATGAGTACTGGTTGTTTGGGTTTCATCTTAATCAGGTTCAGTTCATTCGGATTGAGTTGATATTCAGGTTTCGGATAAAGACGACACCCTGTCTCCAAGCAGTGTGTTATTTAACTAAAAGTTTGTAGAAAGATTCCATATCTTGCACGTGAAAGTTACAACGTCGTTTTTCTAATAAACATTTTTTTCAACCCAAGTTAACTGAAGACTAGAGCCTAAACCTTTTAAGTGAGACTCATACTCAATCATCATCAGTAAGCCTAGGAGTGTTGATCGGGTTTCAGTTTAAGAGGGTCGTATTAATCGTGTTTTTTGATGTGACATGTTAAACTAAATACTGGCCTTAATAAGATCAGGTTAATAGGTAATTGGGTTTTGGTAATCGGGTTTATTCGGGGCGATGTATTCAATAACCAGGTTTATTCGGTAATCTAGTTTATTTCGGTCGGTGTATTCGGTAATCGGGTTGCTAAATAGGACTTTAAAGTGTGTTAACATATTTTTATTTTGGATGCAAATCAGGTGTCGTAAACAATTTAGTTAGTTCAAAATACATGAACTGGTTTGTTCAATATGTACACACAAAATGAATTTGTTTAGTTTGTTCATAGAGTGGGTTCATAAATATAACATACATATTTATACAAAATATATACATACATATACATTATCGATCAAAGAAGTTAACCTATTGAGTTTCACCTCTCGAATATTGCTCAATACTAAATATTTCAGACCTTGAAAAATTGAGATGTGCTTTTGAAATCTTAATTATAAATGACATGGAGTTATGAAAACTAAAAAGATATATATATCCCCCTTATTAGGGCTAATCAAGTTGACCCAATTCTCTAAAAATAATATCTAATTATCAACCCTAAAGAGTAAATCGGGTTCAGGTTTGGTTTTTAATCAGGTTTGATATTCGGGTTTGGGTAAAAATAACACCGCTAGTAAGCCAAACCAATGATTACTCTCTTCGATTGCCTTGGTCGCGACTCAGTTTAGAGAAAGGCACGTTTCGCGTAATTGCATTGTTCAAATCTTTTTAATATTTCTTTCGGTCTTTAACCTTTGTTAGTTGTTTATGAACTTTTGTTGTAGCTTATGCATCCAAGGGGGTTTAAGAGCAAACTATTATGTTGGTCCCTGAGGTTTGGTAAAAATCACGGTTTTAGTCCAATAATTTGTTTTCTACTCTTTTAGTTCATTAATTTCATACAAACTTATTGTTTTAGTCCACACCACTAACGGCCATCTATTTGTTAAGTTTGTGTGAAAAGACATTAATACCCTTGGACCAAAATAGTAAATTTGGCCAATCCACAAGGACCAAAACAGTAAGTTACCCTTATTATTATTATTTTTAATATTATTATTGTTATTATTATTATTATTATTATTATTATTATTATTATTATTATTATTATTATTAGTATTAGTATTAGTATTATTGTTATTATTTATTATTTATATACCTTCTAGTTTTAAAGGTCGATGGTCACTGTTGACCGGTCACGTGTCACCACTCGACTAACCCACCAATAATTGTTTGACTTAATTATCATTTTAACGTCTAACTTAGATAAATTTATCCAACCTATGAATTTGACCTCCTGACTTTGACTTAATTGTAATTTTTACATGCTATATCATGTTGATCTTCTTTGACATATTCATATTTTTACCCCATCTTTTGATATATATACTTTTAACCACCATCTGTTAATCATCGTAATGCAACGCACATGTCGAAGTCAAAAACGTTGTTAATACGTGTAACAAAGTGAAAAAAAATATGTCGGTGCAACACACAACACGTGTGTTGCATTAATTTGAGCCGACATAGTTTTTTCACTTCGTTACACGTATTAACAACATTTTCGACTTCGACATGCGTGTTGCATTATGACGATTAACAGATGGTGGTTAAAAGTATATATATATATCAAAAGATGAGGTAAAAATATGAATATGTCAAAGAAGATCAACAACATATAGCATGTAAAAATTACAATTAAGTCAAAGTCAGGGAGCCAAATTCATAGGTTGGATAAATTTATCTAAGTTAGACGTTAAAATGATAATTAAGTCAAACAATTATTTGTGGTTTAGTCGAGTGGTGACACGTGACCGGTCAACAGTGATTATCGACCTTTAAAATTAGAAGGTATATAAATAATAAATAATAATAATAATAATAACAATAATAATAATAATAATAATAATAATAATAATAATAACAACAACAATAACAATAATAATATTAAAATTAATAATAATAAGGGTAACTTACTGTTTTGGTCCTTGTGGTTTGGCCAAAATTACTATTTTGGTCCATGAGTAATAATGTCTTTTCACACAAACTTAACTGGAAAAATAGATGGCCGTTAGTGGTGTGGACTAAAACAGCAAGTTTGTATGAAATTAATGGACTAAAAGAGTAGAAAACAAATTATTGGACTAAAACCGTGATTTTTACCAAACCTCATGGACTAAAATAGTATTTTACTCTATAAAAAACTAGCTTTATAAAAACATTTGAATTTGGTTGAGGATTTATTGTAGACAGGCTGTGAGGAAAAAAATAGCGACGGACAAAACAATGTCGGTTAGGATCCCCCACAACCTATCAAATGTGGTTTGTTGTTTATGATGATATCTAAAACCAGTCTAATGATTCCAGCCTAGCTAGTTGAAGACACATGATTTTACAGTAGTGGTCCAGGGTTCTAATCCTGCCTGTGAGATTTTCCAGGAAAAACCTCATTGGTTTTCCTGGTTGAACGTCTAGCCAAACTCCGATGTCAAATGGGCCCGGTTAAGACAACATATTGACCGGAGTGGGGTGGTGGGTTCTCCATTGTAGGGGATGCGACCGTTTGGTTGCATAAATTGAAAGTCGTCGTTCAAAAAAAATATATATAAAACCAAATCTCCTGACGCATATTCTCCATTATCCGATTGATTACACCAACTCTTTTTAATTTTTTTTTTCATAAAGGCAGGTTTTAAAAATTATATATATGTAACATTTCAAATCCGGTTGCACACGGCGTTCGGATCTTAACTGACACGTAAAATTTTTAAGTAATTTTTTTGTGACAGATTCCATTTGTTAGACTAATTTACGTTAAAGTTAATGCAAAAGATACTCAAAATTCCCCTGGTATTCACTTGAGTCATGTTGTTATCTACTCGTTAAACTTAACGCCAAAGATACAACTGGTTTAGTATATAAGTATACATGATGGGACCAATAGCTGAAGCATATGGAACTCTTTCCATTTTCTTCCTCTCCCAATATATATAAGTAGCTTCACCAAGATCCTTCATTACAAAACATTTCTTAGGCCAAGACTTTACGTCTTGTAACATAAGAATATTGTTTCCAATGATGAGTGTTGACATACATATAGAATCAGGGAAGTTATTGTTGGAAATCCTTTTTATTATTTGTGAAAATAAATAAATATTAATATAATGATAATTGGTTGTTTCAAAACTGAAGTCAAATAGAGTTTAATATTGAATTCAATTGTGAATTCAATACTCTATTAATGCTTTGGAAGATGTTTCAACTTTGGATTCACCATAAATACTAGGTGAAACTTAGTTGTAAGACACACTTGAAACACCAAAAATCATCTACTTGAAAGCTCTCATTTTCTAAAACTCTTGCTAATCTCCCTTCTTTATAAAAATGCTCTTTCGGGTTTTGAGTTCATCCCGGCAGTACATACTGCTTCGGCTGTTGTACCCTGGGAAACAAACGAGTTCTCTTGGGAGACTCGAAATTTGTTTTAAGGGACCCGTGTTGAATACGAATCCTCAGCCCATATTACAATTCTGCTTCTACTAATTTCTTGTATTTCTAATTTTTCAATTGTAATCATATTGTAATTTACTTATGTTCTTAAATTTCATTGTATTGTAATTGAATTTATAAAAGAATTTTTAGTTTTGTACGAGCGGTTCCTACAAACATAAGCATGTGTCATTGGAAGTTTAAAACTTGAATCAGTTACTTTGAGAGTTTAAAACTTGAATCAATTACTCTCCAAAATTAAATAACTTTAATTAAATAGTCAATTACTTTGAGAGTTTAAAACTTGAATCAATTACTTTGAGAATGAGAGATTTCAAGGAGATGATTTTTGGTGTTTCAAGTGTGTCTTACAACTAAGTTCACCTAGTATTTATAGTGAACCCAAAGTTGAAACATCTTACAAAGCATTAATAGAGTATTGAATTCGCAATTGAATTCAATATTAAACTCTATTTGACTTGAATTTTGAAACAACCAATTATCATTACATTAATATTTATTTATTTTCACAAATAATAAAAAGGATTTCCAACAATCCCCCACATGTGAAAACAATTTTCACACATCTTCCAACAATCCCCCATGAGGATGGATCTCAATCCATACTTTATCAATATCAAAATACAATTTCAACGGTTTAATATTGCCGGATAGGTAGTGGTTAACTTTGAACCTTCCGTTGTGATGTATACTTAGTCTCCTAGTGGTTCGGTAGACGTGATGTCCTTGAACCAACCACCGTTTACGTAGACGACAATACACATTACACAATATTATTCCTGGTTTAGTCAACCCCTCATTGTCGTGTCCGTTATGGTCGTGGATCACTAGCCTGGTTCAGCGAGAGCTCTAGGATTCGCGCTCCCCACAAATCCATTCGAAGCGACCCCACTTCTCTCTAACATAGGTGATTACAAAATCATTAAAAGCATTAAGGTTATGATGATTTCACTCTGGAATAACCATATGTTATGCTTATCCTCACGTCATGTCACTGTTCATTATAGGAATGGGCTAGGAAGTGTTAAGGTTAACTCCCTTTATTAAGTTTGGGGAACCCCCATAGTGACCGTAGTTTATGCAATTAGGTTGTCCTATTGAACCTAGATCTTGGGATCTCCAGTCACATAGGTTAGGTTTTCCTTCGCATTCACTTATCTCATGGGCTTTAGCCACATTCCAGTTGACGACTTGAGTACTAACTCTCTGCTTAAGCCTTTTGTAAGTGGGTTCACAATGTTATCTTTTGACTTTACATAGTCAATCGTGACAACCCCATTGAGAGTACTTGTCGTACCTTATTGTGTTTACGTAACAATTTTTTGGTCCAATCTTTTGAACCTTGGGCTTCGGTACAAATACCTTTGCTAGTCACCCCCATACTTTCAAGTATATATTGGTATGATGGTTTCCTTTCCATCCATATCTCATAAGGGTTTTCATCCCTTTTCTTGTGAGGTATCTTATTTAAATGGCCGCATGTATGACCTCCCCCCACATTTTCGAGTTATTAGATAATGTCCGAATGATTTATGTAAAATAAATCGGGTCTAACATGCTTTTTAGAAATTAAGCGATTTCTTAAAATCATGTTTAGAGCTTCATATTGTTAAACAATATTTCTAACACGATCGTTAAATAGAAATGGTTACAAAAACCATTTTTAAGCCTTATGTGTTTATAAAATAAACACCCAAGTTAATCTCATATTTAATGAGTTTTAATTTAATTTTCATACTTAATGAAATATAGTTTGATTATAAAATAATCAATTTCCTTTCAATTTTCCAAAACACATAAATGATTACAATATCATTTTAAAGTGTGTTTTTTTTAAATATAATAAACATGTTTCTAACACATTTGTTAGACATAAATGATTACAAAAATCATTACGAAGCTTGTATGTATATATAATATAAACCTTTTCTAACACTTTTGTTAGACATAAATGATTACAATAATCATTTTAATGTTTTGTTTGTTTATATAAACTAAAAATTTCATAATTGATTCTCGACATAAACGATTTTAAAAACCGTTTCCTCTCTTTTCCAATGTGTGATCTATATCTTCAACTTAATAAGAATGAATCTTAAAGTTCATATTTCATTCACACGAAAACAAGACAAATTTTCATAACTTAATCTTTATTAGTCATAACTAATATGACCCAACTCCATATTTAAAGTTGTATTAATCACAATTAATTATGAACTTAAGAGAAACTAAAACTCTTTTTGATTTATTACATGAATTATGAGTCAATTAACAAGAAAATATTCTTGAAACCTAAGGAAGATTTCAAAAGGTTTAATGTTATGTTTCCTTTTAGCTTGAACACATCAAAGAAAACAAACAGTTACATGATCGAAGTAATTAAATAAATTAATTTATTTCACCAACTTAATAAAACCACGCAAAGTTTTTAATCAAAGTAAAACCACTTTTGACTTTTAAATACCAATAGAAGGTTTCGAAACTTTTAAGCAAACTGAAAGTTGAAAAGAAATTGAATCACCATTAATAAATAAAAACTACTAAAGCTTTTATACATTAACAAAATTACACTCAATCAAAACCAACAAATGGTATATATGAACCACTTTCTTTGTAAATAAAACCCGATTCAAGAATAAAGTTAAGTGTAAGTTCTCTAAGTCCAACTTTGAGAGACGAACAATGACACATTTTTTTTTTAAATACGAACGGTGATAGCTAAAAATTAAATTATTTTTTTAAATACGAATGACACAAGTGTAAGTTCTCTAAGTCCAACTTATCGTAATTGACTATTTAATAAATTTTTAGTAGGTTTCCTTTTGACTAGACCAGGAATAATATTGTGTAATGTGTATTGTCGTCTACGTAAACGGTGGTTGGTTCAAGGACATCACGTCTACCGAACCACTAGGAGACTAAGTATACATCACAACAGAAGGTTCAAAGTTAACCACTACCTATCCGGCAATATTAAACTGTTGAAATTGTATTTTGATATTGATAGAGTATGGATTGAGATCCATCCTCATGGGGGATTGTTGGAAGATGTGTGAAAATTGTTTTCACATGACGAAAATGAGATTTTGTTTATTTTCACATGTGAGGGATTGTTGGAAATCCTTTTTATTATTTGTGAAAATAAATAAATATTAATGTAATGATAATTGGTTGTTTCAAAATTCAAGTCAAATAGAGTTTAATATTGAATTCAATTGTGAATTCAATACTCTATTAATGCTTTGGAAGATGTTTCAACTTTGGGTTCACTATAAATACTAGGTGAAACTTAGTTGTAAGACACATTTGAAACACTAAAAATCATCTACTTGAAAGCTCTCATTCTCTAAAACTCTTGCTAATCTCCCTTCTTTATAAAAATGCTCTTTCGGGTTTTGAGTTCATCCCGGCAGTACATACTGCTTCGGCTGTTGTACCCTGGGAAACAAACGAGTTCTCTTGGGAGACTCGAAATTTGTTTTAAGGGACCAGTGTTGAACACGAATCCTCAGCCCATATTACAATTCTGTTTCTACTCATTTCTTGTATTTCTAATTTTTCAATTGTAATAATATTGTAATTTACTTATGTACTTTAATTTCATTGTATTGTAATTGAATTTATAAAAGAATTTTTAGTTTTGTACGAGCGGTTCCTACAGTTATAAAGCTCCAACTTTTCTTCTTATATACACAAGGCTCATCTTCGTTTTTGACAAAACCAAATTGTTTACTTTCTAATCAAAACGTACATGCCATCTACGATATGTCTGCTTTAATCCATTAATGGATTTATTAAGCTTCCATACCTTATTGGGCAACTCTCTGTTTGTACCATATACACATCAGTAGTATTTCCATTAAGAATGCATTTTTGCATACATTTTCCATATTTCTTAAGCATAATACGCAACAATAGCAAACAAAATCCTAATAGACTTAAGCTTAGCCGCAGACGAAAAGGTTTCATTATAATCAACACATTGTCTTAGTGAATCCTTTTGCGACTAACTTAGTCTTAGAGGTTTGCAGTTTTCAATCTTTGTCGGGTTTCAATTTGTAGACCCACTTACTTCCCATAGCCCGAATTTTGACAGGAAGATCAACCAAGTCCCATACTTAATTGCATCTCAGCATTCATGGCTTTAAGTCGGTTCATAGTTTCTGAATAAGAGATTGCAGCTTTGTTGTTACTACGCTTAGCCTAACCAACCACTACAAAAAAATTGTCATTTAGTGGCATACAAAAAGTAACACAAAAAACCAAAAAAGTGCTACTAAAAGCCCTTTCAAGAATGTGTGGCACACTAAAAATATGTCACTATAAGTGGTGACGCTAAAGCCTTTTAGCGGCACTTTTGTTATGTGTCGCACAAGTTTCTTAGCTTTTAGTGGCACTTTATTTTTGCCACTATATAAAAAGAAAACTTTTGTGGCATAATTTATATGTCATTAAAAATATTCATAATTACATATCACACTAGTTTTAGTGGCACTTTTATTTTTGTCACAAATATTAGAAAAAAAATTTGTGGCACAAAATTTATGTCAGTATAAACTTTTAATAGTTCAGTATACATACTACTTTTATTTGCACATAATTTTTGTCACAACAATCACATTATTTACAATATAAAGCAGAAAGTAAAAGGAAGATAGAATTGTAAATGTAAAAGTCATAATATTAAAAACTTTAATAAGTTTGATCCACAACATATTCCAGAAACATAAAAAAAAACGTGTACTGATTAACATTATCTAATTCCCATGTAGTTTTGAATGTTTTTTTGGGTGAGAATTTCACTGTCATATAACTTAGCCCTAAAACCTTTCATGATAGACCCTTCCATCATCAACCATATAAACAGCTTCAAAACCGCTCATGATATCTACCCTGTCATCATCAACCATAAACCAATTATATCTATCCTGCCATTAGCAACCATGTAAACAACCATTATACTATAAATTAAAACATATCTAAGCTAAAGTAAATATGCAACCATTTATATTTGGCACGCACACCTAACATATAGACAAAAACCAACATATTACCTTAACTACAATGCGAACAAAAGTTGAAGGATTAATTGTCCAAACGTCTTTCTTGCCCTGTAAAATGAAAAGTTTTGGTTGATTAATTTCAAACTAACTTTACAACATAAGCACCTCCATATATGATTAGTTAAAAAGTAACATGTTAAAATTAAAAGTAAATACCATTATCATTATGGCTTCTTGAAGGTAACATTTCATTAACCTTTATAGAGTTGTTATGGACCAAAGAACCAATACCGGGGACCTAAAACATATAAATGAAACAAGTGCTACTACATAAATAAGTAATCATAAAAGAACAAATAATGGTTCATGCGTCTAATTACCTGTATGTTCAAACTGCTCAAAACCGAAGACAAGTTTGCATTTGGGATATGCTCTTGGATGATGATAGTCATAGCATTTACAGCACTCATTAACTTGTTATCATTTTGTGAATCTACCGAAGGAGAGCCATTACTTTTTGCAGTTGGCATCCTTCCAAGTAATCGAACGTATCCTCTCTTCTCTGATCCTTTAACTTTTGAGTAGTCATCGTTTGTATAATCATCTGGATCACCGGGTGTGATTGTAGAATCATTTGCAATATCTTTAAGTGAAGCCTAAACACATAACAAAATACACAATCACTAAAAATTAAACACATCCATAGTATATAAAAACTTTAAAATCCATTACCACAACATGAGCAGCTTTATCATCCATAATAGTTCCATCTTTACGAGTGCGAGTTTTTATGTACACTTCTCCTCGTGTTGGATATACACCATTATTCTTTGCTGCCTGTAATTTATCTTTGATTGTTAGCACACCCAGCAGTCATTAAGTATTAGCATACATGTATTGA
This sequence comes from Tagetes erecta, assembly GCA_030867185.1. NCBI lineage: Eukaryota > Viridiplantae > Streptophyta > Magnoliopsida > Asterales > Asteraceae > Tagetes > Tagetes erecta. The sequence goes on along the minus strand of CM061486.1, from coordinate 64,269,162 downwards.
CTATTCATGTAAAAGTATCACTGTTAAAGTAGAAACATAATCAGTGAGGATGGTCAAACTAGCTTATGCGCACTAAGATCATGACAAATGTAAGACCAGAAAAAAATAGACATATACTACAGTAATTTTGTAAAGCTTTACAATATTACAATTCATTGTCAGTTTTAGTGACATAGAAGTGATGATGCATAAACAAAAATAATGGAGCCAAGTAAAAAATGATGAAGCAGAATTTTCATTAGTACCTTATGCCTTATGATGAAAGTTTGATTGGCAACTTTGCATTTACTAGTATGATGACTTTGAATATCATAAGCAGCATGGTATTCAACATTATCTTCACCATGGTCTTCAACACGCTCACTAACGCCGGTAGAAGTGATATGTAGCCCCTTTCGCCTACCCATACAGACAATTATTCTAAAAAAAATCATTACAATAACTCACTCGACACTTCTATTTTCTGGTATAAGATTAAATACAAGCATATTTCAATCAATCATTTAGATGTTTTTGTTTGACTAATTGTCTTTGAATCTAAAATTTGATTCATACTGCATTAGTATATCATAAGGACAAAAAGCATCAGCACATACTTTCTCCATCTACATGTTTTGAAGTTTCAAGTTAACCCTGTTAAAAACTTGATATTAGTATTACCAAATTCTAAATTTAACATGATATGATAGTAGCAAAAAACGATTTCAACATTTAACCAGCAAATCAGATTCAGTTATGATCAAAATAACTTGTAAACTCATAATAATCAGATTCAACTAGGTGCGATTAATATAGTCCAACTCTAAACTTCAACAACTGTAATTGACTAGTTCTATGAACCGAGAAATTGAATACATGTGGCAAAAAGAGCTACTTTGTCATAAAACAAGGCTATGAGAATAGCAAGAAAGTCCATCGACAGCATATCTCCCTCTCTTGGCTGATCAGTTGTTGCCCCCCCTCATCGCCTCGTCTGTGGTTGGTGGTCCGTAGTCCGACAGGAAGTAGCATGCTGCACAAATCATCACCATCCACCTCTTGTCTGTTTCTTTCGGGTAAGTCATCACCATGACCATCCGCGTTTAATAGTTTCGGTTCAGAATTAAACTGGTATACATGTGCTGTACGGGTGTATATGTATCTATATTGTATGCGTATGATATAGACTGTGGAATGTATGTATAGATTCAACAAGATAGCAAAAATGAGTTCATGTATACTATGTGTATGAAATCCATGTGTATGAATACGAGTGTACATATATATGGATGTGACTTAACTGAATATATGTTTAAATGAAATCAAACAGCATGTAAGTGTGTATGTTAAGCAACAGCAGAATCACGTAACAACATAATGATTATATCTATTGTATCTATGCTGAATTGTATGTGCGTATGTGTCTAAGACGACAGCCAAATACATGGAATTTATGTATATGTTAGTGTGTAGGTATTGCGTATAGAGATGTACAGCAGTTTGTATGTATGTAATCGAACAAAACGAGACTGGTATTAATAGAGATACCTAGATGCAACAATCAATAGATGCAACAATCAATAGAATCAGAAGAATACAGTAGAATACAGAGATGCAATCGTAAATCAGTAGAATCATTATAATACAGAGATGAAATCGTAAATCTAAGGAAGGTTGAAGATTACCTTGGACTTATTGCTTCCAATTATTTCTTAACTGAAGGCTGAATAATAGGTTTGATGGTAACTAGGAGTTTTTTGATGGATATAAAACGTGTATCCTACTTTGATGGATACACAGTTTTTGGGTGTTAATGGACATTTAAGAGGGAATTCCAATAAAAATTCTAAAAACTAGGAGGGAACAATTAATTAAAAAAGAAAAAAATATAAATGTAGTTATAATCCATGTACATATTGGCAAACGACGGTAAATTTGAGGTAAATGATGTTCCATTAGGGTCAAAACGATCAAAACACACCATGTAATGTTTAATAATCCACTTTGAATGTATTTTGACCTAAAAACGTATAGTGTTATAATAATCTAATTTAATTTTAAACGGGTCAAAATGACTAATTGACCAAAACATACAACATGATGTTTTAATAATCCAACATTAATGTAAACGAGTCAAATTGACCAAAACATACCATATTGTATTATAATAATCTAATTTCAATGCGAACGGGTCAAACGAACCAAACACATCTTATATGATGTTTTAATAATCCACTTTGAATGTAAACGGGTCAATATGATCCAAAAACGCCTTACAGTGTTATAATAATCAATTTTAATTCTCAACGGGTCAAAATGACCAAAGCATACAACATGATGTTTTAATAATCCAACATTAATGTAAACGAGTCAAATTGACCAAAACATACCATATTGTATTATAATAATCTAATTTCAATGCGAATGGGTCAAACGAACCAAACACATCTTATATGATGTTTTAATAATCCACTTTGAATGTAAACGGGTCAAAATGACCCAAAAACGCCTTACAGTGTTATAATAATCAATTTTAATTCTCAACGGGTCAAAATGACCAAAACATACAACATGATGTTTTAATAATCCAACATTAATGTAAACGAGTCAAATTGACCAAAACATACCATATTGTATTATAATAATCTAATTTCAATGCGAATGGGTCAAACGAACCAAACACATCTTATATGATGTTTTAATAATCCACTTTGAATGTAAACGGGTCAAAATGACCCAAAAACGCCTTACAGTGTTATAATAATCAATTTTAATTCTCAACGGGTCAAAATGACCAAAACATACAACATGATGTTTTAATAATCCAACATTAATGTAAACGAGTCAAATTGACCAAAACATACCATATTGTATTATAATAATCTAATTTCAATGCGAATGGGTCAAACGAACCAAACACATCTTATATGATGTTTTAATAATCCACTTTGAATGTAAACGGGTCAAAATGACCCAAAAACGCCTTACAGTGTTATAATAATCAATTTTAATTCTCAACGGGTCAAAATGACCAAAACATACAACATGATGTTTTAATAATCCAACATTAATGTAAACGAGTCAAATTGACCAAAACATACCATATTGTATTTTAATAATCTAATTTCAATGCGAATGGGTCAAACGAACCAAACACATCTTATATGATGTTTTAATAATCCACTTTGAATGTAAACGGGTCAATATGACCCAAAAACGCCTTACAGTGTTATAATAATCAATTTTAATTCTCAACGGGTCAAAATGACCAAAACATACAACATGATGTTTTAATAATCCAACATTAATGTAAACGAGTCAAATTGACCAAAACATACCATATTGTATTATAATAATATAATTTCAATGCGAATGGGTCAAACGAACCAAACACATCTTATATGATGTTTTAATAATCCACTTTGAATGTAAACGGGTCAAAATGACCCAAAAACGCCTTACAGTGTTATAATAATCAATTTTAATTCTCAACGGGTCAAAATGACCAAAACATACAACATGATGTTTTAATAATCCAACATTAATGTAAATGAGTCAAATTGACCAAAACATACCATATTGTATTATAATAATCTAATTTCAATGCGAATGGGTCTTCTACCGGTGCATTAGAGATATATGCCTTTACAGTCTTATTTGGATCAGCTCCTGCATTAAAGATGAATGTTGTTAATTTAGTTTTGGCATGTTTGTAGTGGTGTTTAGCATGTCTAGCCTGATTTTGTTTCTGTCGATCTTTTTGTTGCAGCCTTCTTTGGATCAGAGTAGCTGGTAAGATTTTGGATGTTTTTAAAGATATCAGTTTGACTTTTAAAAGTCAAATTGCACTCATCTACATAGTTGAGACTAAATATACAATTATGAAAACTCAATCATTCATGTTTCAACTAAAAATAGAAGCCAACATACTCAAGTGTTGAGAATAAACCAATATCAATGTAAACGGGTCAAAACGAACCAAACACACCTTATGAAATTAAACGTGTCAAAACGTACCAAACACACTTTAAGAAGTTATAATAATCCATTTTTTAATGTAAACGTGTCAAAACATCTAAAACGTACCATATGATATTGCAATAATCCAATTTTAATTTAAACGGGTCAAAATGATCCAAATATATCCAATTTTTATTGTAAACATGTCAAAATGTCTAAAATGTACCAAAAACACATTTTTGATGTAGCAATAATCCATTTTTAAAGTAAACGGGTCAAAACGTACTAAACACACTTTAAGATGTTATAATAAACCATTTTCAAAGTAAACGAGTCAAAACAAACCATACACACTTTTAGAACTTATAATAAATATACACTTTTGAAATCTCAATTTCCATTCATATTTCAACTCAAAATAACATCCAACATACTCCAACTGTTTACAATAACCCAATACTAATGTTAACGGGCCAAAACGACCAAAACACACACTTATGATGTTATAAATTCCCTACATGACTTTCTTATACATATATGCACATTCTACATAAGCTGAAACCTTAAATTTGTATTAAAAAATGGCAGTTTGACTTTTAAAAGTCAAATTGCAGCTATGTACAAAGTGAGAATAAACATACACTATTGAAAACTCAATTTACATTCATATTTCAACTCAAAATAGCATCGACTCCAACTGTTTAGAATAACCCAATATCAATGTAAACGGGTCAAAACGACCCAAATACACACTTATGATGTTATAAATTCCCTACATGAATTTCTTTCACATATATGCACATTCTACATAAGCTAAAACCTTAAATTTGTCATTAAAAAAATGGCAGTTTGACTTTTAAAAGTCAAACTGCAGCTATGTACAAAGTGAGAATAAACATACACTATTAAAAACTCAATTTACATTCATATTTTAACTCAAAATAGCATCGACTCCAACTGTTTGGAATAACACAATATCAATGTAAGCGGGTCAAAACGACCCAAATACACACTTATGATGTTAATAATTCCCTACATGAATTTCTTTCACATATATGCACATTCTACATAAGCTGAAACCTTCAAGTTGTATTAAAAAAATGGCAGTTTGACTTTTAAAAGTCAAACTGCAGCTATGTACAAAGTGAGAATAAACATACACTATTCAAAACTCAATTTACATTCATATTTCAACTCAAAATAGCATCGACTCCAACTGTTTAGAATAACCCAATATCAATGTAAACGGGTCAAAACGACCCAAATACACACTTATGATGTTATAAATTACCAACATGAATTTCTTTCACATATATGCACATTCTATATAAGCTGCACCTTAAACTTATATTAAAAAATGTCAGTTTGACTTTTAAAAGTCAAACTGCAGCTAAGTACAAAACTTAGAATAAACATACACTTTTGAAAACTCAATTTTCATTCATATTTCATCCTGTACCAATGCAGTTCGGCTTCTAATAGGTCAACTATAAAAAAATAATCATTATAAATTCATACATCAAAATATCTGACTTAAATAAAGGTTTATGAAATAAAAATAATGAATAATCAAAAAAGAAATGAATCGTCGTCATTTTCTTCAACATCAACTTCGCGCTCCATGTCGGGTGTAACGTCTACACCATCTTCACCATCATCCCTAATCCTATGTAAGTTAGGCACATCAAATGTGCAATCATTCGAATAAGGACCAACTTGATCATCAACACTTCCCATGTCAAATACATCTATTACTTTTACATGTCTCACGACCTCCCAGTCTTTATTCTTGGGATCTGTGACATAGAGCACCTTATCAACTTGTGTTGCCAATACAAATGGGTCATCAGTTATATTTCCTCATGTATGTGTCTTGTATGAGAAATTTACCAATGTTACACCATGATCTATCTTGCAACCCCTATTGATGTCAACCCTAATAAAAACCTTTTAAAAACCTGATATGACTATACTCAGCAGCTATAATGCAAGTATACATAACTCACTGAAAACAATTCAATTGATATGACTATAATGCAACTATATATAATCAGAAGCTATGATGCCATTAACTAAAAGCAACAAATATATACAATTTGTCACACCCCCAAAATCCACTAACGGAGTTTTACCGTTAAGTGTGTGACAAACCAGGATCTCAGTCATTAGTTACACCAAACGACACTATATGAATTTAAAACATACGTGTCTCATTAAATGAGAAAATTTATTACAGAGTTAACGTTTAAAAGTTTGCGGAAGCGTAAACGAAATGTAATGCCAAAATATTAAATGGAAACTAAATGCGCAGTACATTTATATTCACAACACGACGGTTGGTGAGTTCACATAGTAAGTATAAAATCAAGTAAGTTCAGTTGCAAGCAGAGATATAAATTAAGTATGTCATTGTAGGTAGCTAATCTACAGCACATGTCCTTAGAGGCGTATGTATCTGACCGAAGCTGACGTATGTACACAATAAGTGCATTTTGCCTGTTCGTACAATCCCAGCAGGATGCACTGTAAGTATGTTAGGTCATTCAACACCCGTTCGACAGGTCCTTCTGTCATGCTAGCGCGACTAGCCCGGGTGGGGTTTGTCAAACCCAGTAGTACTACTCAAAATTTCCCCGCTATTTCACAAATACTAACGGTCAACTAGGTATTCATGAGGTCTTCCATGAACAAAATAAAAGTTGCTCTAATCCAGACATGCGACATACAGAATTCGTAAATCCGTAAAAGTATTCGTCCGTGTTCTCAGCCCATAAAAGGGTGAGATAGTAATAGTACGGTTCAGTGAACTCACCTTTGAAGCGCACAACAAATAAACAGCTCAACTGCAACAAGAGAACCTAAACCGTCTTACGACCTGCTTAATGGTTAATTGTTAATTATTTGTTATCTATCTTTTTACGAACATATATGAATATATATATATATACACATATCCATATAGCACATTTCATGCATCATATCACTAGTTTGACACGACTCACATTATCAGCATGTGACTCATGTAATGTTCCTACTTGCACTTCATGTCATTATTCATATCAAGCAACCACTTCTTCATGTCTAAACATTTATACAGTCCATACCTCGTATATATATACACCTACCAAATTTTAATACATATTTATTCATTTGTCTTCTTTTATACATACATATACATGCATATATACGCTTCAAAGGTGAAACAATGTAATTGTTAATTATTTGTTGTTTAAATATTCATGCATCCTATCTAGCCATATAGTATTGTTTCATATACATGCATATATTACATCTTTCACGCACACACTTCTATCATATATATATATATACATACTCGTAGCACACACAACTAAAACACATATTATATACGCGCATATATATATCTTGTTCTAAACACGCGTACTTACAGGTCCAACCCGATATCAATCCTAACACAAAACGATGTTATATATATAATCCTACATACATTTATATTCACAATATTTAGATTTGACCAAACCGTACCCGTAACGAAACCGAAACAAAACCGCACTCGAAACGAAAAAGAGCAGCTTACATACCGAAAAGACGAGGAGGTATCCGGGATGTTTGTTGAGTGTTGCGACGCTGCTTGCGGTGGTTCGGGTTACCGGATTTGGTTGAAACAGTGTAGACGACGGCGACAATGGTGGTGAGAATGATACCGGTGCGTGCCAAGGGCAACCTTGACAATGTTCGAAGAATACGTGGACAAAAGTGTTGATCGATGACTGATTAGAGGCTTGTGACGTTGTGCCAGACGATTCGAATAAGGTGGCTAGGGTTTGTGTTAGGAGTTGAATAAGGAGGAAAAAGAAGACGGCTGAATATATGTATACAAAGTCAACTTTTTCAAAATTTGCAAGTTAGTCCCTCTATTTAGCTAGGATATTTATCTTGTGCTCAAAGTTAAATCAAATAAACTTTTTAATTAAGTACAATTTGAATCCTTTACTATTACGACGTATATGATTTATGAAAACATTCCATAAATTATCTAGAAACGCTTTCTAGTCGTGTGAGCCAGAAGTTCTTCGAACTATTTTCATTTTGATATTGTTTCGGTGGTCCGATAACTCTTGAATTATCCTTTTATAATAAATAAATGTTTAGTTAACCATTCAAATTAATACTTTTATTATATTATTGTTGACATAAGGTACAAAGTGGATTTCAATATGACAGAGACTAATGAAATTTGGTTAAGTTGAGTTACTTGTGTTAATGGGAAATTGTCGGGTGTCACATCATCCCCTTGTTGAAAGAATTTTCGTCCCGAAAATTGCCTAATGTTGGTAAGGGTTTGAGGTTGCAAAGAAGAAAAGAAAAGAAAAGTTTTAGGTTGTCATATCATCTCCTTGTTAAAAGAATTTTCGTCCCGAAAATTAGATACAGTCAGTAAAAAGACTGAGATTAAAGGAAAAAAAATTGAGTTGCCACATTATCCCCTTGTTGAAAGAAATTTCGCCCCGAAATTTACCCAATATTATTAGTGTTTGACGTTGTCATTTTGATTAGATAAGGTTGTTTGTACATTATTAGATTTTTCTATGTTCTTACGTGAACTTCAATTAACTCCTTGATTTTCAATGAACTTTAATAGTAAGATTCTTTCTGTGTTTGAACGTTTTGAATTCTTAGTCCATGATTTCAACTAGTTTTTCAAAGAAACGTAACTGTTCATAACTTTAAAAGATATTAAGTGGAATGACGAGTGTGTCTATGGGCAAGCACTCCATTTAGTTGGAGACACAAGAAAAAAAAAATAGACCAATCCTACATTGGATTTCAAATGGTCAGTTTTATCGTGGGTTTGATGAAATTTTAAAGTTTGGGAATCCCCCCTTTATAAAGGACGAGTTACATTCAGAATGTTTGAAGTTATTTAGATCAACGAGCTTGGAGTTGCACATCGAATATCCAAGGATTGTGTCTTACTTATTGAATCCATATATTGTTATAGATTATTACATTGATTCAACCGTGTGTGGGTACTCTATTTTATTAAAAGAGCGTCGTCAAAATGCTAACATCATGGATGTCATAGAAATTCTAAGAATAGAATGAGAAGATGAATAATGATACTACTTATGTGTTCAGAGGTACATGTTTAAAGCAAAAATGGTCAAGAATTTTAATAGTATCTATATCTTTGATAACTATGGAATTTGTGGTGATCGAGAGAACAAATGGTTGTATGACATAGGATAAAATGTTATTAAAGTTTATGTACCGAAGTACTGTTGAAAACAAAAGAGTCGGTGTTTTATGATTTGCTCCCAATTCTTTGGAGTACAGTAAGTTTTCTTATGGATGGAATCTGAGTGTTATTCTTGTGTGTGTATGTTGGAAAGGGGGGGGGGGGTTATATGATATGCCAAGCGTTTTCTCATAGAGAAAATTTTCATAAATCTTGTATTTCTATTCCAATGGAAGTCCATTTAATCTTGTATGTCCTTTAGGGTGACGTAACAATATTTGTTCTAAGATATAGGTTTTAGTCTACGAATAGAGCTGATAAGGGTTCAAAACAATGAAATGCTAGCAAGGATTTTGATACCGAGATTCATTGGGTGATAGTGTTTGAATTCGCCCTTAGTGTGTTGAATAGATGATGTGAGATAACGGTTTAGTTGAGGCTTTGAGTTTAACGAATCCGATAGAGAATCATGTTATTTTATTACTTTGGTCGTGTAGCTTCACTAGTTTCCTTAAGTATGCAATTTCTTCTGTTAGTCTATTTTCATAGTTTAGAACCATTAGGTGACAATTGCTTACATTGCATCTCATACAGTTTTGATCAAGAAGGTTAATTACATATGAGGTGGAATCTCTTGAATAACTGGAGCTTTGAAAGAAAAATATTGCACGATTGGGTTGTCAAATGACAATGAGAGCACCAATTATTATTATATGTGTATTATTATTATTATTATTATTATTATTATTATTATTATTATTATTATTATTATTTTTAGCAAAACACAAACTGTATCGAGATGAAACGAAATGAGAAATTGTTATCCGAAACAACAATGGATACGGCTCACATAGAACGCTAGTTGGTGTTAGTTGTTTATTGTGGATTGTTTTATTCATCATGTGAATCTTTAGCGTTATGATACGTATTCGATATTCATATTTATATACGGGGGGATAATTCATTAACATTGGTGTCAATGTATAGTAATGTAATCTTGTTAAGTTGTCAACATAATTCGTAAGTCTTGTGATCGGGTCATTATAGATGTACTTCAACAGTAGGATGTTGTAACATCCCAGCCCGTCGCACCATGATATTGTCCGCTTTGGCAGCCGGAACGCCCTCAGGCGCCGCCCCTCACGGTTTTAAAACGCGTCATGGTAGGGGAGGTTACCACACCCTTATAAAGCAGTGCTTAGTTCTCCTTCCCCACCGATGTGGGATCTTACAATTGTACAGTAATTTAGATGTGGGGAAGTTTGTACAAATCTGAGTTTGTATTGTTTCTCATCTTTAGTGGTATTGTAAGTGTTCAACGAATGTAATCGAGAATAAACTTGATATTATTGTGTTACCTAAAAATAACTTTTCGTTCTAGATAGACTTTTGTTCAGATGGATTTGTGTTGAGTTATTCTACACTTTTGTGCTTCGGGGTATAACCCACATGAAAGGTGTTACCAGGAATGATACATAATAGAAAGTGGTCATCCTGGACCGTAATGAGTAAAGCTTTCTCAAAACATTAGTTGGTATTAGCGGTTCATTGTTGACGATGGTATTTATCACGTGAACCCTTGGAGTCGTGAAATGTATTCAAATTCATAGTTTATACATATATGAGTCAATTACAAAACATTTGGTTATTATTACTGTGAATAAGGGATGCAAGGAAGTTTAAAGGGTTATGCATATAGTAGTTTATCTTATGAATGTTGGGCTAACTAGCGTTCCTAAGAATAAGGTGTTTCGTTACAGTATGAGATTGATATTTTTTTTTTTGAGTTTCCTGGGTTAATTTCTGCTTTGGTTTCAGGTCCACGTCCAACGTACTGTTAGTGTTTATATATAAGGTGTACCGCAGCTAACCCACCACACCACCAGCACCTTGAAGGTGTACACGTCACGTACTGACATTCTTGCCTGCTTTATTAAGTCATTCAAGGGGTCGGGAAGAAGGGAATATACTTTAAGTGAAACGGAAACGTTATAATATATATGGTAATTTCGGGTATGCATTAAAATTTTATGTGGTTCGAATGTGAATAATCACAAACTTGGGATTTTTAAGAAAGCTTAACTTGAATTCTGCTCTACCAAGCAGATAAAGAGGTTTGAATATATATCGCGATGTACAGATTGTAGATAATGTTTTTGAGTTACATATAGGTTTTTTTTAAAGAGGAAAATAATAATAATGATAATAATAATAATTATAGGATAAATTAAGTCCAATACGTGTTTTACAATAATGGGGATGTGGATTGGGTGTATTAGTTAACGTTTACAAGAGTCCTGGATCGAGACAAGTCATCTAACTAGATCGGACCGTATACATACCACACGTGTGGTTCGCCAGTGCATCGTTAACATTTGGAACGTCTTGAGTTGGAATTATTTCTAGGTAACTTATTATCAGAAATAACTTAAATTCTGTTTATCTTGAATAGTTGAGAAAAGAAAAGTTACGATTAGGTGAAGTACTTCTAGGATGAGTCTGGTATGTTACGAGGTATTCACATGAAGGTTTAAGTGATACAGATTTACTTCACACGAAGTGATTTTGAATGAGAAATATTACGCAGTTGGTTCGTCATACCAACAGGAGGTTATTTTTAAATAAGTTGTTGGCTTTATAAGGCTCCTCCATGGAGTCTTAACAATTATAGTGTTTGTTTAACAATCACTTGCAGATACAATGTTGTTAAGATATTACTGGTGTGCTAAAAGGTTATAGTCCGTAGACTGGAATTTGAAATTTTGGGAATTAAGTAAGACAAATGTTTTAACTGGAGGATTCAGATTGTTTGTATGAAGGATAAGTCATATCATTAGGGGTCAAATATAGTAGTAATTAAACATTATAAGGTTTGTCAATATAGATCTTTGTTCTTATTTGTGTGTTATCAAGGCAAGAATTTAATTATCGGTGATTTAGGTGTATAAGGTAAAATGTGTGTACTTTAAGGATAAACTTATCATATGCCATCGAAGGTTGTATTGTAATTGTATACCATCCGAATATGGATTTTATAGGTTCAGTCAAGCATAGACTTGATATCGGTGCGTTATTTAGAGATGGATGTGTTGTGTCAGATGAATTTGTATTGATTGGTTCATCACTGTTGTTTGTCTTTTTTGGGTATCGCCGACATAGCAGATATTTCTAGGATCATCGTGTACCTGTAAATTCACCATTACGTTGCGCACCCGTAATCGTCAATTTACCTTACACAATCACCCCAGTTCGTCTCCCATTGGGTACATTAATCTTAGGTTTTATTATGTTCTTTGATTTACAATCATCCGTATGGTTTTGCTATCCCATGTTAAGTATTGAATGTGTATAAGTGTATGATAAATCTATAGGTAGGAGGCAACTATACTAGATGTATAGAACACTATCAGACTATCAGTGTGATGTATCAATGAGTCGCATGTATCAGGTATGGTGTAAGTTCATACTAAGTGTAAGACTACTAGTCTAAACACAATCTGAGTGTATAATGTGCATAAGCGGTGGTACTATCAAATCAAGTAGATAGCACGTAGTGGATCACACAATAAGTGAAAGGTTGCACTAATAATATGTCTCATCTTAAGTAACATGTTATAGCATACGAATGTGTGATATAATAAGTGATGAGTAATAGCACATAGTAGGTCGCATAAGTATTAAGTCAAGACCTCACTATGAATGAGTTTCTGGACAAAATCCATTACTCTTGTTCGTGTACCTCTATACCTCAGGCATCGGTCTCAGCCGATTGGTTGTCATAATGAGGTATATAATTCAAAAGTGTGTTGTTTAGGCTCCGTACGAAACCAGTTTGTTGCCATAGTCATGTAAGTTTCAAGTTATAATGAAATGTAATCATTTCTCAACTAAGGCCCCTAAAAAAAATTTTGGCCTAAAAAGCGGGATACTTTTGAACAAGGTCATTGTCAAATATTTCTCATGCAGACTTCAGTGAACAATTCAAAACTAGCAGATACATACCTAGTTTAAGCTTCACTAGCAGAGCAAGTCACTAAAAAAAAAACTTTTGCTCTAAAGTGTTACATAATACAAACTAGTCACTTCATGTAATGCTAGTGTAGGCGTGTGTATGTGTATATCACATGTATGTGGGTCATAAATAAATTCACATAGGTGCAACTAATGCAGTGTACAGTTATAGTCTAGAATGCAATGCAATGCAAACCTAGTTCGCTATAACTAACGGCTCTGATACCAATCTGTCACACCCCCAAAATCCACTAACGGAGTTTTACCGTTAAGTGTGTGACAAACCAGGATCTCAGTCATTAGTTACACCAAACGACACTATATGAATTTAAAACATACGTGTCTCATTAAATGAGAAAATTTATTACAGAGTTAACGTTTAAAAGTTTGCGGAAGCGTAAACGAAATGTAATGCCAAAATATTAAATGGAAACTAAATGCGCAGTACACGCGTCCAATACAAGATACAAAGTTTAAATAGACATTAAACTCAAAACATGGTTTGTAATGCATGAAAATGTGTAAATGAAAAGTCGTGACTCCATGCCATGTCCTAAGTGCGTGGTACCTCAGTGAACTGTAAAAGTGAAAGGCTAACAAGTGTCAACACGACGGTTGGTGAGTTCACATAGTAAGTATAAAATCAAGTAAGTTCAGTTGCAAGCAGAGATATAAATTAAGTATGTCATTGTAGGTAGCTAATCTACAGCACATGTCCTTAGAGGCGTATGTATCTGACCGAAGCTGACGTATGTACACAATAAGTGCATTTTGCCTGTTCGTACAATCCCAGCAGGATGCACTGTAAGTATGTTAGGTCATTCAACACCCGTTCGACAGGTCCTTCTGTCGTGCTAGCGCGACTAGCCCGGGTGGGGTTTGTCAAACCCAGTAGTACTACTCAAAATTTCCCCGCTATTTCACAAATACTAACGGTCAACTAGGTATTCATGAGGTCTTCCATGAACAAAATAAAAGTTGCTCTAATCCAGACATGCGACATACAGAATTCGTAAATCCGTAAAAGTATTCGTCCGTGTTCTCAGCCCATAAAAGGGTGAGATAGTAAAAGTACGGTTCAGTGAACTCACCTTTGAAGCGCACAACAAATAAACAGCTCAACTGCAACAAGAGAACCTAAACCGTCTTACGACCTGCTTAATGGTTAATTGTTAATTATTTGTTATCTATCTTTTTACGAACATATATGAATATATATATATATATATACACATATCCATATAGCACATTTCATGCATCATATCACTAGTTTGACACGACTCACATTATCAGCATGTGACTCATGTAATGTTCCTACTTGCACTTCATGTCATTATTCATATCAAGCAACCACTTCTTCATGTCTAAACATTTATACAGTCCATACCTCGTATATATATACACCTACCAAATTTTAATACATATTTATTCATTTGTCTTCTTTTATACATACATATACATGCATATATACGCTTCAAAGGTGAAACAATGTAATTGTTAATTATTTGTTGTTTAAATATTCATGCATCCTATCTAGCCATATAGTATTGTTTCATATACATGCATATATTACATCTTTCACGCACACACTTCTATCATATATATATACATACTCGTAGCACACACAACTAAAACACATATTATATACGCGCATATATATATCTTGTTCTAAACACGCGTACTTACAGGTCCAACCCGATATCAATCCTAACACAAAACGATGTTATATATATAATCCTACATACATTTATATTCACAATATTTAGATTTGACCAAACCGTACCCGTAACGAAACCGAAACAAAACCGCACTCGAAACGAAAAAGAGCAGCTTACATACCGAAAAGACGAGGAGGTATCCGGGATGTTTGTTGAGTGTTGCGACGCTGCTTGCGGTGGTTCGGGTTACCGGATTTGGTTGAAACAGTGTAGACGACGGCGACAATGGTGGTGAGAATGATACCGGTGCGTGCCAAGGGCAACCTTGACAATGTTCGAAGAATACGTGGACAAAAGTGTTGATCGATGACTGATTAGAGGCTTGTGACGTTGTGCCAGACGATTCGAATAAGGTGGCTAGGGTTTGTGTTAGGAGTTGAATAAGGAGGAAAAAGAAGACGGCTGAATATATGTATACAAAGTCAACTTTTTCAAAATTTGCAAGTTAGTCCCTCTATTTAGCTAGGATATTTATCTTGTGCTCAAAGTTAAATCAAATAAACTTTTTAATTAAGTACAATTTGAATCCTTTACTATTACGACGTATATGATTTATGAAAACATTCCATAAATTATCTAGAAACGCTTTCTAGTCGTGTGAGCCAGAAGTTCTTCGAACTATTTTCATTTTGATATTGTTTCGGTGGTCCGATAACTCTTGAATTATCCTTTTATAATAAATAAATGTTTAGTTAACCATTCAAATTAATACTTTTATTATATTATTGTTGACATAAGGTACAAAGTGGATTTCAATATGACAGAGACTAATGAAATTTGGTTAAGTTGAGTTACTTGTGTTAATGGGAAATTGTCGGGTGTCACACAATTCATAACAAAAAATGTCAAAAACTTACCTATAATGCAACTATAATCAGCAGCTAGGAATTAAACCATTTAAAAGAGCTCAATTAAACATTGTATGAACATAATCATTCATGACCATAACAATTCTTTCTTTAGCAATAATCTTTCTCCACATGAATAATGAATTCAAATAGATAGCAACATGATTTCTTTGCAAACGGTAACAACTTAATTACAAACCTGGATGACTCTGATTCTAGGGCACTGAAGGGCAATACTCTTGTATTCAATGATTCACACGATACAACTTAATAGATTTAATTTGTTTATTGAAAATGTGATTGTTAACATGAAGAATTAGCAAACATCAGACTTATTCGATTGAATTCGCGCCAAGCAGTTACAAATTCTTAAAATTGATGATCAAAGATCGATCTCGCTGGCCGCATGTAATTGTATTTGGGTCTGCACGGTTATGTAACCTATTTGTTTTAGTTTGTTGATATATATTTTCAATTGAGAACAAATAACAAATCTGTTGTGTTGATTTGGTGGTAAAACAGTTAACATGTTGATCTTGTGGTCTTGGGTTCGATTCCCTCTATTGACATTTGATATTCTTTTTACACCTTTTAAATGCCATTTATGACCTTTTTTTAAATACAAATGTCTATATCACTACTTCTATATTTTCTTAACTCATAATCATCCTTCAAATGCCATTTATGACTTTTTTTTTAAATACAAATGTCTATATCACTACTTATATATTTTCTTAACTCATAATCATCCTCCAAACAACAAACCATCTTAGCTTACCGGTTTGGTCATTTTTCTTCAAAATACATAGCTTCAATCATGAATAATGCTAGTTTTTATTGATTATTTATGATATGCAATCTTATAAAACTAAAGATGATTGTAAAAGGTTGCATTAGGCATATTTATAGTATTAGTAACATAAAATATAAATGTTACTAAAAGTGTATATCAAACAAACATGGCATACATAAAGTGTCACTAATAACCTACATTAATGGCACAAAAGCTAAATGCCATTAAAAACATATGTAAAGAAAATATGGCATATGTAAAGTGCCACTAATAACATAAATTAGTAACACAAATGCTAAATGCCATTATAAACATGTGTGAAACAAATATGACATACACAAAGTGCCATTAAAGACCTAAATTAGTAACACAAAAACTATATGTCATTAAAAGTGTGTGTCACTAAATGGCTTTTTTTTTTGTAGTGAACCATCAAGATATCGATGTTTTCATGATTCCTAATATATATATCAAGTTCATATCGATCCCTGGTACTAATACCTAATGATTTGTAAGATATATCAGAAATCGATTTGAAATAGATTTGATTTCCAAATACAGTCAATTTATTAGCTTAAAAACACAACTCAAAGATCAAAACTTAAATTTGGGTGTATTTTAAATGTTTTATGATCCTAAATAAATGTTTGTTTATATTTAAATTAAAAGAAATATTTTTTAGATGCTTTATTAGGATGAGGAAAGATACAAAATTGATTTTGCCTAAAAAGTATGAGAATTGATTTAAATCACATCAAAACCGGGTCAAATGAACTTCGTTTGAGCTCTTTAAAGCAGCGTTGGAACCGTCTCGTCGAGCTTTATCATCTTAGCTTCTAGGGTTTAACTTTTAGGGCTTAGTTTTAAATTTTAGTTTTTGCCTTACGGTTTAGCTTTTAATTAGGGTTTAGTTTTTAGATTTTAGGTTTTTTTATGGATGGGGGTTTAGGTTTTCAGGGGGTGGATGGGTGGGGTGACGACACGGTTCTAACGCCGCAAGAATGAGTTCGGTCGGAGTTCGTTTGACCCGGTTTTGGTTTGTCTAAATATCACTTATCACACTTCTTAGACAAAATCCATTTTATACTAAAACCTTCTCTTATTGGGATGGTAAGTAGCCAAAAAGATTTCAATCTATTGTAATAGAGGTATTAAAAAGTCTTGTTTAATCTCAAAATTTTATGTTGAGTATATTGGTTTTAAATATCTTGACATAACTTTTTAATTGCTAGATTATATTGATTAATATTAGTACTATGTGCTAGACGATGTTTCAGGTGGTGATAAACAGACAAAATCTAAAATGTGCACATTTTTTGGATGGTACACGTCAAAAACCATTATTTTTTGTTTTTCGTTTCTTCATTATTCATGGTATTATAGATTTATAGTATAATATTTTATTCATGGATTTTTAGAATTTGTGGGTTTTTATCACCAGCATTTATTACAACACCTTGTAGTGTTTTCTAAATATATTTAAATGTAATAACATACATTAATAAGGCTTTACTAGACTAAAAATGACCATAAAAATACGTCTAATAATGTCATACCTTATAACTTAATTTATCTTAATACCAGTATTAAGGTGGATTTTTGTTGGGTTTCACATCATTTTCTAACAAATAAAGTTTGTCAAATATTGAAGGTGGGGATGGCTAGAATGAAAACTCATGCATATTGAAAAAACCCTAGAAACCCAATTATAACCATTGATCTTGTAAGATCTATGGTTGTGATTGATTGTAGCTTTTAATCAAATATTTTAATTATATAAAGTACAAAAAGGGTATTTAGGGAAATTACTTTTCTTTTTTTCTCTCTCTTAAGTACCACATCACTTCATCACTTTTCATATTCTCTCTCCTACTTTATAATTTCTCTCTCCTACTTTTTTTATTTCAATGACATTAGCTGATACGTTTGTTACACATTGTTACACTAGTTGATAGGTTTGTTACATCTTGTTACATATTAACAAAAATGAATGGACTACGTGTCACTCAAGACATGTTACGTTTGTTACATCATGTTACACATGTTACAACGTGATACATATTATATAAAAACAAAACTCCATGGATTATGTTTGTTACATCATGTAACATATGTTACAACGTGATACATATTTTATTAAAAACTGAAGGATTACATTTGTTACATCGTGTTACATACATTTTAAAAAAACAAAATTGTATGGATTGCGTTTGTTACATAGTGTTACATAGTTTCAATCATGATTCGTTTCTTGATAATCTCTTCATCTTTGATACAAAAGTTCCTTTACCTACAAAAAAGAACTAGATGGATTAAGTGTCAATCCGACAACTTACATATGTTACATCGTGTTACATATTTTATTACATCGTGTTACATATTTGGATCTTTAAAAAAATCAAAGTTACATATGTTACATCATATAAATATTTGAATAAAAAAACAAAGTTACATATTGTTACATAGTTAACTTAAATTTAAAAAAGCAATAAAGCAAAATCACATAAGTTACATATTGTTACACATTTAACTGAAATTTGAAGAACTTGTTAAAACTAACCAGCACGTATGTCAAGCACTCAAACAGCAAAGACAAAACTATCCAGTTAAAAACACTTGAAAAAATAACTAGTACATGTGTTACATCGTGTTACATATTTTATTAAAAACAAAACTAGATGGTTAAAATTCAGTCAGACGTGTTACATCGTGTTACATATTTTACTAAAATTGGAAAACATTACATGTTAATTCTGATATAGTATTACATATGTTACATTGTGTTACATATTTTAATTAGAACTATTTACTTATAGAAAGTTGTTATAAAATCCAATACATGAATAAAAAAACAAAGTTACATATTGTTACATATTTAACTTCAATTTAAAAAAGCAATAAAGCAAAATTACATAAGTTATATATCTATACTACATTAATAAGGAGATTGGATGGACAATATAGTCATTTAACAATCTCCTTAAAATTTTCAACACTTTACATCTCCATATCATATAAAACCTGATTCATTCCAAACTAGGGTTGCCCTCAAATTCAAATCCGTCGTCGCCTCTTTCTCACCTTGTCGATAACAACTGCTACATTCTTTCATCCAAACCACGATGCCATTATCATCTTCATCATCGTCTTCCTTGCTCACACAATGCTTGAATATCATCTCTTTTTATGCATCTCATCTATCTTCAACTCAGGTTTTTCTAATCAATCTTCGCTCTAATTTTTACTCTGAATCTCTAATTGTTATTTGTTTGATATTGCTTCATAACTTAGCATCGTCATTTTCTTAAATTGTTGTTTCATGGTTGCTCTAGGTTCCTGTATTTTCAACTGTGGCTTAAATCAAGGATTCATCTATGGTTGATTAGGTCTGAAATTCTACTCAAAGGTAACAATTACACTTTATGAACTATGAAGCTGTTAATTTTCAGTCACAATACATTAACCCAAATGAACTATGAAGCGGTTAAAAAATGAAATATGAGCTAAATAGATTTGTATTCTGTTATGCTACACATCTTGCAGGTTGTGTTTGGGTTGCAATCTTCCATTGTTTTTGTGTGCTATGTGAATGTGCGTTTTGATTTTCCAGTGTGTGTTGTGTGAATGTGTGTGTTCTAAATAAACTTCTTAAAATGTGTTGTGTTGTTTTTGTGTGTTATATAATGTGTGTTTTGATCTTCCATTGTGTCTTCTAAATAAACTCCTTCAAATGTTTTTGTCTTTTAAGGCCAGATTTCCAACTCATCTACGGTATAAATGTGTATATGTACTAAATATACAAGGAATGTGTGTGTTGGGATGACTGTGTGTTTTTTGTGTCTATGGAGTGCGATCTGATGTAGATGGATGTTTTTGGGATTGATTAATGAAATCTGAGTCTAATGTTTTAAGAAATTGTTAGTAATGTTCACATGTTTAAGCAGCTGCACATCATAACAGCAGCAACACAATCTCACATGTTGTTTTTTATCAATCAATACATAACATCCAAAGGCATACTTATATACTGATTTTAAGAAAATGACACAACTTTTTGACAAAAAAAAAACATTTAGAAATCATAAAAATCATATTTAGATACTGAATTTTTATAAAATGTAAACTTTTTTTACAACAAACAGGCGTGACCTGCCATTTTCACAATTTTTACAAAAAGCATAATTATAAATTAAATTCTGTTGTTTTTCACTTATTATTGCAGTTCAACTGTTGTTTCTGTTCTGAATCAGCTGCTCTTTTCACATATTTTTGTGTATCAGTCTTCCATATGTGTATGTAACCTGCATTTGCATTTGTTTGTATGAGCTGCTAATTGAACTAATGTTCCACTATTTGACCTGTTGTTTGAACTAATGACCTGCTGTTTGAACTAATGACATGCTGTTTGAAGTAATTAACTGCTGTTTTCTAACCTGCTATTTGTGTGTTTTACAATCTTGATTTTCATATCATTGTGATTTTGACCCGTTTTCGATTATTCATCCCAATATGCATAAAAATGTGCAGTGTGTGTCAGTTCTGCATGAACATATGCTCCAATGAAATCAACCATTTCATAATGCTTCAAATTGTGTAATGTGGTTTTGCAGGTATAAACGATGACAGAGGGACTCTAGGTACGTAAACTTCGTACCCCACATGTGTGTTTCGATTAATGATTTCAAGTAGATTGGACTAAGTACCCCAGCTTAAGCTCCATCTATGGACTGCTTTGATGCCATTTAAATTGAGGTAAAATGACATTCTGATTTTAGTTTGAAGAACTATTGACATAATGTATTTCAAATGGCACAAGCTCCATCTGGCACATAACATATTCCCAAATCTAGCACATGTTATCTTGGTTTTCAAGTATGTTAATTCTTAATTGATTTTAATCAGAATGTGGCATGGAGGGGGTGTTTAACCTACTGCTGCACGTTACCTGTTGTTAACCAAGTTGACCCATCAGCACATCTGTTGCATAATCTTAATACTTTTAAATTACTATATTCAAACAACTGTTGAGGTTTTGGAAATTATATGAGACAAATGGCCAATTCAATCAATTACAGCTGATGGTTTTTATTAGGTTTTGAAATTCATTCGTGCAGTTTTTTACCAGATTGACCCAACCGTTATTGTGCCGTTTTGACCATCTTGACCCATTCATTTGTGCTCAAAGTATCTATTCGTTTGTTAAACTTGGATCTAAGGTTTCCTATTCATTTATTTTTATACCATTTATTGCTGTGTGAATGGTTGGTTTATGTGTCGCGGGGGGGGGGGGGGTAAAACCATTTTAAGATGTGGTTTATGTACATTATGTTAAAGAATTTATTGTAGGAGTGTATTATAAAGCGAGTTTGTAACTTAATTAGATTTAGCTATTAGTGTATTAAGGATGTTTTAAATGGAGCTGGTGTGAATTTTGTGTTCTGAGATTTTGATGTTGTATGTAGTATGGATGTATGTGTTATGAAGAGTTGTGTGTGTGTGTCTTTTTTGTTAACATGGATATGAACTTATGGGTGGTCAAATCTGGTGAAATTGTTTGAGTGTGTTGAGTATTTTGTGTACCGAGCGAGGTGGTGGTTGTAAAATCTGAAAAATTGCTTTTGTGTGTTGTGCTGTGTAAAGTCTGATGAAAGTAGGTACTTTGAACAATTATAGCCTGTTTAAACCATTTCTTTTTTTGGTTCTTACCAATTATTTGTGTCTTGTGTGCAAGGATTGTGGTGGTCAAAGCATATTCAGAGTGGTAGCGGCTGCAAAAGTTTACTCAACAAACACCCCAAAGGTTAGTGTGTAAGTGTCACTGATCAATTCATATGTGTAGTTTACTCAACAAGTTTTGTTCTTTTCCCTTGTATTGTTGGTTCATCATCATAACTTGGTTGAACTTGGATCAGATATGATGCCAAATCGACTTAAAACAACCACCAAATGCAGTCTGCATTTTTATGTAGAGGATTGTGGTCGTTGTTTGTGGAGTCATATGATTCGAGCTATGAATATAGGCTATATTGTTATACACTTAGAGGAATCCTTACATGGGTACGATTTTATGAATATAAGTACCATTTTCAGCTTCTCCACCTGCAGTTGGGTGTTTTGTTTTGATACAAGTCGTGCACAGTCCTTTAATGCATAAATACTGATTTTTGAATTGCTGTTTCAGGTACTTCTAAAAGACCAACCTTCATGGTTTCATGATTGACAAGTTGTTGATCTCCTCAATGTGCTCACAACTAGAAATTATGGTATAAGCAATGCATTTTTGCTGTTAATTTACTGTTATTAGTCTTCATGAATGTGTGTTTATGTTTTGACCCATATGACCCGTTAATAAGTTTTCTCCCTAGGCATGTATTTTCTGCTAATGCTTTTTCTGATGTTGTTAGAGAAAACAAATTAGCTGCACACTTAGGTAATTACCTTGAGGTCTTATTTTTAATAATCTATACTTACTACATTAATATGCAAAGATGAAATATTACAAATTCAAGTTGTGTTTTATTTTCAAAGAGTCAGCCTTCTTGAATTCGTAAGCTCCCGTTTATTTTCTATTGCATTTGGGAACCTCAATTTATTCACTATGTTTGTGAAAATTTATGGTAACCAGTAGCACATAATCTGCTCAACACACTAATGAGTGATCCAATGAGAGTGTTTCTATTCAATTTGACACATTAATAGGAGATATTTGACCTTCTATCAAGCAAAAGTTGGACATGTTTCTCCCTCACTTCCTCATCCATAGTTTTTTTACTGTGTGTGCATAATTTTGATTGTTCTTATTCAGTTTTTTGAGTTTTAATTTTTTTGAGGGTTTGGAAACAATATGAGACATATGGCCAAATCAATCAATTATAGCTGATAGGTTTTATTTGGTTTTGAAATTCATCCATGTAGTTTTTGACCAAATTGACCCATCCGTTATTGTGTCGTTTTGATCAGTTTGACCCATTCATTTGTGTAGTTTGTTGACCTGTTTGTGCTTTAAGTATCTATTCGTTTTTAAACTTGGATCTAAGGTTTTGTATTCATATATTTTTATACCATTTGTGTGTTGTGTGAGTTTATGTGTCGGGGGTGGTAAAACCATTCTAAGATGTTGTGTGTGTACATTGTGTTATAGAATTTGTTGTAGGAGTGTATTATAAAGCGAGTTTGTAACTTTAGATTTCACTATTAGTGTATTAAGGAAGTTTTAAATGGAGCTGCTGTGAATTTTGTGTTAAGAGTTGTATGCTCTATGTAGTTTTACTGCATTTTGGCTATAGAAACTAGGTTTTTTACTACACAATGGCATCATTTTGATTATTTTTGCAGCAGTTATGGTTGCAAACTTATTGCGATTTTGACGGCATTTTCAGTTTTTTCGCTGCAATTTTGACGTCAAAATGGCCGCATTTTTTCTGCACATAGACTGCAGTTTTGTGTTGGTTCAATTTGCTGCAAAAACCAGGTTTTGTAGTGCACAATGGCTTCATTTTGACTAATGTTTGCAGCAGTTTTTACTACATATTTGTTGTGACTTTGACTGCATTTTTTTACTACATAATGTTATTGAAACTAATTTTTTTATGTGATAATTGATTTGTGTGTGCAGATAAGGACATCTAAAAGAAACTACTAAAGCTGCCCGCTGGTGTGCACATTTAAAACTTATAAATAAGGCTAGACTACTATAATAGGTTTACAATTGTGAATGCCATAGTTTTAGATGCAACCATTGCAAAAAGAAAAACAAGTCTAGAAAATGTAACAATTGTTTTTAGTGTTAACACATGTTTACGAATGAGGTGATAAGGCTTCACTTAAAGGGTGTATTCATTAGGTTATTTTATGTTGTTATATCATATAATCTACTTAATACACAACTTTGGGAAAGCAAGGACTTTAATCTTAAGATTGATTGAAGCAACACAATAATAAAGAAGACATATGAAAGGATGTATTTGTGGTCGTTCTTTGCATCTTATAAAATTTTTTTAAGGTGTTTATACATTATTGACTATTTTCCACCACTTAAATCGACACACAATTTTCCACCACTTAAATCGACACACAATTTTCCACCACTTAAATCGACACACAGTATTCAGACATCAATTAATACATAGTTTCTTTTAAGGTATTATATGGGCCGTTTCGATGACACTATTTAGAAATAGTTTTTCTTAAGTAGCTTATTTTTATGCACTACAAGTTTATAAATATGAGGCAATAAATTAAAGAGTAGAAATACATAAGAAACAACCAGTATGAAACTATAAATAAGGTTTTTTACCCCTTCAAGCCATCAAGGGCAAGATGTATGAAGTAGTTTTACGTTATGGTGTAGCTCCACCCACAAGACGAATCCACATAAGAAAGTAATTTGAGGCTATGAAGTAGTTTTACCTTAAGGAAACAAGATATCAACTTAACATTTATAGTTATAGTTTAATCTATCTATCTACATTGAATATATATAAATTGGATGGTTTTTATAGTGTCTAAATCTGCTTTGGACAAAGATGAGGAAATGCAAGATATTCATCTTCAAAAAACTACAACGATAAAAAATGAAGTTGTTCAAGAAATTTTTAGATGTGATTTTGATGGTGAATAGTGGTTTAAGCACAGTGATGAGGGCAATGAGACGTGTAAGGCTTATGACAAAAAATGATCTCATCACATTACATTTAGTTGACACATGAATATTTATTTTTATATTGGATCGAGCAAGGTTAAGAAGGGCATAAAGGAATTTGAATTGAAGTCCATGACCTGTTTTTTATATACCTCCACCTGGTATTCCAGTTCAAATACAAGTGAGGTAGACAACCTCATGTCATGCGTGAAAATAGTAAGAACTATACAAGACTTGCTTTTTAAAGTAATATATTTATACTGATATATCTGTATTCATGTGTTTGTTATTATTTAATTGAGACCTATAAGGTTCATGACATTAATAAAAGTCAAGGGGTATTCATTAATTAATAGAAAAAGATCGAGTATCTTGTTATAAACTGTTGTCATCGGTGCATCACCGTCGCCGCCGCATCGCGCGGGTACCCTACTAGTTGTTACATATTTATGTTACATCATGTTCCATATTTGGATCTCAAAAGACAAATTTCTATAAAAAAATGTTACATATTGTTACATATTTAACACCAATCCATCAAAAAATGTTACATATTGTTACATATTTAACACCAATCCATCAATTTAATAATTTACGACACCTTAAAAAATGCATTATGCTACATATTTTAATTGGAACTATATACTTATGGAAAGTTATAAAATCCGATACATGAATAAAAAAATCAAAGTTACATATTGTTACATATTTAACTTAATTTTAAAAAAAGCAACAAAGCAAAATTACATAAGTTACATACTGTTACATATTTAACAGAAATTTGAACAACCTGTTGAAAACTAACTGGTACGTGTGTCAAGCACTCGAACAGTGTAACGTATATAACATATGTAACAAGATGTAACATATATAGCATTACGTTTGAATTAACGTATATAGCATATGTAACAAGACGTAACATATATAGTAATGTAGTAAATACTTTCACAAAAGCTATATTATTTAAATAAAATGTAATATGTAAGAATATATCAATTTAAGAGGTTGAAAACATTCAAAAACACTTATGATGGCTTTTAACCCACTTGACTTTTTTCATTTTAATGTAAGTTCTTACATTTGGCCCTGAACCATTGGGGTGGAGAGATAAACCAAATCAATCCATTTTAATATTAATATGTAAAGCATTTGAATATATCTATTTATCAACCTATTTCACTCTGAAAAGACTGAAACTAACTTTTTACATTTAGCAAAGTAGGGACCCACTACAAGTATTATATATAAATAAATTTACAAAAGTGAAGATATATACGTACAGGTTTGGAGATCGATAGCAAGTAAAGTTGTTTGTATGGATGTGGAATTAAGAGAAGATATATACATCTCGGGACCTTATACATCTCTTGTCTTTGTATGGCTCCGGATCTGACTGTGGGAGGAAGAAGGCACCAGATCTTAACAACGTGAGGAGGAGGAGGACGACGGTGGGAGGAGGATGACGATCGAAGCTTTCCGGCAACGAAGGATTGCAGATTTGAAGGATTATATTGTTAGATCTGGATCGAAGCTTTCATTAACGATAAACTATTCCAAATGTTATAACTGGTGAAGATCCTGCAAATCAACACAACACCACAATCACCTCCTCTTTCTTTATCTTTCATGGTTAGAACCTGCAATCAATGAACACTAACCGGAACGACAACAACATCAATAAATTTCAAAAGATTCGCCGAGGTCCAGATCTAGATCTGTAGCGTTAATGGTTGTCGGATGCTTCTTTTTCGTCCTCTTTTTCTGGTAGTGACAGTGGCGTGTCGTTTACGGGCACCGGAGCTGGTGATGAACTAGGATTTTAGACCAAGTTTATATACACATAGAGATCATTTGCAGTGAAAGATGATTATAAAAATGGAAGAACACGGGATGAGAGGAGAAAAAAAATCCTAAAATTTGAATGTTTTAAAGAAAAATTGGTTGAAGAGAGATGATAAATTATGAAAAATGAAATTTGAATTGTGTGTAGATGAAAAGTTGATCATCAAGGTCAGATTTGAAGGATTGTATGTGGGCCATGGGTTAGTTGAAATGTCGAATATACCCTCAACGAGTAGAAGACAAAAAATCTGATTTGTGTGGATGTGGATGAATAAGAGCCACATATAGAGTTTATTGGGTTTTCTTAATAAAACCAGGTTTGCTTATTATACATCTCCTATTTAAGGTTGTTCTTGAAACAACTAAAAATTAACGTTTACGTCCTTTAAGATTTTTAATAATAAACTATTGGGCAACCAAAATCTCCTAAACATTTCTTCATTATATTTGGGCTTAAAGACAAAATAACCTTTCATAAGACCCTATTAGCCTTTGCAAGATCACAATACACGTATCGTGTATCGTATATCCGAAGTTTTAGGGTCCTCAAGTACGGCTGCAATTGCAACAACGTTCACAAGAAGTTAAACCATTGTAGATTCGGAAGAATCAAAACCCGTTGGTCATAATGCCAAAGAATAAGTGCGTGTATCATTTTGTTATGTATGTGATTGAATGAAAATGATATAAAGATAGTTTTTTTTTAACATCAGACATAAAACTCAAGTTTGGTTGGGACGACGACAATGTTCACAAGAAGTTAAACCCCAGTAGATTCGGAAGAATCTAAACTCGTTAGTCATGATGCCGGAAGAATAAGAGCGTCTCGTTTTGTTACGTATGTGATCGAGTGAAAATGGCAATGTAAAAATAGTTGTTTTTAACAACAACAAACATATACTCCGTAAATAATAATAACAATAATTTACACCATAATTCTCACTAATAAAATTTGAAGGTTATACCTAGTGTTCCAAACCTATAATAGCATGTTTTCTAAAGCACGCAGCGATCGCAATTATAGTTGGTCAACAGCTAAATTTTCTTCCACTTCATGCGGGTTAAACGGGTTCACATACTTAGAGGCTGTTTGTTAGCATCTGAATAACCTCTGAATAACCAGTAAGAGTCTACCTTTTAATGGTTCAAAAATCCATTATACGGTAAATTTTAAAAATATGATGACTTGAGTGAGGTTTTACAATTCAGAGGTTATCTCTTAATCATTCAAAAAAAATTTTATCACTTAATGGTTTAGAGGTTTTGAACCATTAAGATCTAAACCCCTGGATGACATTAAAAGGCTACCAAACACTCTTTTAATAGTCAAAACCACCAAGGTGGCGGTCTTCTATAGAGGTGCACAAATCGGTTATTTTGAAGAACAGGTTCAGGTTCTTGTTGACGATAAAGGAATCGGCTCTTAAAAGAACCGGTTTTTGGTGAAAAAACTAAAACATAGTAACCAGTTCCGGTTCCTAAAAAACCGGTTCAGGTTCTTAAAAAATACCTTTTTTTTTCTATGACATGAGCCGGAACGCTAGGCTGCTGCAAATCTTCACCCTTTATTGGGTTTTCATTTAGAGTCTATGGTCATAAATTTGTTATATTATTTTTG
The DNA here is from genome assembly GCA_030867185.1 of Tagetes erecta. Classification (NCBI taxonomy): domain Eukaryota; kingdom Viridiplantae; phylum Streptophyta; class Magnoliopsida; order Asterales; family Asteraceae; genus Tagetes; species Tagetes erecta. Next base: position 64,240,534 of record CM061486.1, on the reverse strand, counting down.
ACTAAATAAGTAGTAACATTACAAATTTAAATATTACAAGATATATAGCTTTTAACACATTAAATAAATAACAACACTAAAACATACCGGTTTTTTCAAGAACCGTTCTTCCAGGAACCGGTTTTTCCAAGAACCGGCTCCGGTTCTTTTCTATAATTTGAAAAAAAATAATAGAACCTATTCAGAACCTACGGTTCGGTTCCGGTTCAGCTCTTGTAGAACCGGTTCTTCTAAGAACCGATTTTCAGTTATTTAATCAGTTCCGATTCCGGTTTCGTTGTGCACCTCTAGTCTTCTATCCGTGTAAACCTTTGTACATGCTGCCTTACCCACTATTGGTTATCATCCACCCTAACGACATATAACTTTAATATAACTAACTCTAGCCAATGGACATTTGGTGAAATGTTTGGACCGAGATATGGATCCAGGTTCGAATCTCACTCTCTACACATTTGTTTTGTGTCACAAGAGGTAATAAATAGATTGAGCCTGCTTCCCAAGTCGCAAGTTCTACGTTGAGACAATATAAAAATTCTCTCTAAAAATATGTGCTTTGAGACAACTTTGAAAATAAGTAAATAGAGCCTAAAAAGTAAGAATTTTATGGAAACAAGTATGGATCCTAGTTAATGAATGATGAAATGAAAGCCTTCATGATGAACAGTACTTGATTATCATAGATCTGCCTAATTAATGAATATTGAAAAATAAAAGCAGTGTATATATATGAACAACACAAGTCACAACACTTTATTATCATAGATCTGAAAAAGTAGAAAAATCACACACATAATACTCCTCCAAATAATATCAAACCCTAGCTAGAAACCCTAATCTCTTAGTGATGTACACCTTTTTGTATGCTTAATTTCACCATGTAAAGATCCTTACATTTCCATGAGATAAAAAAGTTTTTAGAGAGTTTAAATTTTCTTCATTTAGATCTACTTACAAAGAGTATGGATCTAAAACAATATTTAGTTTTTAAAGTTTAAACCAAAGAAACATATATATCTTCAAATGATCTTTAAGAAGCTTTTAACAAGTTAAAAAAATACATGAAAAGAGTATACTAGATATTGCTATTGCATCCATGAATCTATAAATATTTCCCATATGATGAAAAATCCAAAACCAAATCCACAACCAAATCCACTAGCACCTGCAACAAGTAGAAGAGAAGCATTTGACTTTGTTAAAACACCAATAATGGAAATTATGTACAAACATATAATCTAACACTATATATATTAACTGAAAATGACATCAAGATTTAAATAGAGCTCCCTTCAATCCAAAAAAAGATAGTGAGTAAAAAGGATAATAAAGCTCATGGTGTATGCAAGCCACAAGGCATATACATATTGAAAGATAGATAGGACTTGAGGGATCCATAAACCAAGAGCTTTATCTTCCACTCATATCTATCTTCTATTTGGACTTAAAGGAGCTATACTAAAAAACTAAAACCATAACAAACATGATGAATGAAAATGATGATAAGAGTTTGGAGTAAAGAAATGGTATGAGAGATTGAAGAGGAAAAAAATAGTGGAAGAAGTATTAGGTATGGAGTGAGTGAGTGAGATGGGTGGATGGAGGAAACTTATTTATGGAACTAAAAATTAAATTTTATTGGGTTTTAACTTTTTTTTAAAAATGTGTGTGTGTGTATGTGAATTGTCAATCTGTCAATCACTGAAAAGTCTTGAGGAGTGGAGCGTTCTTGTTTCTATAAATTTAATCACAAATTCGTTTTCATCTCTGACCTTCACATGCGGTTGTCTACCCACCCCCACTAATAAAAGCACTTCATTATTATTGTTGTTGTTATTGGAAAAGTTTGTAGTTTAGGGTAAAATTAAGGGAAAAAATAATAATTGATTATCTTTTTAATTAAAGGGTTATAATTATAATTGTATGGTTAATATGGTTGAGTGGAGTTATATTAGCAAGTCTAACTTTTCAATAAAGTTTAAGAAAAAAATGAGATAATGACATGTGTTACTCCGTTAAAATTAGAAGAAAGTGTAAAAATGATAATGTCTATATATTTTAAGTTTTACCCTATTTTTTAAATGTTCATAACTTTTACATACAATATTATTTTTTTTAAAAAAATTGCACCATAAAAAGGAGCATTTTCTTATCTTTAAAACGCGTATAATATTCATATATAAAAAACAAAAAAAATCACGTTTTTCAGCTCATTGTGTTATAACACAATAACCTAATGAAATAACACAATGATCTGAAATAACACAATTGTAACATCCCACATCGGTTGGGAGGGAGAACAAAGCCCGCCTTATAAGGGGGTGGAAACCTTCCCTACCATGACGCGTTTTAAAACCGTGAGGGGCGGCGCCTGAGGGTGTTCCGACCGCCAAAGCGGACAATATCATGGTGCGGTTACACTGGGCTGTTACAGATGGTATCAGAGCCAGTCGTCGGCCGGTGTGCCAGCGAGGACGCTGGTCCTCCAAGGGGGGTGGATTATAAGATCCCACATCGGTGGGGAGGAGAACTAAACACTGCTTTATAAGGGTGTGGTAACCTCCCCTACCATGACGCGTTTTAAAACCGTGAGGGGCGGCGCCTGAGGGCGTTCCGGCTGCCAAAGCGGACAATATCATGGTGCGACGGGCTGGGATGTTACAAATGGTATCAGAGCTAGGGACCGGACCGATGTGCCAGCGGGGACGCTGGCCTCCTTAAGGGGGGTGGAATGTAACATCCCACATCGGTTGGGAGGGAGAACAAAGCCCGCCTTATAAGGGGGTGGAAACCTTCCCTACCATGACGCGTTTTAAAACCGTGAGGGGCGGCGCCTGAGGGTGTTCCGACCGCCAAAGCGGACAATATCATGGTGCGGTTACACTGGGCTGTTACAACAATGACCTGACGAATAACACAATTACCTGACAAATAACACAACGAGTTGAAACATGAATATAACACAATGACCTGATGAAAATATATCACAATGACCTGATGAAAATATAACACAATGACCTGATGAAAATATAACACAATGACTTGATTAAAATATAACAAAATGACCTGATGAAAATATAACACAATGACCTAATAAAAATATAACACAATGACCTGATTAAAATATAACACAATGACCTGACGAATATAACACAATGACCTGAAGAATATAACACAATGACCTGATGGATATAACACAATGACGTGAGGAATATAACACAATGACATGACGAATATAACACAATGACCTGACGAATATAACGCAATGACCTGGCGAATATAACACAATGACCTGACGAATACAACACAATGAAAAATATAACACAAGTTCTTGACTAATATAACACAATGAGCTGAAACTTCAAAAAAAAATTTCATTTTTTATATTATCAATATTTATGCGTTTTGAAGATAAAAAACGCTCGTTTTTTTGTGTAATTTTTATTAAAAAGTATTATCGTATGTAAAAGTTATGGACGTTTAAAAAAGAGGGTGGAATTTGAAAATGAGACAAAACTAATATACCTTTGGTCTACCATTTAAAGTTCTAACTATTTACCATTATACCACTTTGTGTTTATGAGCTATTGATATTCATTTAATATTAGATCTGATGGTCCAAATTCCTTTTTAGACTTTTTAGAAAATTAAGACTTTCAAGTTGAACCTAATTCAATGTGGTTTGTTGAGTTTTTTCCTAATGTAGTGTAGATAAAAATTTATTTATTAAAATGGGTATTTTAAAAAATATTTAATAAGATGTGTAGTTTTAAAAACCCAAGGTTTCTTACTCACAGTCTTATTAGATGCAACTTACTATTTGATAAAGTTAATAAATATTAAATAAGTTACTAATTAAATTAAGAATAAATATCGTTGGATCATATTAGAAAGTTGGTTAAAAAACTTTAACAATGATGTAAATAATTAACTTTTTTAATATCACGTAAAAAATTGGGTTATTGGATTTAATCACCTTCAACTATTGGTTATTGGCCGCTGTCACCCTCAAGTATCACTTTGGCCAAAGTGATACTTGAGGGTGACAGCGGCCAATAACCAATAGTTGAAGGTGATTAAATCCAATAACCCTAAAAAATTAACTATATTTTAGTTCCTGTATTAACATTTTCTTAAACTTATTGAAAATGACTTTTGTAATATGACGTAAAAACTTGTTCTTGTATTTTCATATCTCTTTAAATTTTTATGAAGTTCTTGTATTAACATTAAGGGACTCTTTGTTTGGTTATGAATGAGCTCTGAATGGAATAATCTTTGAATCGGTCAGAGGTATGATGGTGTTTGGTGGAGGCGCTGAACGAAACGAAGCTCTGAAGTGGTCAGAGGTTAGCCTCTAAACCGTTCAGAGGAAGGGGAAGAAAGCAGCAGACGAGAAAGAAGGAATGGAAAAAGACGATGACCCCTGAAATCGGTAGTTCTCTCCAGACGCAGGCGAGAACGCGAAGAAGACGAAGCTAGGGCGGGGGCTGTTGGGCTTTATTCACACGCACATAAAAAGATCTTGGGCTAGTGGGCTTTACTTCAACACACACATAAAAAAAGATCTTACCACACATAAAAAACACATATTCAAATAAAAAAATTACCCTCGTACGGACCCGGGTTTTCAGAGTTGAATTCGTGTCTGCAGGCCGTGCGGGCGTCGCATTACGTCAAGGAATTCGATCCAAATTTGCACCCCCTATGCGCGCGGGTAGATGCTAGAGTAAAATGTAACATAAGAACTTAATAGTAAATTCATATTTGAATATATAAAGACAACTATGGTTTGTCTACCCTCCTATGTGGGACAAGTGAAAAAAAAAATCTCATTCAGATGTCCAACCAAACAACTCATCTTAATCATTCAGTACTTAATCATTCAGACCTCTTAACCATTCAGAATTTTTAACCATTCAGCCTCTAACCAACCAAACAGCCCTAAATGACCTTAAATATAAATGGCCTTAAATATATAAATGATGAGCACTAATTTTTTTACGATTGTAAAAGTTTAAATTGTTTTTAAAAATTGTACATATCTATATAAAGTTGAATATAAAAATTTAAAGAAATATGAAAATACAATAACAAGTTTTTACGTCAAATTGAGAAAGTCATTTTCAAGAAGTTTAAGAAAATGTTAATACAAGAATTGAAATATAGTTAGTTTTTTACGTGACATTAAAAAAAGTTAGTTATTTACGTCATTGTTAAAGTTTTTTTAACCAACTTTCTAATATGATCCAACAATTTTTATTATTAATTACTTCGTATTTATTAATTAACTTTAATTAAATAGAAACTTACATCCAATAAGATTATGAGTGAGAAACCTAGGTTTTCTAAAAATACCAATTTTAGTAAATTTTTTCAAAGTATTAATTTTGGTAAATAAGTTATTTATCTACACTATATTGTGAAAAACTCGTGGTTTGTCCGGCTAACATGAATGATCCTTATAGTTTATCTCTAATGGTGTATTTAGAAACATAGAAAGTACATTTTGTTCGATAAGATAACTCCTTTAGTGAACAACGTCCTCTATGAGTTTGTGACATCTTGGTTCTAATAGCTTTGTGACACAAAGCTAGAATGAGATGCTCATTCAGAATTTGCCCCGAGATGCCAATTGAGTTGGTGGGTTTGTTTTTATGGCTTTTTTGGCTCTGCTTTTTGTTTTGGTTGTTGTTTTTGGATAACTATAGTTGTTTGTTATGTTGCTTTGTTACTTTAAGTCTCTGCTTTTAGGGTTTAACTCTTTGTTAGCCTTCTTTATTTTACGTTTGGTATTTGCTGTCCAATAAAAAGTTATCTCTAATGAATGGGAAATTTCTTTTTAGCATTTTATTTGAGATATTATATTGATAAAGATATATAATAAAAAAATATTATATAAAATATCTAAGAATAACTAAAAACAATACATGTATGAATACATGTGTGTATATAAATATAAATATATATATATATACATATAGTGATAAAATAAAAAGGCTGCAAAAGTGATAACAAGTAGGGGTGTTCACGGTTTGGTTTTGACGGTTTTTTGATCAAACCATAAGCCAAACCGTTAGTACGGTTTTTGCATATCGAAAACCGAAGCCGAACCATTGAAAACACAAACCAAACCAAACCGTTACTAACGGTTTGGCTCCGGTTTGGTTTCACGGTTTGGGCCTATATTGGGCTTGTATACTATACATGTTTATCTTTGTGCTAATATAAGATGTCAAAAAAATCAACACCTAATTAACATGTTGTTAAAAAACATACACCAAATAAACACATAATAAGTAAACTTATTGTAATAAAAGCTTAGAATAAGCTGCCAAAATAAACAAAGAAGCTTAAAGTAATTAGGTGTTCAAAACAAATCAGGTCAAAACATAGTTTGCTCGGGCTAAAGGGCTATGTTAAAATATATAGGATAATCATTTTGGGCTTTAATTATCTAAACATTAGTTTGTACGGGCTAATGAGCTATGCTAAAACTAAAAAAAAACATTTACTAATATATAATATGAAATATTATAAATAATTATATATCTAATATAAAAAATATATAATTTTGAAATACTTAAATCGTACGGTCCGGTCCGGTTTTATCCGAGCGGTTTTTGGTAAAAACCACAAGCCAAACCGTTCATTACGGTTTAAATTTTTTGAAGCCGACAGACCGAAAGTTAAAAATAAAACCGACCATGAAGCCAAACGATGACCGGTTTGGACGGTTTCACGGTTTTAAACCGAACCATGAACACCCCTAATAACAAGTGTTGCTTTATCGATCGTATTTTATTGGGTTTTAGATAAATATAAAATAATAACAATTTGGTCAAAACCTTCTTAGCGCGTTTAAAATCGAAGTCAATAATCTCGTTTTTAAATCAACGTTTTACTGTTTTAGGGATCCATTTAAATGAGAACACTTTTAACTTGAGTACAAAAAGTACAAATTTTCAACCAATCAATTTATTTCTTTTCTTTTTGAATTTTTAAAATTAAGGTAGTTACATTTAAAATAATTAGGAACACGTTTTCATTAGTTCCTAGTTTATGAGTGAAATTAAACAAGTAGATAACGCGTCAATTCAAATTCATAAAGTATTTAGTCGGTCTTTCAAAAACACGAGTTCAAAACGTGAGAAAATGCATTGTGCATCTCTGCATATGTGTATGCATATATGCATTATTAAAAAGTGCATATATGCATCAAACGAAAAAAACATGTATAACTGCTCCGTAAATGCTTAGTAACCGCCTGTTATATTAAAATAATAATTAATTAAAATTCTAAAAAAATCCTATTGGTTAAAATTTGTACTTTTTATACTCAAGTTAAAATATGTTCTCATTTGAGAGTCCCTTATATATATATATTTATATATATATATATTTGGAATGATTAAAAAAAAGCGTAGATCTAGTTGTTAGCAATTTGCATATCTAACATGAAGGTCACGAGTTTAATTCTAAAAAAAATTTGATCTTCTTTTATTAGTAATAAAAATTAATATTTTAACATCAAATTGATTATTGTGTAACCAGTAAAAATAAATATAATGTTTGAGATATGATATATGGTAAAGATTTATCTTATATTAGTGTACAAAGATTGGATGAAAAATTAAACCTCTAAAGTTACCAGCTAACAAAACTTTAAACTACATTCTTAAAAACTTAATTGCTATATGATCAAATAAGTATATCCTATGTAAAAAGTTAAGGGTTATTGGATTATAATACTCCTAACTATGTGGTATTGGCCGCTGCCACTCCCAACTAAGACCCTCACTATCACCACTCCCAACTTAACACTACATTTGTTATATCACTCCCGACGTTAGAAAACACTAACGTCGTTAGTATTTGGGCCAAAAGTGTCGTTTTGCTAAGTTGAGGGGGAAAAAATTATGTGTTTATATATATATATATATATATATATATATATATATATATATATATATATATATACATATATATATATCTACCAGCACCATATTCACACACACACCACCGCTGCCACCATATCCACACACACACACCAGCAACACCACCGTCACCATCGCCGTCGTCGACCGCCAGTAGAGATTTCAGATCTGGTGTAACGGGTGACGAAACGACACCGTGTAATCTGTTCAGCAAGAAGATGAAATGGTCTCCTGGCTTCATCAATAGATTTAGTTCGGCGACCGTTGAATAGATGTAGGACTCAGTAGGAGCTCCGATGGTGGTTGTGGGAGGTGGCAGGGGGTAGTGATGGTGTGTAACAGCAGTGGCGACGATGGTGACGGGTTGTGGTGGTGAAGAAGTGGTCGAAGCTGTAGTTGGTATTGGTGGTCGTGATCGGAGCTAGGTGGTGGCGGTGACCGGAGCTATTGTGGTGGTGACCGGAGTTAGTATCGGTGATGGAACCGGAATTGGTACCGGTGAATCGGTGATGGATGGTGGGGGTATATATATATATATATTAAACAAAACATAAAAATTTTTCCTTTAACTTATAAAAGTGACACTTTTGGCCCAAACACTAACGACGTTAGTGTTTTCTAACGTCAGGAGTGATGCAACAAATGTAGTGTTAAGTTGAGAGTGGTGATAGCGAGGGTCTTAGTTGGGAGTGTCAACGGCCAATACCCCATAGTTGGAAGTATTAAAATCCAATAACCCAAAAGTTAATTGTTAGGGTGGAGGGTGTGGAAAATTTCTTACCCTCACTACCCTCACAACTCACCAATCAGAAGCTTCCACCTTATAACTATCCTCACACTACCCTCAACCCATTTTTTTGATGAGTGTCAAGTACCCTAATACCCTCACATTATTTTTTTTAGTTTTATTAACTTTAATCTAACAATTAAAAATGTAAATTAAAAAACATAAAAAATACATTAATAAACTAGTAGTGAGATGAGAAAAATTTAAACATATTTTACAAACTAAATCTAAAAATAATTACTAAAGTTAGATATGTATACAAATAAAAAAAAGAATAAATAAATAACTTTTAAGATAAAAAAATAACAAAAGGTCCCACCACCATCTTTATCTCCATCTCCATCAACATCAACATCATCTTCAACAACAACTCCAACTCCAGCCAACAACTACAACTCCGGCCAAAACATCGTCTCCGGCCACTAATCTTCTTCAAAATCACGTTTGGTACCCCCACTCCCCACATAAATATAGCTGTTCAATGATTTAAAACTTAAAAAAGAAGAAAGTGTTGTGCGGGTATCCATAACCGCAAGTCACTACCCGCAACCCTACCCGCAACACTGGCGGCGGTGTTACCGCGCGGGTAGGGTGCTACCCGTGCCCTTACCCGCTTCCACTCCCACCACCCTTACATGAACAAACTAGAAGAATCTCATGTAGCTAACTCTTAATTAATGAAAGAGAACAACTTCATTACATGCTTTTTTGCCTACATTTTTTACTTTGCAAAGCTACCATTTTTTTCAAGATCCTCCCACATTACCATTTTATTTCAAATGTTTTAACAATTTTCTGGGTGTGAATGTGTGACATAAGCTTTAAAGTTAGAGATATTTTGTCCTTAGTGTAACTTTTTGACGTAATATACTTTAAACAAAAATAAAATATATACTTTTGTAATCTCCAAACAGAATAAAGTAACACAAGTAACTTATAATCACAATCTAAAACCCATTTACTCTACATTCGTCTATTCAATGACGGACTCAGAAACTTTTTATAAGAGTCGGAGATTTGGTAGCAATCGTTTGAGTATCGATACAAAATATTTTTTCCAACCCAGTTTAACTCGCTTCGGGTCGAACCGGGTCGTCAAATTAATAAATAAATAAAAACTTATCAAGAGATATTCTTTGAAAAATTATTTTATAAGTATTTTATGGTTCGTATGTTAAACTATCCAAAATCATGCTGAAACGTGAGTTTATGATGCAAAACAATCAATAAAATAAAGTTGAAATGTCAAAATTGAAAAATTTCATTTACCTCCACATTTATTCGAAATTGAAAATTTTCAATTTTCCCATTTTCCCTCCATTTAACTAATCTCTTTAATGTCAAACTTTAATTTTTATATATATATATTTACCCAAATTTCGCTATTCATTTTTATCAATCTAAACTCTCTGAAATTTTATCATTTATCTAAGAAGTTCATATTTTTGTAACAAATTTGCAATAATAACTTGTGAGTTTTTTTTATTATTTCTTTCATTTTTTCTTTTTCTTTCATTTTTTACGTTATTTTCTTTCCTAAATATTTGAAACATCCTCTAGGAATTTACCATATGTGTTACCAAGGTAAATAAAGTTTGGTAAATTACCATTTTGAGGTTCAGTTATGATTATTTTTTTTCTTAAACCTTATAAAATAGATCTTTTATTTTGTTTCTTAAACCTTATATGACTTCATTCTACATCTTTCCCAAGCCATTAATTAATCCACAAATAAGAAGTGAATGAAACCAAACCATGTTGTCAAACTAGACTATGTTGGAGGACTTGTGTTATGGTATAAAAATTGTGATGTTGAGAATCTTGGTTCAACAACTAAACTTTTCACCATTCATCACTTCTCACTTGTATTATTTATGTGTTTCCTTTATTATACTCATGATCATCCGAATCATCAACTATGTTGATGGTTTTGTGCAATGGTGAAACAATTGAGGTTATAATACCTCAATATTTGACTATACATTAAAATATTAATAAATATATATTATTATCTTCTAACCATAATTTAATCCAATACATGGTTAAATATTATGTGTCTCCTATGGGTTGTGGACTATGCATCAAACTGAGTTTTTTTAAGAGTGGATGGGGGTCGAGGGTTACATTTTACGGGGAAGGTCAAGAAATTAACATATAAAAAAAATCACACGGGGAGCGAGCGTGGGTACGCCCCTGCATATATCCCTTCCGATATTTCCACCTTATTATTTAAAAATCTCTCCTCCGTGGTCTCTCATCTCTCATTACTAATAAATCACTAATTTTTTTTGTCACATGTTATTCTCTCAAACATGACACATTTATTGTCGCAACACTTGATCCTATATGTCACTTTTACATTAATACTCTAAATTAAATTAAAAAAAACTTGGTTGTTGATTGAATTAAAGTTTGCATAATTATTTATTAAAATTATTTTCCTTTAATATCATAAAGTTTGAATTTAAAGTTTAACTACGATTTTTGTTAAATATTTTAAATAACCTTAAGGGATTTTATACTCTGTACAATCGAACTTGAATGGTTAAACAAAAAATATCTACAATTTCACCATCATAATAGTTAATTTAAAACAAAAATTTCTACAATTTTGTTGACATAAGAGTAAATTTTAATTTTGTTATGTTCTTTTAAATGTTAATTTAAATTCGATAAGTTATACAACTTAATACCAAGTTATTTAATAAGAAAGTACACGATTATCTAAATATTTTTTTATATATTTTATTTAACCCTTGTATTACATGGGTAGCTATTCTAGTGTATATTATCCTTGTATTTTTTTATTATTTTTAATATGAAACATGTGAACATAAATTAAAAGGGGTAAAAAAGTAAGTTTATACTAAATTTTAAGTTTTTAACTTTTTTTTTTCTCTTTTTCTTTTTCCCTTTCCATACGTAATTAATTTTTTCTATTTAGTAGACACATGTAAGAACATTAGAATCTCAATACACAAAATCATTTTTTGTTTTCTCACTTTTATATTGTGATTTTCTATTGTCCAACTTGATCTAACAGAAAAAACCAGAGATTTAACTGAAATTAACAACAATTTAAAGCAATATAAAACGTGGATATAAAAAGAAAACCAAAATTTACAAACTCGGTACATATGTATACAAGCTCAGCTTAAGTACAACATTTTATGCATTTAATACAACAACTCAAAATCAAAAGAAAAACAAGATTAGCATTATAAATTTGGCATGTTCAATGTATTATGAAAAAGAAAAACTTTTTATAGATTACCAACTACTTAAAGCAAGGAAACGAACATCTAAGAAGAAAAACTAATATTTAACTAAGTTAACATGTGTTTATTCAATCTACACATGTGTATATTAACAAAAAGACTAATACATATGTGCAAGTCAATTACACATGTGTGTCTTCAAACATGAGTTTATGTACAATGTTTTATGCACAAGATACAACTTTTAATGCATTTAATATAACAACTCAAAAGAAAACAATACTAAGACATGTTTACAACTAAGTTACACATGTGTTTTAGTGGATCTTTAAAGCAACAAAAAAAAAACTAAACTCATCAAACCTAAAACCACCACCAATGCATTTCATCACAAGTATTTAATTTTGATTAAATATTCACGATGAACATGGAACTAAAGTTACTAAGATCTAAATCATCTAAATCTAGACCAATGTCTTTTTTAGAAGCTAAAGTTTTTTTTACTCCAAATTTGACGACGATAAAATAATTTAAACAAAAATCAACATAAATTAAATAAAACAAACACTTCAAAGTACCTCTTAGCCTATTTAAACAAAATAGAACAAAATCTTTGTGGAAAACTAAAAATCAACCTCGCATTTGAATATTTTTTAGAAAACAAAGTATCTTAAACACATTTGAAAACTCCATGGATCATAATAATTATGCCAGATCTAAGGATATCGACGTCTGTTGGTCCAATAAAACGATAATCCGTGCTATATATGATACAGATCTGATCACAATCAATTGATACCACTAGATCTAGTATCAATTGAATGTGATTTGTGACCAAAACCCACACAAACCATTATAACCCATTAATGATAATATAATTAAGAATATTAGTAGAAGAAGATGGATCAGATTAATGCAACAATAATATAACAGATTCAATTCCTTGCAAACAATCAATAAGGTTCGAACTCAGTATCAAAAGGTGAATTGTATTCAATTAAGTTCCAAAGAGTTGTGTACAAAATGCCTTAACAAAACTATATATACAGATCATATTGTCGCAGGCAGTGTCGCAGACCCGACACTGCCTGATCGCTAAGCATAGACAAGCTGCATGCGACACTAACCTGCAACAAAGACACAAAAACAAAGCCTAATCTAACTATTACAGCGGAAACGAAATACGACTAGTCTATTACAAGATAAACTAAATACAAATAACAACAAGGTGGTCAACAATACTCCCCATAGGGAGGTACTTCACCTGTTGGGTCTTCTTCTTCAGCTCCAGCCTTGGCACCTTCCATCAATCCAGTCAATTCTCGAACGTCTTCAATCAGCTCCACCTTCTTCTGTATCTTCTCAGCAAGCTCCTTTACCTCTGTTCTAATCCCACGTGCCCTGTTAGCCACATGCTCAAACAGAGCGGCTTCTTTCTGTGTCTCAGCTCCAGCTCCAGTTCGGATGGGGTTTTCACATAAATATTTAAGATCGTCGTCAGAGAATCCGAATACTTCCATCGGGTCAAATAGCCTCCATTCAGACCCATCCTTCACCCTAATCACCGCCTTCCCCGTCTGTCTGACATCTGCCTCGAACCCGAACCCGAATGCCCGACTCGAAACCGAGATTATCCATCTTTAATGTACTCGTAATTATCCCTTTAAATGGAACGTTTCGTTATTAAAAATATACATATAAATATGTCGAACCTTACGTCTTCCTCGTCTTTAATGTATAACGACCAAAATTTTATTCAAACGGTTACTAAATAAATAGTAAATAAAATTATTTAATCTTCAAAGTAAATATATATATATATTTTTATTTAATAAAATTTTTTTATAAAGATTATTAATGATAAAAACGTATTAAAGTCTTGAAATAAATCTTAACATCAAGAACGAAGGAAAAACGTAAAAACGTCATTTATATAATCGTTACGTCTCAACTCGGTTATAGTGGTTAGTTAAAATATATATTAATTAACTTTGGGCCAAAACTGTCAAGAATGAAACTTATATTTAAACTTATATTAACTATTTAACAGAAATTGTAACTACAGGGACCGGAACTGTAAATTTAATAATTACCCAACCTACCCCCGTCCCCTTTCTTCCCTGCCCGCATTTCCGGCAGCCGACTCCGGCGCCGACGCCGTTCTCCGGCGAGCTTCAAAAACACGTTTTTAACTCTTTTTAATCAAATTAAAACCTATAGAAACCGTCCTAATCCCTTTCCAAATTCGATTCGAACCTTAAAACACTTTCTCAACAACAAATGCCACTTAAATTCGTGTTTCAAAACCGTCACCTAAAACCTATTAACTAAATCGTTCCAAAACGCATCAAATCAGTAAATTGGTTTAATAAAAATGATTATACTGTCGATTAGAAGCTGTTTCTAGTATTCAATTAAATTAAAAACAACAAATTAACACCCAATTTAATCACCATAATCCGTATTCAAACTCTTAACCGTTCGACTGTTTTTACTAAACAAAAATCCAATTCATTCGACACTTTCATTCTTCTCTACTCGAAAACACTCTCTGTAACTCCAATTGCAATCAAAATCATCTAAATCACTGTCCTTAATTCTTAAACCGTCTACCCTGTTCTTCGAGTTCATCGGCTCTTTTCATCATCAATCAAGTAAGTTTCTTATATGAAAAGGATCCTTATCAAGTCTGGAATCAAAACCCTATGTTTAATTCCTGATTCATGATCGAATTCGTGTTCAATCTTATAATTCTAGTTTCTAGGGTTCGTGTGATTTGGGGGTGTTTGTAATAAAGATGTTAAAAACATTTCTGTTCAAATTTTAAACACAAAGACTCTGTGGCGCGGCTGGTTATGATGTTTGTGTTCAATGTTTAGGTCTCCGGTTCTAAACCTGTCACACGCAAATATCCTTCTATTTTTTTAACCTATTACCTTTACCACAATACTAATTACATTTACCAACCTAAAATCAATACGATGCTATATATTTTATGGAACGCTAAAATCTTATATATATATATATCCAAAAATCATGATTTTATATAAGATTGGTTTTATAAATTTAACCATTTCAAATAATTTTAATACTTACAAAATGTATACAATGTTTTATAAAATAATAGTTTATACAAATAAGATTTTTAAATAGACTTTTATATACTTTAAAGTGGTGAATATGTCTTAGTTTATTTCCAACAAAAATAACATATTTTTGTTACATTATATGATTGTGGTTAAAAAAAATATATTATTAGATTTTATATTGCGTATAAAAATAATTTCATTACTATTGCTATTGCTTCGAATAAACGAGTTTATATATTTTTGGTCGTTAACGAAAAACCCCCAAAATCCCGATCCGAAACCCTAGAATTCCAATTTCCTTTGACTTCTATTTTTCCAATGCTAGTTTCTATACAATATGTTTTACTAAGTTAGGATTGTCATTTAATTAGGTGATTCTAATATTTTGACGATCCTCGTTTCAATTCAGAACTATTTACTATTTGTTTCGTGTACTAGTTCAAGGTGAGTAAATTCACTCCCCTTTTTTACTTTTACTTTTTGGGGCTGAAATGTGTTCAATTACTATACAATGTTTTCTATTTTCTATTTTGCTTTCAAAAGAGATCATAAAATGTGTTAGTCTTGTCTGCAGCAAGATGCAATCCTTATGTGGTAGTTTAAAGTAGTATTGTTACTTTGTAATCCCAGCGGTGCAATGTTAGCGCTAATGGTCTGACAAACCCACCTACATGTACAACAACGATAGGTGATTTAAACCCGCCCATACAATTACAATGTTACAAGTTGCGATTCGATGTTACAAGTTGGTATACAATGATACAAGTTTCTATTACTATGCCATGTCCCTAAGTTGCTAAATAATTATTGATAACTTAAATATCGAGACGGTTACGTGACGGTTGCTTAAAAGTTATCAGTAATTAATACATGAGTTGGTTCCTCATGATAAATGGCTACAAGTTACGTTACAATTATGGTTTACAATGTGTGTGCAAGGGGTCATGGTCGAGAATGATATGAAATAACTATGCATGTAACTATGTAAGCTTGCGCAACATATTATGATGATCTCGGATTTTCTGTATTACTATGTATCAATTTGTGGTTTACTCACTAGCTTTAAATAGCTAACCTTATTTTCACATGTTTCAGGTGATGCTTATGATCATTTTGATCCTTTTGCCAAGACATAGGATTGCCTTAGAACTAGAATAATAAATCGGACAATTGCATTTACTGTTTTCGGTTTTATTACTTTTGTCGTATCCATTTAAGACTCATGTACTAAACTTACTATATCATTATTAAACTTAATAAATAAATACCATGTGCTTTGCCTACTATTGATATCCAATTCCAATGACAGCCCGGTGTTTCCGTCGCCGGGCGGGGTGTCACAGTCTGATTATCATAAAACCATTTATCAAACTCGTGCAGTCTGGAACTCTCACCCTCAAAGCAGTCTTGACGGGCTAGGATCTGGAACTCTCACCCTCAAAGCAGTCTTTATCGGCTTCATTTTTAGTACAATCTTTCCTTTGCCCGTTACCCAATCCAAATCTTTCTTCGATCTTTTGCGTTCCAACTTGTTATACCCAAAACTCATAAAATTATCTTTCAACCCTGCCTGAATCTCTTCCTCCAACAGTTTTGCATGATCATTTTGATCTGCATTAATCAAAGGTAGAACCGCTAAACGCCTCAAATCCCACTTCGGGAAAGTTTTGAAGTGTTTGCGGTTGCTCACATAGCTGATCCCTCCCCCTCTTCTTTTTATCATGAACTTTTGAAGCTCCATACTGTATTTTGCAGCTAAAAATCTTGTTGTCAGTGTCTTTGGGGGTAGGGGCATCCATGTTCTGAAATAAAGGCGTGACGTATTCAGGTTCATCCACCTTCTTGAACCAATCAGATTTATCGAGCTCGAACACGTCACCCTCCATTCCGCTCCTCTGAGCAACATACACCATTTCCTTTTCTTCGACTTCATAAAACTCAGGCTCTGAATCATAATCAATCAATTGTTCCTCCTCCATTTCTTCATCAATTAACTTCAGTTCGGCCCCCTTTGTTTCCTCGGCTACCACCTCATCTCCCACCAAATCAGCATCAACATCGAAACAGAAATCATCAGTAATTTCTGCTTCTTTACCAGTATCGCTCGCACCTGCACCGCTGAAACCTGCAAACTCTCTTTGACTCTTTGCAGTTTGTACCATCTCCTTCAGAGTCGAATACTTTCCAATGTTCACCAGCTCATTGATTTCATCTTCCGTTTCAGCGTTTCCAACTTTCACCTCCTTTTTAACTTCGTTCAGCTCAACTAACAACTTTTTGATAAGCACGTGCTGATCTAATACAATCCTTCTTACATCCTCCATCTCTGATTCTCTGTGCCTCTCCCTTTCCTCAGAGTTTATCATTTTTGTCTTTATCATACTCAGTTCATTAGCGAGCGATGTATTCAACCCACGAATCACATCCTCGTCTAATCCCGCAAACCCCTTCTTTTCTTGCTTTTTTATGAATGATTTTGGCACAACATCAGACACTTCAAGCTCCTTACCTTTACCCTTTTTGATTCTGACATCAGTATCAGAATCAATTTGTGCTTTATCGCCCGCCTTTCTTCTCCTCTTTCCCTTTGGTTTGAATATTTCTGCTTCGATCTCGTCCAGTTCCTCTTCAAACGGAACATCCCTTTTACCAACAAACTTCTTTCTCTTCTTAATATCTTCCTTAATCTTCTCCCGCAACTCACCAAAATGTTTTTCTTCAGATATCTTCAGTTTTTCAATATAGTTCCACCTTTCATCTGTGTACATATTACGAAAAAGATATGGTATCTTTCCCGTAATATCGTGTCGGGGTGCGGAGCAGTCGGCGAATATCCTAACATTCATCTTCGTCAGCATCAAAGGATCACCCAACTTCTGCAAACCCGGCTTCAACTCATCAATAAAGATCTGGATAAATCTCGGGTATAGCAACCATTTATCCTTCTTCTCGACGGAGATATTTACAATCATATACTCAAATATCATTTGTGGGATATTTGCCTTATCTCCCCTGCACAGGTTCAGCATCGCCCTAGCCCATTCAAAATTCAAACCGTCAGTTCCACCATTCCGATGGTCTAAGCACACAATAATAACGTGAGCGATGAACCTCCATTCCTTCGACAAAAAGGTCTTCTTTATCTCACGTCGATCCAGATAGTCAGTACCTTCATATCCCATCTCCAGAAATCCTTCGTGCACGTCCTCCAGACTCAGTAACATTGGAGAACCGACGTCACGTTCCATTCTCAACATTCGAGCAATGGAATTAACAGTAATGATAATTTCCTCCCCCATCACATTCGCCCTGATCTCTGCCGGTTTTGCGTTGAGATTATATATCGCCGATTCCCATAAATCTCTGATATGCTGCTGATCAATGATAAAGTCCTTCGTGACGGCATAGGAGATAGGGGACGCCTTCAACCAAGATATAGCGTCACGAAATCCTACGGACTTTGGGTCCTTATCGTTGAGATAAGCGACCACGTTCGACCGTTTATCGAACTTCATCGGCTGCCGAGGCTCTGGCTCCATGTTTAAACCTGAAACACAAAACGGAAATTTGTTAGTTATTAAGAAACAAAGACAAATAATAAATAAGAAAAAAAAATAAAAAAAATGCACAGTGTCGCATAGATGCGACACAGTAATGTCGCGACAGTGTCGCATGTTCATCGACATTGTAGTGTCGCAACAGCAAGATATGTGCATCGACACTACAATGTCGCAGCATCCCAGGCTTCCGACACTACCAACAAAGCATGGTCAGCATAACCTTGGTAGTGTCGCAAACTAGGGTTTGAACATTCGTTCAATGTCGCAACAAGAACTAGTGTCGCATAAAACGTGAAAAAAAACCAACAGACAACATCATCAAAACCATATCAGATCGAAACCAAAAACCAATACAAAGTAAACGAAGGTTCGAAACACATAGGAGAGCAATTTTTACCGGTTGGAATCAGCAAAAACACTCAAAAAATGATGGATTGAAGTTAAGTGTGTGTTTTAGGGTTTAGAGTCGTGTATAGTGTCGGGTTTTGAAAAATCTGAGATATGACCCGTTTGACCCACATTAGATGAATATGAAACACGACGTAGTGTCGTATGCTCGACACTATAGTGTCGCAAAGGATATAGTGTCGCAAAACCGACACTATAGTGTCGCAAAGATCAAAAACTTACAAATTAATTTTACAAAAATAATAATAAAAAGTCAAATCTATTTATATTACAAATATTTTAAAATAGTGACATGCCAACCAGATGAGATAGATCCAAAATATCGACCCAGTTTAACCAAGAAAAACAAATCAGTTATAACAGAAAGAGTCACGAGGAAATCAGAAACGAGTTTCTGGAAATCATCTAGAGGAACAAAGACTTGCAGATATTGTCAGTATGTTTGTCCATTTAAACCCATGCCTTGTTCCTTTCAACAAACAACCTGTGACGATCTTATCATGTTTTGGTTTGATTTGAAGAAGCTCGGGCAACTTGGTTTCCACAGACATTCAGCAAAGTAACTTGTTTTGACCTTAGGACATATTGAGTTTAGATGATTCAGCAAGATTCTTGTAATTGTAAGGAACATAGACCCAGATCAAGTGATCAAGGTGAATGTATTTAGGTTAAATAAAAAGCACATCAAACAGTGAACATGATGTATAGACATTTTGAGCTTAGCTTTATATGGGTTTTACAGATGATCAGAGCTCCAGGTCTATACTTACGTATAACAGAGGAGATGATTATTTGTACGTGCTGATGAGAGCTTCAGGTCTATATTTACATATAACAGAGAAGATCATCACTCCAGGTCAATGCTTCCGCATAGCAGAGGAGATTAACACGAGAACAAAAAATTCTGAAGAGCTAACGAGAAGCGTCATTCAGGGCTGCGGCTAAGGGTGATTTGGGAAAAAATCAAGCACGAAACAAATACTCTCAGTCCATTTTTGTCAAAACTTATCACTTTGTGTAGGCCAAGTGTCTGTGAAAATACTCCTCATCACCGAGTTCTTTGTAAATTTTAATTTGATCACAGAGTTGATGTCTAATAGTATTCGAGCTGAGCCTACTGACACATCAATGCAAATCTCTTTCCTCCTTTTGACGCCATCAACCCATATCTGAATTCCTGCAAGAAAACAATCTTATATAACATAAGATAACGCCCAATTATAAAATTGTAGTATTTCTCCCCCAAAACTTTCAGTTTTTATCAAACTGAATTTTTCACAATTTTAAGAAATATACGAGCTTTTAAACGCAAAGAATGGCCGACACTATTAGAAAATATAAGTTAGAAAAAAACAGATTTTTCTTTCAAATTTTTATTTTTATTTTTTATTTTTATTTTTATTTATTTATTTTTATTTATTTTTATTTATTTATTTTTTTTAAATAAAAAAGCGGGGTTAAAAAGAAATTAAACCAAGCATGTTGATTAATTCATAAAAACGAGGTTTATCAAACGTTTTAGTGAACAAATCAGCTTTTTGATTTTTGGTATCGATTGATATGATATTGATAAACCCTTTTTCTTGTGCATCCCGAATGGCATGAATGCGAGTTTCAATATGCTTAGTTCGGGTGTGGTGAACAGGATTCTTGGTGATGCCAATGGCCGCCTCATTGTCGCAGAAAATCAGAGTATGCAAGAAATTTATGCCATAATCAATCATCTGATGCTGTATCCACAATACTTGACAGAAACAACTGGAGGCAGCAGTGTATTCAGTTTCGCCAGTAGATAGAGAAACGGTGGTTTGTTTCTTGCTCTGCCACGAGACTAAACACTCCCCCAGAAACTGACATCCACCAGAAACCGATTTTCGATCTAGTTTACAGCCGCCATAGTCGCTATCAGTATATGCATGAGGATCAAAGCTCCCCCCCTTTTGGATACCACAAGCCGAGACGCGGAGTTCCCTTTAGATAACGAAAGATACGCTTCACGGCTTTTTCATGTGACTCTTTTGGATTCGATTGATACCTCGAACAATAACCAACAACAAAAGCTATGTTTGGACGACTTGCAGTTAAGTACATTAATGATCCGATCATCGATCTGTAGCGGTGAGCATCAACGGACTTTCCGGATTCGTCAGGAGTCAGACACGTCTGTGCAGCGAATGGAGATAGTTCAGAAGAACTATCTTCCATCTTGTATTTTACCAGAATCTCCTGAATATATTTCTCTTGGTGAATAGGATGCCATCGGGTTTTTGTACAATCTGTAAACCGAGGAAAAGCACATCTCGCCCATCATGCTCATCTCAAATCTCTCTTTCATCACCTCCTCAAAATCTCTGCACAAGTCTTCATTTGACGATCCGAAGATGATATCATCGACATACACTTGTACTAAAAGAATATCGTCACCAATTACTTTCTTGAACAGTGTCATGTCAATCGACCCCCTTGTAAAACCTTTGCTCCACAGATATTGTGTTAGCGTTTCGTTCCAGATCCGAGGAGCTTGATGTAGTCCGTAGAGTGATTTGTCCAACTTGTAGACTTTGTCAGGGAATACCGGATCATCAAAACCTGGTGGTTGGAAAACGTATATCTCTTCGTCGATATCGCCATATAAGAATGCACACTTTACGTCCATTTGATAAACTTTGAAGTTTTTGTGTGTGGTATGGGCGAGGAAAATTCGGATGGCTTCAATTCTGGCAACAAGAGCAAAAAAATCAGTGTAATCAATGCCTTCCTCTTGTGCGAAACCTTGAACGACCAATCGAGCTTTGTTTCGAACAACGATTCCTCTATCGTCTGGCTTGTTTTTGTATACCCACTTCGTTCCAATTGGGTATTTGTTTGGTGGAAGATCGACCAACTCCCAAACTTTGAGCTTTCTGAACTGTTGGAGTTCTAATTGCATTGACTCTACCCAGCTCGAATCCTGTAATGCCATGTTAATGTTCTTTGGGACGATCTGGGACAAAAAACAGGAGAATAGACACTCATTGATCAGACCCGATTGATGACGCGTTCGAACTCCATCTGCAATAGATCCTATGACTAAATCCTGAGGATGATTTTTTAGCTCCTTATAGAAAGAGTTTGAAGTAATGATATTTGAGGGTGATGAAGTTGATGAATCATGAGGTATATCTGTAACAGAAGAGACCTGAGGATGATTGACAGGTGATAATGTGTAAAATATACATAAATCCCGTGTTAAGTTTATTTACGTTTTCGAGTCGTTTGAGTCAGTTTTCATTAGGTTTTGTTTACTGATATTTTAATGTTTTGTAGGTCCCATGTTGATGAATTAATGAAAAGATCTCGAGAAAAGAAGATCGTAGGCGAAAACGGGACGCAAAATGGAGTTACGAGTAAACCGTAGCGCGAAACGGAGCAAAACAGGACGCGAAACGAAGTTTGGGATCAGAATTGGGGGTGTCACCACGTCAGGCGGCCACCTATGGACCTCCTCACCGCGTGACGCGGCGTGAATCGAAAAGATCACATGTGATCTTGGTCACGCCACGCGGCCACACCCTATTTTCTCACCGCGTGACGCGACGAGGCATTTTTGACAGATTGTTTTTGCGTTTGTTGGCCCTGTTTGCTATATAAACTCATCATAACTTAACCCTAGCCTCCATGCAACTTTGGAGACGATTTTGGGGACGAAAAAAGGCTGGAAAAAGGGTTTTTGAAGGTCAAGAACACGAAATTAAAGGAACGGAAACGCTTAGGATCGACGATTGCATCGCGGCTCTCTCGGGTTTCATTGTTCTTTTGTTTCCAATTCTTTTTATCATGTTTAACACTTTTAAATTTGCATTTATTTTTGTTGATATGATTGTTGGCTAAGCTTCATTAGACCACCTAGGCTAATGATAAACTAATGCTTACGTTTTGAATGTTTGGTGATTTCGGTTTGAACTATGGATTGTTTGTGATTTAGTAAAGGTTTGGTTTTTATTTAATTGTTGCAATTGTGTATATTTTTATTGACTTGTTGATGATTATAAATTCCATGAAATCCTTGATGAGTGTCTGATAGTCACATGTATAGGTTGGACTCACCGGCTTGTCGGTGTTACTTTTGTATTATTAAATATAGTTTGTTGTTATGTTTTTGTATCTAGCGAACCTACGGGCGAATCTATAGATTCGCCCGGAGGTCTAGATTAGTCGTAGTCTATAGATCAGTTTGGGCGTCGGGCGAACCTGTTTGTGCCCGGCGAAGCTATAGTTCGCTCGATAGATTCGCGGATAAGCCCAGCGAATCTATCAGCGAATTTGTAGCTGATCTATATATAGATTAGTTTGATTAGGGTTGAGCTTGCTTGAAACATAGCCTAGAATTGGGAGGTTACACATGTAAACAAAATCACTGCAATTCTATTGTGTTTGTGTGTCGGTTAGAGGTGCTAGGAGCATATATCTTTCATCTTTGTAGCATATTTACCTCATTTGGGTTGTTATTTGATATTTTTGTTTGAATCAAGTGTGTTTTGTTATCTCTTAATCATAATAGCACTGAAATCACGATCCGGATGGACCAACAATATGGTATCAGAGCCTTAGTGCTCTTGATTGTTTCATCCTAGAGATTTTTGTGTTGATTTTGGGGTTTTTGGGTCGAAACACTTTTGATTCTGTTCTCAGCTCGTTTCTTGTGTTTTTGGTGTTGTATTTTGCTCAAAGATTGTGGTATTTGGTCATAGGAAGCTTTTAAAACAAACGTGTATGCAAATGGTCAAGTTTTGAGGGTTTTCGAACTCTTTCCGTACTGTTTCAGGGTGGTTGAGCTACCAGCGAAACTGTCAGTTCAACCAGCGAAACTGTCTGTTCATCCAGCGAACCTAATTTGAATTTTTGTCCTATATTGGTTTGTGTTGTGGCCAGCGAATCTGACATTTCATCGAACGAAAGTTCACCTATTTGGTTCTGTGAGCGAGAGAACCTGCGAGAGAATCTGCCAGAGAACCTGCGAGAGAATCTGCCAGAGAACCTGCGAGAGAACCTAGAGCGAACCTACGAGCGAGCGAGAGAACCTACGAGCGAGCGAGCGAATCTACGAGCGAATCTGTGAGCGAATCTACGAGCGAATCTGTGAGCGAATCTGCGAGAGAACCTACCAGAGAACCTAATTTTCCAAAAAAAAAAAAAAAAAAAAAAAAAAAAAAAAAAAAAAGGGCCAGATCTTTATAAGTTTTATTTTTGGGCCAAAATTGATTGGAATGTGGGAGGCGAGGAGCATACAGAAAATATTCAGGAGGAAACGAATGTTATTGATATGCCTGATACTGATGTCGCCGATGCTGAGTCTAGTGAAGACGAAGTGGCCGGGATCAAAGAAAGGGCAGGAGCGTTTATTGAACATCTTTGAAGCCATAAAGACGGAGCTAAACAGAAGACTTCCCCAGGTGAGGTCCAACCTAGGGGGAGTATTGATAGTCACATGTATAGGTTGGACTCACCGGCTTGTCGGTGTTACTTTTGTATTATTAAATATAGTTTGTTGTTATGTTTTTGTATCTAGCGAACCTACGGGCGAATCTATAGATTCGCCCGGAGGTCTAGATTAGTCGTAGTCTATAGATCAGTTTGGGCGTCGGGCGAACCTGTTTGTGCCCGGCGAAGCTATAGTTCGCTCGATAGATTCGCGGATAAGCCCAGCGAATCTATCAGCGAATTTGTAGCTGATCTATATATAGATTAGTTTGATTAGGGTTGAGCTTGCTTGAAACATAGCCTAGAATTGGGAGGTTACACATGTAAACAAAATCACTGCAATTCTATTGTGTTTGTGTGTCGGTTAGAGGTGCTAGGAGCATATATCTTTCATTTCCGGCCTCATCTTCACTTAGATTTAGCATTGAATCCACAAATTCTGTATCAGGCATATCAATAACATTCGTTTCCTCCTGAATATTTTCTGTATGCTCCTCGCCTCCCACATTCCAATCAATTTTGGCCCAAAAATAAAACTTATAAAGATCTGGCCCTTTTTTTTTTTTTTTTTTTTTTTTTTTTTTTTTTTTTGGAAAATTAGGTTCTCTGGTAGGTTCTCTCGCAGATTCGCTCACAGATTCGCTCGTAGATTCGCTCACAGATTCGCTCGTAGATTCGCTCGCTCGCTCGTAGGTTCTCTCGCTCGCTCGTAGGTTCGCTCTAGGTTCTCTCGCAGGTTCTCTGGCAGATTCTCTCGCAGGTTCTCTGGCAGATTCTCTCGCAGGTTCTCTCGCTCACAGAACCAAATAGGTGAACTTTCGTTCGATGAAATGTCAGATTCGCTGGCCACAACACAAACCAATATAGGACAAAAATTCAAATTAGGTTCGCTGGATGAACAGACAGTTTCGCTGGTTGAACTGACAGTTTCGCTGGTAGCTCAACCACCCTGAAACAGTACGGAAACAGTTCGAAAACCCTCAAAACTTGACCATTTGCATACACGTTTGTTTTAAAAGCTTCCTATGACCAAATACCACAATCTTTGAGCAAAATACAACACCAAAAACACAAGAAACGAGCTGAGAACAGAATCAAAAGTGTTTCGACCCAAAAACCCCAAAATCAACACAAAAATCTCTAGGATGAAACAATCAAGAGCACTAAGGCTCTGATACCATATTGTTGGTCCATCCGGATCGTGATTTCAGTGCTATTATGATTAAGAGATAACAAAACACACTTGATTCAAACAAAAATATCAAATAACAACCCAAATGAGGTAAATATGCTACAAAGATGAAAGATATATGCTCCTAGCACCTCTAACCGACACACAAACACAATAGAATTGCAGTGATTTTGTTTACATGTGTAACCTCCCAATTCTAGGCTATGTTTCAAGCAAGCTCAACCCTAATCAAACTAATCTATATATAGATCAGCTACAAATTCGCTGATAGATTCGCTGGGCTTATCCGCGAATCTATCGAGCGAACTATAGCTTCGCCGGGCACAAACAGGTTCGCCCGACGCCCAAACTGATCTATAGACTACGACTAATCTAGACCTCCGGGCGAATCTATAGATTCGCCCGTAGGTTCGCTAGATACAAAAACATAACAACAAACTATATTTAATAATACAAAAGTAACACCGACAAGCCGGTGAGTCCAACCTATACATGTGACTATCAATACTCCCCCTAGGTTGGACCTCACCTGGGGAAGTCTTCTGTTTAGCTCCGTCTTTATGGCTTCAAAGATGTTCAATAAACGCTCCTGCCCTTTCTTTGATCCCGGCCACTTCGTCTTCACTAGACTCAGCATCGGCGACATCAGTATCAGGCATATCAATAACATTCGTTTCCTCCTGAATATTTTCTGTATGCTCCTCGCCTCCCACATTCCAATCAATTTTGGCCCAAAAATAAAACTTATAAAGATCTGGCCCTTTTTTTTTTTTTTTTTTTTTTTTTTTTTTTTTTTTTGAGTAAAAGATGTGCAAAAGTTGTATAAATGTGAAGATAAGGTTACAATATATAGGTGTTAGGTTCGCTGATAGATTCGCTCTAGCGAATCTATCCAGCGAACCAACACAGGTTCGCTGGGCACATAGGTTCGCCCAGTCGACACCTAGATACAAAAGACATGTCTGACCTGCGGGCGAATCAATAGATTCGCCCGTAGGTTCGCTAGAACTAATAACATTACAAAGTCAAACAATTACAACCAAAAGTAACACCGACAAGCCGGTGAGTCCAACCTATACATAGTGACTATCAATACTCCCCCTAGGTTGGACCTCACCTGGGGAAGTCTTCTGATTAGCTCCGTCTTTATCTTGGCTTCAAAGTTGTTCAATAAAAGCTCCTGCCCTTTCTTTGATCCCGGCCATTGGATTTGTGTAATCTTCAGTTCCGGCCACTTCGTCTTCACTAGACTCATCAATATCAGTATCAGGTTCATCAACCAATGTATAATCCACCCCAGATCCACCTACAACTTCATCTCCTTCAAATACGTCCATATCAATCCCCATATCTTCATCAAACTCTTCTTCCACAGCTTTTCCCTTTCCTTTACCACCAAAATCAACATCCATTAACGGATACTTTGCAATATCCGTTAAGGAGTTCAGTTCTGCTTCAGACATAGCCGGATCAGTTCCAGCATTCACCTTCAATTCGTTTAGCTCTTTGAAGACCCTCACCAACAGGCACTGCTGATCTTTCATCATACGACCCATCTCGTATATGACAGTGGATTTTTCGGCATCCTGTTTCTCCAGTTCTTCATGTTTATATTTCAGCTCAGCCAGATCAGCTTCCAGTTTCTCAACAACCCCCTTTAAGTTATCAGCTGATGCACCCGATGTTCCCCCAGTATCATGCCTAGCCTTCTTTGAACCTTCAGGCTGAGTATCAGACTTTCTCTTTGTCCTCAGTTCTCTGCCCGCATCAATTTCATCTTGGATCTCATCCACCTCCCGTTCAAACGAATAATCTTTATCCTTGGCATAGGGTTTCCGTTTCCTGATCTTCTTTTCAATCACCTCTATATTTTCTCCACCTCTTTTCCTTTCCGACTCGATCAACCTTTGTATATAAACCCACCTATCAGCCGGATACATATTCTCCCACAAATACGTAGTCCTTCCAACACAATCCGGCCTCACAGATTTACAATCCTTGAAGATTCGTGAATGCATATCCCAGACCTTCAGTTCAGCACCCTCCACAGGCAGATTTGGTAGTTTATCATTCAGAATCATCTGAATGAATCTGGGATACATTAACCATTTTGCCCCCTTGCTGGCATGGATGTTCTCGAGCATGTAGGTGTAAATCAACTTGGCAAGATTTGCTTTCTGCCCTCGGCAAAACAGCATCATCGCTCGAGCCCAGTCCAAATTCAGCCCGTCAGTACCTCCCTTCCTGTGATCCAGGCACATAATGAACACATGTGCTATATATCTCCATTCCTGGATCAGGTACGACTTCACAAATTCCATCTTTTTCTCTCCGGGCATCGGACCCTCATATCCCGCTGTCCGGAATGCCCCATAAACTTCTTCAGCTGTCATACCCACCTCTTCACCAACATCATCCTCTAACCTCAAAATTCTAGCCAAATCTGCTTCAGTAAACGCCAAGTCTTGGCCACAGACATTGGCACAGATACGTGACGGCTGTACCGACACGTTCATGATCGCAGTTCGCCAAAAATCCCGAACGTGCGTCTCATATATGGTGGGTGAGTGAGAGATGGCATGATGTATATGTGACGACTTCAGCCATATGATAGCGTCTCTATAGCTGCTGGCCTTTTCGAAGTTTTCATCGAGTAAAGCACACATGTTGTGCTTTTTCTCGAAGAATAAAGTCGACATTTTGCCTGAAAAATAAACGGAGATTGATCAGAAATGAAGAATTGAAAATCAGAAAATAGATTCGCTGGAAATTAGGTTCGCTGGTATAACGAACCTGAGATTTCGGCATCAGAACCTATAAATTCGCTGACATGAAAAATCAGTCATTGTTGTCGAGCGAATGTATAGGTTCGCTGGAAACAGTCGGGCGAATCTATGTTGTTGCGCGGGCAGCATAACGACATAGATTCGCTCGAAGTCTTGAACTTTCGTTCAGATTCGCCAGACGAACACTTAGGTTCGCTGGAAACCCTAGCTTTTGAAAAACGGCCGAGATCACATACAGTCCAACATTTTTAGGCATTTAAAGCAACAAACAGGTAGTATAATCACTAAACAAGTCTATTATGGAGTAAAACCCTAACAACTAACACCAAAATAGTCATTCAAACAACACTTATTCACAGATCGACAGTTAAAAACATTATAACAGTTCGATTTAGGGTTTAGATAGAGATTAGAGTGTAATCGATCACATACCGGACTATATCGTGGTGTTAAATGTGTGGAAAAGACCGGAAATAGCAAGAATCGAACGTTTGGTGTTTGAAATTGAAAAAGCGTGCTACAGTGGTTTGGACAGCGAATATATAAAATATTCGCTGTCACAGTATATATATACACCCATAGGTTCGCTGGTAGACAGACCAGCGAACCTTAGGTTCGCCGGAAGACCAAAAGACAAGGCACACAACTGGTTCGCCAGCAGGTTCGCTGACACATAAACAACGATGTTTCATGTCAGCGAAACAAAAAGGTTCCGGGCGAATCTTGGGCGCCGAGCGAACCTGTAGGTTCGCCTTAGGTTCGCTAGATAAACAACAAAAAAAAATATTTTTGGATTTTCTTAAAAATTTTAAAGACTTTGTAAATCCGTGAAAACGTCCCACGATATCAACGCTCCAAAAAAAGAACATAAACACATATAATCCTAATATATTAAAAAATAAAATTAAAATGAAGTAAAATGAAATAAAATAAAATAAAATTAGAATAATAGGAGACGGTTTTAAACGCTAGAAAGGATATTTATTCTTCATGATGTTTTGAGTAGAATCCGGAGAATCATCGATTGGCGGGATTGCAGATATGTTTGTCCATTTAAACCCATGCTTAGTCCTTTCAACAAGAGATCAGCAGCTTCTTTTATCATGTTTTCGGTTAGATTGAAGAAACTCAGACAACTCGGTCCCCACAGACATCTAGGTAAAAAGAACAGGTTCTGCCATCAGGGTATATCTGAGCAATACTATTGACTTTGCTTGAATTTCAATGATCAACTTTTGAATGTTGACAGATGCATTAGCATTTTTGACACTTGTGCAATTTTTGCATCTTTTCTTTGTGAGTGGAGCGTGTCAGCGATTGATTCATTTTGAATACAATGCGACTTATTATTTGGGAAACTCAAATAGTCTAGAGCTCCAGGTCTATACTCACGTATAACAGAGGAGATAAACATTTGAGCATGCTCGGTGAATCTTCAGGTCAATACTTCCGTATAGCAGAGAAGATTCACCAACTCCAGGTCAATACTTCCGTATAGCAGAGGAGTTAAGCACTTGACACAAAACGTTCTGAGGAGTTAACGAGTAACTCACTCAGAGGCTTTTCCGAAGAGCATCACTAGCAGCTTTTTATTTTATTTGTTTTGCATACTAGAAACTCGATTCGGGGATAGGGCGAGGGTGATTTGGGATTTTTAGGGAAATCAAGACAAAGATTTGACACTCTCAACCCATTTTTGACAGAACCATTATCTTTGTGCAATCCAATCACGTCAAGGAGATAATCCTTGTTGTCGAGATCTTGAGCGTTATGTTTGGCTGCACAATCACTGTTTACTTCGTTTTCGGGCTGAGCCTATCTGACATATCCCAAACGCAATGCTTCTGACCTCCTTCAACGACTCTTCAACACCAATCAAAACGGAGATCCTGAAATAGCAAAATTTGAAAAACTATAAATAGTTAATCTTTTATATCTCCCCCAAAATTTCTATATAATAGCCGTCTAATAAGAAATTTTTGTTTTTCAGATTTTCTTAATATATATATACAGAATTTAAAGATATATGCTACAAAGATGAAAGATATAAAGACGAAGTGGCCGGGATCAAAGAAAGGGCAGGAGCGTTTATTGAACATCTTTGAAGCCATAAAGACGGAGCTAAACAGAAGACTTCCCCAGGTGAGGTCCAACCTAGGGGGAGTATTGATAGTCACATGTATAGGTTGGACTCACCGGCTTGTCGGTGTTACTTTTGTATTATTAAATATAGTTTGTTGTTATGTTTTTGTATCTAGCGAACCTACGGGCGAATCTATAGATTCGCCCGGAGGTCTAGATTAGTCGTAGTCTATAGATCAGTTTGGGCGTCGGGCGAACCTGTTTGTGCCCGGCGAAGCTATAGTTCGCTCGATAGATTCGCGGATAAGCCCAGCGAATCTATCAGCGAATTTGTAGCTGATCTATATATAGATTAGTTTGATTAGGGTTGAGCTTGCTTGAAACATAGCCTAGAATTGGGAGGTTACACATGTAAACAAAATCACTGCAATTCTATTGTGTTTGTGTGTCGGTTAGAGGTGCTAGGAGCATATATCTTTCATCTTTGTAGCATATTTACCTCATTTGGGTTGTTATTTGATATTTTTGTTTGAATCAAGTGTGTTTTGTTATCTCTTAATCATAATAGCACTGAAATCACGATCCGGATGGACCAACAGTGTCTATATCATATAATAGGGTTTCGTTAGGTCAATTTACGGTGTGTTCTTTGACTAGTTTATGAATTGGATATATACTTTTCATAGGAATTGTAATTTAATACAAGTCGATATTAACGTGCATGCTAATCTAGTAACTGTGAGGTGATAGGTTAATTGGTAAGTCTAGTTGGTTGAATCTTTAGTTTGGATATCTGTGAGGATTCTAAATTAAGCTCGGTTTAATCAGTCTTGTTTACCAATATATCTTTATGTTTCCAAACTACCTAGATTTCTGTACTGTGAGGTAGGTAATCATAATAGGTACTAATTCATAACTATTAGACGATTGTGAAAGAGTCTAATTAACTGTCGTCTAATTAACTGGTTGGTTTAATAACTTGATAGAAAGCCATAAGTGTCTTCTCGAAAAGGGTCGAGGGTCTTATTCGTGTTTGAGTCAAGTAAATATATTACGATCCCAGTCCATAGTCAAACTGATAATTACCAAACTAATAACTTAGCATTAGTGAGTCGGGTCTAGGTGGTTTATCTCTTCTCATCTGGTTTCTAATTCGTCTTTCGTTCTAGTTTCCATTTTTAGTAACTTTCCATTTTTAGTAACTTTCCAGTTTTAGTAACTTTCTATTTTTAGCAGGTTACTATTTTTAGCAATAAAACCCCCTTTTCAAATAATCTGTATTTTAAGTCGTGTCTAGTCAGTCGAGTCTCTATTAGTTAATTTAGCGTAGTATATAGAGTCTGTGGGTCGACACCCGGACTTACTTAAGCTATATTGCATTCGACCGGTCCACTACCGGTTGTGTGTAAGTTAGTTAGTTTGTCTAGGTTTTATAAATATTAAAACTAGGTGTTTTTGATTGTTTATTTTATATATATATATTACACGCATCAACAGGTGATGGCAGAGATGGTGATGATGGCATAGGGTCGGCAGTAATAACAACATTTGGAAATGATGACGGTTGTTGCGGGGATATTGGAGAAGATGGGAAAATGACGGGATCAGATATGGGATCAGGATGTATGGGAATGATCTCATCTTTTTCAAGAAACAATGGTAAATTGAATGAATTAAACACAGTTTTGGCATCATAAAACTAGGAAGGTTCGGAACCGGTATCACACACATTTGATTCTTGACAGTCAACATAGAATGATTCTTGAACAATCTTGGTGCGCCTATTGTAAACTCGATAAGCTTTCTGAGAGGAAGAGTATCCAACAAAGAAACATTCATCAGACACAGCTCCGAATTTTGACGTTTGAGCTTGGGTGTTCAACAGAGTGCAGTAGCAGCCAAAAGGTCGAAAGAAATCGATTAATGGTTTCCTTTTGTGAAACAGCTCATAAGATGTCTTCATTTTGTCCTTTACGATTAATACTCTATTCAACACATATGATGCACAATTGACAGCTTCGGCCCAAAAGATGATTGGAAGTTTTGACTCTATCAGCATAGTCCTTGCAGCTTCAATTAATGTTCGGTTCTTCCGTTCTGCCACTCCATTCTGCTGAGGTGTTCGTGCAACGCTATATTGTCTCAAAATCCCTTTCTCTTCACAGAATGAGTCAAAAATGTGATTTCTGAACTCTGTTCCATTATCGCTCCTGATAGCCTTCACTTTCTTTCCGCTGATGGTTTCAATCTTGAGTATCAAGCTCCTGAATGCTCCTGCGGTCTCCCCTTTATTTGTTAGAAAACTCACCCATGAGTACCTGGAAAAATCATCTAGCACAACCAAACAATAAGATTTTTTAGCAATGCTTTTAACGCTGATTGGTCCAAACAGATCTGCGTGAAGCAATTCAAGGGGATCAGAAATAGAATTTATCATTTTAGACTTATGTAACTTTTTATGTTGTTTGCATTTAGCACAAGCCATACATTTCTCAATTACAGAAAAATCTTTGTTAGGTAGACCACGAACAAGATTATGTTTAACCAATTTGTTAATATTGTTAAAATTAACATGACCCAGTTTTCGATGCCATAAGAATGCTTCGGAGGATGATGCCTTAGAAAGTAAGCAAGTGACAGTTGAAGAAGACTCCCTTGAATTCATGTCGAGTATATAGGTGTCATTCTTTCTAGGGGCTCGCATCATAATCAAATCTTCTGGAATAGAGAAATCCAATTTCAGAAATAAGCATTCATCAGCTTTGAAAAGAACCGGGATATTCTTGTCACAAATTTGAGACACGCTCAGTAAATTGAAATGTAACTCGGGGACATAGTTGACCTTCTCCAAAGTCAGCAAACCGTTTGATACCTCTCCTTGTCCGACCATTTTACCACCCTTCTTGTCTCCCGCGAAAGCCACATACCCACCATTTATAATGCGAAAATTAGTAAGAAGATCTTTCAAACCGGTCATGTGTCGGGAACATCCACTATCTACATGCCATTGACTATTTAGCTTCCTCGGACGTTCCTCATAAGGGAGACCCATGATGATCTTTTCGGTTGCTAGGGCTCTGTCACAGTTGCAAGCGGGTGTGTTTTTCTTCCTTTCTTCCTCTTTCTCCTTATCAACCTCCTTTTCCTCTTTTTGACTCTTCGCAGATTCACTTTTCTCATCAACCCCATTTTCTTCCTTCTTACTTCCTTCAATCTGCCAATTAACCTTTTCAGAATCATTTCCATCCATCTTTGATGTTTCAGCAACAAGGGCATGGTTGATTTCTTCTTTAATCTCACCGATCTCAGCGCTCCAATCAAAATTTGTTATTAAGGCAGTTTCTCTTGTATTACTTGTATTCTCCCTTTCATTTACTGCAACATTCCATGAATTGAGACTTGGTGGTTCAAAAACAGTTGGTAAAGTACAATCCCTCTTGAAGTGACCCAGTTGTTTGCAATTGAAACATCGCAGCTTTGACTTGTCGAACCCAACCTTAGAATTTTGATTTCCGAAGTTTCTCTTACCAGTCCTTTCCATAAACCTTCTAGCTCTCACACTTAACATAGCCATCTGCCATTGTATGTCAGCTTCCTCCAAATCATCAGGATCAACTTGTAACATATCCTCCATGGTTATCCCTTTACCCTTGATCTCTCCAGCAACTAACGCTTCATAACTATTCACGAACATTCCAAAGAGCGCCATCATATCGGTAGGAATTTGAGACTGAACTTGATCTTTACCAGCACTTTTCACTTCAGGAGTAGCACATCCAGCAGTGTATGAGAATCCTTGATTGAGTAAAGGTGCTTCAGAAGTTGATGACAACAGAGCAGCATTGTGAGTTTGCATCGGAGGATACACAGCCTGATTGTATTCTCTCCTCTTGATATCAAGCTCGAAAGATTTCAGTTTGTTAATAACATCCATGAGCTTATATTCGGTAAGCCTCTTCTATTGCTTCAACAATCTTACCTTCAGACTCCATTCAGGAGGGAGTGAATCCAACAGTTTCGTCACTTGTTCCACTGTAGTCAATTGCTCATATTTCTTCAAATTGCTAGTGACTGTTAGGAAACGGTTTGTGAGATCTGATGCGTGTAATATATATATAAATTAACTACCTAAAAACACCTAGTTTTAATATTTAGAAAACCTAGACAAACTACTAAATCACACACAACCGGCAGTGGACCGGTCGGATGTAATATAGCGTACGTAAGTCCGGGTGTCGACCCACAGACTCTATATACTACGTTAAATTAACTAATAAAGACTCGACTGACTAAACACGAACTTTAATTAAAAGATTATTTAAGAAGGGGGGTTTTTGCTAAAAATAGTAACCTGCTAAAAATAGAAAGTTACTAAAACTGGAAACTTACTAAAAATGGAAAGTTACTAAAAATATAAACTGACACGAGAGACGAATTGCAAACAGATGAGAAGAGATAAACCACCTAGACCCGACTCCCTAGTTGCTCGAATTATTAGTTTGTTGGAAAACGTTTGGACATTGGACTAGGATCGTAAAATGATTACTTGACCCAAACCCCGACAAGACCCTCGACCCTTTTCGAGAAGAAACCTATGGGTTTTGTATCAAGTTATGAAGCGAACCAGTTTATGAATTAGACTCCCTCACAGTTGTCTAATGATTATGACTTAGTACCTATGTCGATTATTAATCTCACAATTAAATAACCTAAGGTATTTACTTTGATTTAATTAATATTAGTAGACACAGTAGTTAAACCAAAGCTAACCCAATTCTTCACAGAAGCAAGCCTAGCAATTCAACCTACTTAGACCTACCAATTAAACTATCACCTCACGGATATTAGTTTAGCTACACGTTTTTATCAACCCAATTCAATTTATCATTCCTATGGTTTTAGTGCACCTAAACCATAAACTAGTCACTAACACAAAGTCCATGACCTAACTCGAACCTATTATTTGAAAGACATTCAACAAGATTCAAGTGGAAACAAATAAATATTATCAAATCAAACCAAACACATATTCATGCATCAATGAATCAAAAGTAAACGTTTACTAAATCATAAAAACCAAAGTCAAACCATAATCCAAACAAACATTCAAACGAAACGCAACTAGTTTGTCATTAGTCTAGGCAGTCTAAAAGGCTTAGCCAACAATCATGATCACAAAAATAAACGCAAGTTTAAAGTATGTAAACATAGCAAAAAGAAATAAAAGAAAAGGAATTGAAGAACCCGGAATCGTCAGATAACGATTCTCAATCCCGTGCTTTGTCTTGCTTCTCGGCTTCACTTTTTCTTCTTCTTTTTTTTCTGCCGTTCGTCGAAAGATAATAAATATAATTCAGCAGCCTGTCTGGTAGCTTAAATTAATTCAGCTACCTGCTAGCCTGCTTAAATTAATTGTCGATCAAAGTGTGACTTTCGTGACGTGTGTGTGTGCCTGCTTCCTGTTTCGAACGAACGCACTTCTTTTCTCTTTTTTTTTTTCACGGTAAACTATCTATCTTTTTTTTTCTTTTTTCTCTAGGGTTTTTATTGTAGTTAGATTTATTTCTCACGTGGGCTTCTACACAAGAGTACCGGGCCCATTTGAATTAGACTTTCAAGGCATATGGCATTTAACTTCAAACATGCATTTTTTCAATCATCCTTTACGTGAAGTTATCTGCAAACGAATTAAACATATAAATCAATTAGTTATTTAGCAGTTTAACATTGAGCTCTAGTTGGTCTCAAATTTAAATAAAACACATCATTTTTGCTCCTAGACTCCTATAATATATAAAACAATAATATGAACAAATTAGGAGTAAAACTCAATTAAAAGTAACCAAAAAGTGAGAGGAATATTAATATAAAATATATATAGTTTAGACCACATCAAATATCCCCACACTTAACCTTTTTCGTCCCTGAAAAAGTATGCACATAGAATCACAACTAATTAAGGTTTCAACATTTCATCACAGATTTACAAACAAGAACTGAACTTAGATAAACAGTGGTGCGTTTAATTTAAACACCCTAACACTAGCCAATTAAGTTTCCTTTTATGTTTAATCTAAATTTAATTAAACCATTTATCTACAAGGTCTCACACAGAGGAAAAATAAGTTAGCCCGATTATTGTTGCTTTACGAGGCACCGGATAAACCATAAAGGTTTTCCTACCAAAATAACCTAAAGAACTTAACTAAGCTAAGAACTAGTGCCATATTAGGGTGGATTTTGATGGATGAATTTTTATGGGTATAGACTGTTTATTCTTTTTTTTTTTTCATAAAACAAGATCACCTCACCCAGGGGTGTCGTATCCAAGTCGCTATCCCGGAGGTAGAGCACATGAGGTCTTGGATCACTTGCCTTATATTCTTTTTTCATCTTTTTTTTCTTATTTTTTTTTATTTGGCTACTTTGAGCTCTTTTATTTAGCAGCTACTTTGAGCGCTTTTCAGTACTATACCCGGTGGACATTTTATTTGCGGATGCGCCACTTCTTTCACAAGAAGTGTGTTATAAATCCTAAAATGGCACTACCCCTTAACCTATTTAAGTTCAAAAGCCTAAAATGGTGCCTAATTTAATTTAGTTAAGGCCTTCCTATTTCTCCTAAGATGATGACCCACGAGATTCACGACAATTACTTTTCAATTAAAAACACTTAGGGAAACTATCTCAGCTAACTGGGTTACCAAAAGTTTATCCAAATTCATCTTTGTTTTAGAAACCACAACTCATTTGAAAACCAAAATCAGTTTATTATCATTTTCTATTAAAATGCACAACTTAAACAAAGACATTTTCAATTTTTTCAATTTTTTTGGATTTTTTCGTTTTTTTTTTATGACTCTATAAGACTCAAAACAGACAAACAAAACTCAGAAATGACTATTTCCCATCCCCACACTTAAGTTCTACATTGTCCTCAATGTAGAGATAGAAAACATCTAAAAAAAATAAAAATAAAATGCAAAAGTAAAAGATAAAAGGGTGAATTGAAAAAGACTTAGCTGGTTTTGTGAAACGCGTAAGCTCCAAGTCTTCATTCCAATCCGCAGCTTTGATCGTATAGCATTCGGTCGCGATCGAGCTTCACCGACACTCCCGAGATCCATCTTCATCTTCACAAATACAAACTCACCCGAATGGAGATTGAGTACGGGTGAGAATGATTTAAACCTGCAAAACAAACACAAGATACCCGAGCGTAAAACTGACTCGACACAACTAAACGACAAATAAATAAAATAAAATAAAATAAAATGAAAGATAAATAACTAAACTCTACAAACTATATAAACCAATGAGAAACCTCCCCACACTTGAACTTAATCAGGAGGTTTCTCTTTGATCTGGACTCTATCCAACCCATTCAATTCCACCCGATCCAGAAAAACACTTAAAAACTTGCAAGTAGAATTGAGAAAAATTTGGCTAATTGATTCTAAAGCTCTAAACGGGTCGGACCACCAACATTTAAACTTTCCTGGAAAGAAACGGATCCATGGCATATACCTAAAGGATTGATCATGCTTAACTTTTAAGGGCTCTATCTTCCTAGGTTTGTACAAACATTCATCCTTAACCCGACCCTGATCTTTCCGTTTACTTTCATTTGCCTTATCCCATGACTTAGGTAAACTAGGTATAGCTTTATCCTCAAAATGTTGCACGGGCCGGCTGTGGTGTTCTTCTTCTATCACCACACTTACTTGATGATCCCCACACTTAGTGTTTTCATAGGTTGTAGGGTCGATCATCTCTACTGGTTCATCTTCCAGGAGGCTATCTAAGTAAGTTAAGTCACCCTCGGTATCAATCACACCTAAATCACTATAATCGGGTAAACTATCTAACTCTAGATCTAAGAGCTCATCCTCCTTAGATAAATGAACCTCTAACTCATCCTCATCTGTACCAAACATCCAGCCTAAGGAGTCTCCTAACTCAACTTCTTCCTCAAGCACTACATCCCTAACTAAGGATTCCCTGTACTCGGCCAATTTTGCTTCATCTAGATCATCATCAGAATCACTATCAATAGGATAAATAAAATTTACGTTACCTGGAGGTGGGACTTCATCGTCCATTTTCGTCTCCGAGTTTGGGCTAATCGGGTCATCCTCTGCCTGCATCATCTGGTTGTACTCCTCAAGCTTTCCCCGCATGTACTCCTTCATCTGAGCGTCGATTTCCTCCTTACTCAATGAATAATCAACAACTGATCGACCCTTTCGTTCTACTAGTTCTACCTGACAAACCGGAGGTGGGACTAAAATGTCCATTGTAGTCTCCGGCTGTACTTGTGACTCCTGCAAAATCTCATCCTCACAAGACAAGTGTAAACTATCTTGTGGCTCATTTAAAATATCACAAGAATCAAAAGCACCAGTAGAATTAGATGTATCGTTACCTGGCAACCAAGGAGTGGGCTGTGCGTGCATGATCTCATCCAAATCATCATAAAAAGTATTGAATTTAGGATAAGGATAAGGATCATTACCTGATTCTTGTTGTAGCCTCTGACGCTGAACCTCTTCCAAACACCTCCTGCTTTCCTTTGCAGCTTTATAAGATTCTTCCAGCATCAACTGGTTTTGCTGTACTCGGATTTCCTGCTCCGCTAACCTCTTTTGAGCATTGACATCATTAGACACTAACTGGGTTAGCAAGTCCTCTATTCTGCTCAACTTCCCGGAATCTCGCGGTTGAGGATCATAGCTGACATGGTTAGACACCAGTTCCGTCAACATGCCCTCTATTCTACTCAATCGCCCGAGATTTTGGGATGTTGAACACTCCTTTGAATAATATGTCTGTGCATGCATAAAGGAGTTAGTAACACAAGTTGGTGCGGAGGGCCTCGAATAATCTGGACATAAACAAGTAAAATGAGGTCCTCCGCAGATTTCACACATACTTATTACAAGAAAGACTCGATGGGGAGGAAAAACAGAGCAAAATAAAACTAATCCTACGACTCAAATAAACAAACAAATAGCACGTGTATAGCAGTTCTGATAGGTTCAATTGGATCGTGAAAATCGCTCAATGATCAGAATAACACAAACACAAACACAGTTTAATCATTAACACAATTCATACTAATAATTCTCTTTGTATATTGATGATCAAAGCAGTATTGTGATACAAGGTGCAGGAGAAAATAAATCACACACACAAGTTCTCTCTCTTACGTGAATATTGTGATCTAGCCTCTCTCCTCACACTCTCTCACTACATGCTTTAAAGCAAACAATTACAAGTTTAAGGAATATAACAAAATAGACCCTAAACTATTTACAAACATATAAACAAAATACAAAGTAAATCTTAACTAGGAAATAACCCTAACAGTACTTTCCTAAGATTTATCTTTGAATCTTCAGCAAAATCTTCTATCTTTTTCTTCTTGTTCAGCATCAATCTCTTTTACCATTCTTCCGGTTCATCTTTGACATTCAGCAGCTCTTTGCCTTTGTACTCTTCTTGATTGAAGTGAATCCAGATTTAAACCTGCAAAGTCAATATTAGCATAAAATTCGAATGGCATCTCCTGGCCTTTGACTTGCACCTCCAAGGTTCCTCTTCTAGATATCCTCATATACTCTATCTCTGGTAAATCAACCCTCACGAGATTAGAGTTCAGCAATGCCTTTCTTACTCGTATCTTTTCTGTTGCTGCAGCTATTACTTCAATCATCACAACAAACAACTTCCTATCAGCTTCAGCCAGTGCATCCTTACACTTTTCCATTCTGCAGCTTCTCAAAAAGTCGATATATGATGGATGTAGCAGCTTCAATTCAAATGTACTAAAAAGTGTAATCATGTCTTTGTCCCAATCATCCAAATTCCTAACCAGCTTCAACTCGAATGTTTCTTGATTGTAAAACACTCTAAGTATGGGCTTCGTCATTTGACTTCCATCAATCACTTTCAGTCCAGGATCTGTCACCTTGTCAAAGTATTCATCGGAAAATTCCTCTAAATACATATCTTCATTAACAAGTCTCTTTTTCTTCCTTTCTTTCTTTGATTGCACATATGCTGAATCTTCTTGTTGGCCTCTAAAGTCAAGATACTTCGGTGGTCTAGCAATCCCGGCATCAAGAAGCATTACACATTTATCACCACGCTCAGCATGCGTGTGATTTATCAACCTTAGTTTGTGCAGCTCTTTCAAATCCTGAACCTCCAACTTAAAAATGCTCGAGAAGTAATGGTATACATCACATAAACCATTCACTCTCTTAATCATAAACGCATCAAATACTTCATCGTATTTCCAAGCAATTATCTTCACTTTCTTATTCTTCTCAGGCACAATCATCGAATCAAGCAACTCAGCAATGGACTGACCTTTGCTCAGCAGTGACCTCACCACGTCACCTGCTGTGGCTGACTTATGCCATGATTCCCGAACCTCCATCGGTATGTTGTATGATTTAACTTCGCTAGGAAACATATCAATCAACTCGTGCCTTTTCTTATGAGCATTTTCAGGAAGCGCCATTACCGGAATCTCCTTCGGTCCAAGAACTTTGAATCTTTTTGTCAGCTCAAAATACTGAGGATTGTTGTAGTCTAAGTAAAACATACGATTGTACATTTTTTCAGTCTTCATAAAGCTAACAACAATTTTCCTCAAAGATTCAGACTTCAACCTCTTGAAAGTCTTATATGGGTAATTTCTTGAACTTAACCAACTGCGCATATCTGAAGTTGACATTTCTTCTGGATTTTGATGATAAAGTTCAGTCGGAGGCAAATCTTCTATATTCAAACTTTCTTGCATTGGAGTCCATTCACCCATCTCAGTAACAAACTCCTTTTTATCGGTTGCCGCTTTGTCTTGATGAATCATACACTTTTCGTATTCTTCGTTTATCTGGCTCACTGTCAACCCATTCAAGAATACAACATTATACTTCATTTTCTCAAGGTATGCAAACCTTTGATCCAAATCATCCTGTATCTCCTCAACAACATTCGGTTCTGGTTCAGCTTCATCATCAGACTCAGTAAAGTCTATGTCATCTAAATCATCCAATGCTTCAATCATAGGTGCATTGTCAGTTTGAACCGGCTCAAACTGACTTGCAACTTCAGCTTCAGTTTCAGGCATATTCACAGCTTCAGATTGAATCGGCTCAACCTGAACTGTTTCTTCAGAACCAGCTTCTTTCTCACTCTCTGTGGCCTCAAACACTTCAGTCTCAGCTACAGATTCAGATTGAATCGGCTCAACCTGAACTGTTTTAGCAATTTCAGTCTCAACTGCAGCTACAGATTGAATCGGCTCAATCTGCACTGTTTCAACAATCTTAGCCTTTTTCGAACTTTCTTCATCACCAAAAATCTCTGGTATAGCATCTATCTTCCTTTTTCCCTCAGCTTTGTCCATATTGACAGTTTCAGCAACAGCTTCATCGGGAACAATGATTGGTGATTCCACCCTAATGCCAACATTCGTAGTACCTCTTGCTCTAGTCAAATAAACTTTCGGTACTTGAGGTTCAGTCACTTCCACTACTTCATCAGAAAAATCTTTATCAGATGATGAGCCAGATTTCTTTGGTTTAGTCTCCTCCAACTCTTTTTCTAGCATTTCTTTCTCGGCATCCAAAGTATTACATTCAGCTTGCAATTCTTTGTAATCATATTTCAGATTCTCATGCTCCTCTTTCAGTTTTTCATAATCGTCCTTCAACTTCACATGTTCATTCACAAGCTTGACATGATCCTCATCCAATTTCTTGAAGGTTTTCAAATTTTGATTATGAATATCCCAATACTCATCAAATCTTTTCTTTTTCCGTTCATTTGAAGCTTTCAACAATTCATTAGCTTCTAACAACTTTTCAACCATTTCTTCTAACTCTGCAATTCTTTTCTCTTTCTCATTCTCAATTTCATCAATCTTTGACACAACGTTTGGTGAAGACTCCAAACCTTGTTCAACGTTTTCAGCAAATTGGGATGATGTGGTGGGAATATCAACAGCAGTAGGATCAGCAACGCCAGCATCAGCTTCTTCAACTATCTGTGCCATAGTCTCAGCTTCGGCCATTGCCTCCTGAGCAATCTGAAGTACATCAATCCCTTCAGGCTCAACAATCACAGACTCTTTAACTTGTTTCGATCTCTTTCTTCTGACATACTGAACAGAAACATCCTTTGGTATTTCAGCAACTACTTCTTCAGCAGCAGAAGCAACCTCAACAGGTTCTTCTATCATAACATTCTCAATCTCTACTTCCATTGGTTCGGCCATTTCAACAATCTCTGCCTCCTCTGAATTAGATTCAGATTCAGCACCTTCATTACCACCATCATCATGTTCATCATCACTATCACTATCTTCAACATTATCACCATCACCATTCTCACCTTCTTCTTCATCTTCTGGATGACGAGCAAAGTACTCGTCATCATCTAACAAATTGTCAGGCACCTCATCCACTAGGTCCCGTGGATCAACAATCTCACCATGAGAAATGTGATAATAAACACCTTCTACATCTTCTTCATTGTTGGCTATATCTCTCATATAGTCAAACAATTCTATGTTAGGCACATTCCCGATACTCATCTTTCGGTAAGATAGATCGTTCATGTCCTCTGTGTATAGCATACCTCCAGCATAACCTTCGGATTTGATGATAGGATAGGCAATGTTGATCATCAGTTGTAAGAATCTCGGGTACATGAGAAACTTAAACCTCTTGCCTTTCACCAAGTTAAATACAAAACCATTCAAAATCCATCTCGACATATTGAATGGCTTATTCTCTGCTATGGCAACAATTGGTGATGCAATATCTGATGGGAAATTATCAAACCCTGCACTCCTCCTGGACATGCATTGTTGCACAACATAGCATAACAGTTTGTACTTCTTTCCCAACTTCGCCCTATAAAACTGTGATTTTGGAAATATAGGTGGATGCCCCATATTAACAAAACCTGATTTTCATTCCTCCATTGTCAACTCATCATTCATACCAACCTCATCTTCATCTATTCTCAGGGCAGTTCTGATAGCTTCTTCAGACACTGTCAGAACCATCTCTCTGGTAATATTTCCTCTTACAACAGCAACACCATTCTCATCTCTAACAACCTCTGCTGTTCTCCAAAAGCTCTTAATCAGCCTTGCATATATGACCGGTTTGGCACACATAGCATATACATATTTGGTCCTCTTGATAAACTTGATCATATCTCTGTAACCTTCTGTTTCAGGGATAGATTCATCTAGAACTGCCACCAAATTATGTTTAGGCTCAAACTTGAGATTCTCCATCTGTCAAAACAAACATAAAACATAAACAAGACAAATGTGTTAGTTTCTTCATAAACATATATCAAAATTTTCATAAGTGTTTGAACAAAAATTAGAAAGAAAAACATTCACTTAATCATTTTAACCCTAAATTGATCTAACAAATTGATTTTCATCACTTTGATTAACACAACTTTGAATTTTAATGATTTATACAACATTTTTCATTTTAACAGTTAATCACTTAAGACAAAATTTTGACATTTGTATGATGAAGTTGTTTAACATGTTTTAGTTCAGTTTTATCATGCATTTGTCACTTTTAACACATATTTCATCATTTTGAAGTGAAACATTTAAGAACTTTCAAAGTTCATCAATGGCGATTTTAACAGTTGTGAGCATTTTGAGTGATTCAGTTAATTTTAAGGTGTTTTGGTGCAAATGAGTGATTGAATGTTGATGATCGACAGTTTTTAACCTTAAAACAACATTCGATTTTGGTTTTAACACACAAAATCAAAGTGTCGATTCAAAGTCCAAAACACTGTTCATCATCGTTTTTCCTTTTAACGGTTGATTTGCAGGTCTATTTAGGTCAAAAACACTAAATCACTACCTTATCCAATCGATCAACCTTGTTACAGAGCAAACGATTGAAAATGATAACAAAGCGATTTGAGTGTACAGAGTGTTTGTGTGAAAGTGAATGTGTGA
The DNA here is from genome assembly GCA_030867185.1 of Tagetes erecta. Classification (NCBI taxonomy): domain Eukaryota; kingdom Viridiplantae; phylum Streptophyta; class Magnoliopsida; order Asterales; family Asteraceae; genus Tagetes; species Tagetes erecta. Next base: position 64,195,998 of record CM061486.1, on the reverse strand, counting down.
AATGATAAGTGTTTGTGAAGAGGCGGTCTTTTGTATCGTCAAAAATTTAGGTCAAATTTTAAGTGTCGGGTCAACAAAAAGGGACGGGTAAACATAAAAGGCCCAATAAGCTTTGCCGGGTCAAGTACTGTAGTGGCGGGTCATGTACTGTAGTGACGGGTCAAGTACATAAGACAAGTCGCAAACATGTTGAAAACACTTGACGGGTCAAACACTGTAGAGACGGGTAAGTCACTGTAGTGACGGGTAGAGGTTAGGAACAACTACACCTGATGGGTTTTATTAATCACCCGGCAGAATAGTAGTCTTCAAACATCACCCGGCAACCTTTCTTCATCACCCGGCAACACAGTTGCTTTCCTTCTTCATCCGGCTTGCTTTCTTCATCACCCGGCAACATAGTTGCTTTCTCTTCACACGGCATGATTTTCTTCATTACACGGCAACACAGTTGTATCACCCGGCATGCCCTTTTCTTCTTCACACGGCAACATAGTGACTCATTTACACGGCAGGATAAAAGACTTTTACCCGGCTGTATAGTGAACACTTGTCACCCGGCTTGATATCTATGACCTTCACTCGGCTGTATTTGACATGATCATTGTCCGGCTGTACAGTGGTCATAATATCTTCACCTTTTCCTCAATCACCCGGCTGTATCAACACACAACATTACCCGGCTGAACAGTTCTTTACCCGGCAGAATAGTTGCATCTGATATCTTTGCCCGGCTATAACACTTTGCGATTTTTCTTCACTTTTCTCGTCTGTTGACTTTTTCAACGTCATTTATTGCACCTGCAAACATTCTCCGACATATTAATTAGACAGAATATCCTTAAAAAGAATGTTTGTCATATTAATTATCAAAAACATTTCTAGGGCAACAAAATTAACACAAATTAAATTCATTTTTCTTTTTCTTTTTCAAAAATGTTTTTGCACAACCAATTTTTCTATATCCCGAAGCAATTTCTTAAAAACAATTTACAAGACCTTGGGTTTGTTTTTAACACATCCAATACTTTTGCATTTCATACCACATAATCTTGTTCATTCAAAACACACTTATTCACAATATTTTTGGATTTTTGTACATATTTTTCTTCTTCCATTTATTCTCCCCCTAAACTTGAAATTTCTAGGAATTTTTAAGTTTAACAAGGATGTCGATGTGTCAATAATGATTCCAAATGCCTGCACACACAAAGCACACACATTAAAATAAAGACATATGCAATGCAATGAATCATAATATCGCAGTGAGATCATACCACACATTATCTGAACATGTTTTGCAAGTTCTGAATAGACATTTGACTTATGCTTGATTGAGTGATGATATGAAAACATACCAATTAGCTCGAGTTGACACACTTACTTTTTCAGTATCATGATGATATTTAAGGTTCGATTAGAATGACTTATGTGACCCACATGTATACATATGTCAACATATTTCCTTATCAATCACTACCTGAATGCATATTGTACAAAACCTGGTCACTTACAGTCATACACAGTGTGGAATCTGGGTTCTATTCGGATTTGGTCCACTTTGGGACTTCTTTTTAATTCCATCTTTGGGAATTTTTCTTTCCTATTGTTCCCCTTGGGAATCTTCTGAATTCCTTTTTGGAATTTTTGTTTGGTGTTGGTCCACATTTGGGACTCTTTTTGTTCCATTTTGGAATCTTTTGCTGCATCTTGAAGCTCAAAAGAGACTTCGTGTGAGACTTCAGGTCTGTGGGTACCACAACAAAGAAGCTCACGATGCGGTTCATCACACTGAGTAGACTACATCGTTACCCGATCATGCACAACTATCATCACAAGTAATGCATCAAAAGAGATATATCTAGACATGTATAACAATGGAACTTAACACAAAGATCATTAAGTTTATGTTTGTCAACAATCAACTTACTTTTTCAGTCTAATTGCCTGAGCTGTCTAGCACATCAATTAACATTCATCAGTCTTTATTAAAAATGATGTAACAAATAATGTCTAGTGTAACTATCATCTCTCACTTTTTGCAATATAGATTCTTATGACATGATATTTTCTTTTCTTTTTGCTTTTATATTTTGTTTTTGCTTTTCTATTTTCTTTTTCATGCACACACACAATGCAAGACATAAAATAAAAGACAACGGAATCAATATATGACATCAACTTATTATATTTTTGGCTTTTATATTTTTCAGATTTTTGTTTAGTTTTTGAAAAATAGAATCAATCATGATTGATTAATCCTATAGATTGAATTAAGAATTCAAACCGGCCTGACAAAAAGGATTTTGTAAAAAGATCTGCCAGTTGTTTGTCGGTATGAACCTTAATCAAAATTATTAAACCCTTTTCAGAGTTGTCTCTTAAAAAGTGATATCGAATTTCGATATGTTTGGTTTTTGAGTGTTGAACAGGATTAGCAGTAATAAACATAGCAGCAGTATTGTCTATGTAAATGGGTGTTTTTAGAAAGTTAAACCCGTAGTCAAGCAACTGATTTTGTAACCATAAAACCTGAGAACATCCTGCAGATGCAGCGATATACTCTGCTTCGGCTGTGGATACAGAAACATTGGTCTGCTTCTTGCATTGCCAAGAGACAAGCCTAGGACCCAGAAATTGACAGCCACCAGTAGTCGATTTCCTGTCAAGAGCACAACCACCAAAATCACTGTCAGAATAGCTATATAATTCAAAATTTCCTTCATAAGGATACCATAACCCAAGATTTGGTTTCCCTTTAAGATATCTGAATATACGCTTCACAGCAACAAGATGCGACTCTTTCGGATCAGACTGATATCTGGCGCATACACAAACAGCGTACATGATGTCTGGTCTTGATGCAGTAAGATACATCAGAGAACCGATCATTGATCTGTATAGTGTTTGATCAACTGCTTTGCCCCTTGGATCCGGTTGAATCTTGCAATTTACATCAGATGGAGTTCGAATTGTTTGACAATCTTGCATCTTGAACTTCTTCAACAACTTCTCAACAAATTTTGATTGATTGATGAAAATTCCGTCAGCTGATTGTTTCACTTGTAATCCAAGAAAGAAGTTAATCTCCCCCATAGAACTCATCTGGAATCTAGACTTCATGATTTCTTCAAATTCTTTGCACATAGACGCACTGGTTGAACCGAAGATAATATCGTCCACATAAACTTGAAACACACAGCAAATCGTCATTCTCCCTCTTCATAAACAAAGTTGGATCAATCTGACCTCTTGTAAATCCATGTTCTAGTAAATGCTTGGATAATGTCTCGTACCAGATTCTTGGAGCTTGGTGTAGACCATATAGAGCTTTACTCAACTTGTATACACGATGAGGATAGTCAGGATCTTCAAAACCCGGAGGTTGTCTGACATAAACGTCATCTGTAATTGGTCCATACAAGAAAGCACCTTTAACGTCCATTTGGAATACTTTAAACTTCATGAAGGAAGCATATGCAAGAAAAACGCGTATGGCTTCAAGTCTTGCGACCGGAGCAAACACTTCTTCATAATCAATGCCTTCTTCCTGAGTGTATCCCTGTGCAATGAGTCTCGCTTTGTTTCTCACTACAATGCCACGTTCGTCTGGCTTGTTTTTGTACAACCACCTTGTACCTATCGCATTCTCTCCTTCAGGTAAATCCACTAACTTCCATACTTCTTGCTTGCGAAACTGAAGTAGTTCCTCTTGCATAGCTTCAATCCAACTGTTATCTTTCAATGCCTCTGAAATGTTCTTTGGCACCACTTGAGATAGAAAACACGAATAAAGGCAGACATTCGCTTGCTCAGTCTGACTTCTTGTAGTTCTCTGATTCAACGGCCCAATAATCTGAGATACAGGATGTTTCTTGTGAATTCGATGAATTGGTATGTCACCTCCTTGCACTTGACTCTCCAGATTAGAAGTATTCAGATTTGGTAGATCTTGTAGAATGGACGAAGTATGTGGAGTGAAGTTAGGGACTTGATCCGGTGAATTGATGAAGTAATCAAAAGATTCTGGAACAACTTCAACATTCGGATCGGATGATGGTTGATTCTGAACAGATCCACCATCATTAGGAGAAACTTGCAGATTCACATCTTCTTCAAGATTGTTCGATTCTTGATCTTCATGAGAACCAGAAGGACCCGGATCTTGACTGGATTTGACATGATCAGGATTGTGAAAAGACATGAATGGATATTCTGAGTTGAGATTTCCATCCTCGTCATTATCAGAATCGTCACTAAAGCATCCCAAGTCGCCTGATTCCTTGTTTGTTTTTCCTAAAAAATCAAATAAGTTAGAATTGAAAGATTTCGATAACGAATCTAAATCAAATAACCATTCGGGACCATGAGCCACTAAAGGAAACGAATTTTCTAAAAACTTGACGTTAATAGTTTCAATAACAGTATTTGTTTTGCTATTAAAAACTCGATAAGCTTTAGAAACAGACGAATAACCTAAGAAAAATCCATCGTCAGATTTTGACTCAAACTTCCCGAGATGATCATTCAAATTTAAAATCGAAACAGGACAACCAAATGCTTTCAAGTAAGAAATATTTGGTTTTCTTTCAAATAACAACTCATAAGAAGTTTTCTGTTTATCTTGAACCAATAATGTTCTATTTTGTACAAAACACGCAGTAGCAATAGCTTCATCCCAAAAAGTGATAGGGATTTTGGCATCTGCGAGCATGGATCTTGCTGCTTCAATCAGTGTCCGGTTTTTCCGTTCCGCAACCCCATTCTGTTGAGGTGTTCTTGGAGCACTAAATTGTCTAGCAATCCCCTTTTCTGCACAAAATAAATCAACATTAGCGTTCTTAAATTCAGTTCCATTATCACTTCTTAAAACTTTAACTTTGCATTCCAATTGATTTTCAACTTTGATGATAAATTCTTTTAATAATTCAGCTGTTTCAGATTTTGCATGCAAAAAATAAACCCAAGAAAATCTAGTGTAATCGTCAATAATGACAAAACAGTAAGACTTCTTTCCGATGCTTTGCACATTTGTTGGTCCGAAAAGATCCATATGTAGCATCTGCAAGGGTTTTGAAATGGAGTTTTCTTGCTTGGACTTAAAAGACATCCTATGCTGTTTTCCCTTCAAACACGCTGGACAAAGATCAGTTGTGGAGAATTTCTTCGATGGGATTCCCACAGCGTGATTTCCAGTTACCAAACGGTTCATGTTTCTGAAGTTGGAATGTCCCAGCCGTCTATGCCAAAGCTGACTCTCATCATTTGAAGCATGGGCAATGAGACAGGTTGTTTCGGTTTCAGCATCAATCTGCGACATATCCAATTTGTATACATCACGATCTCTTGGAGCTTTAACCACTACCCACTCATTGTCAATCTTGAAACCTGGTTTAAGAATATAACAGAAAGAATCATCAAAAAGAGTTGAATAAGATTTATCACAGATTTGCGAGACACTTAGTAAGTTAAAGTTCAACTGTGCACAGTAGTTGACTTTATCAAAACTAATGACCCCATTCGAAACAGTTCCTTCTCCTGTGATTTTACCACCAGCATCACCTCCAAATGCCACGTGTGTACCATTTTTCAGCTTGAAATCCTGAAGCAAGGCATGGTTGCCTGTCATATGCCGGCTACACCCACTATCAACAAACCATGAGTTGATAGGTCTTCTTGGGCGTACCTGCATTTCAACAATCACTTAGTTAGTTTGGTCAACCCAGGCCCACACGGTCTTGGGTTTTTTGAATCTATCTGGAATAGTAACTTGTTGATATTGAATATTTTGAAAATTTGTTTCATTCATGAGATTTTGATGTTGAAAACTGTTGTTTCGCCCATTGGCGTTCAGTGACTGCTTTCTTCTCAAAGCACTAAACCTTTCCTCTAGCTTAGGATCAAGGTTATTTTCAAACTTTTGATTTCTTACCATTAAAGCTCTTGGTTTAAAATTATTAACCTGCACATTTCTTGAAAAGTTAGAAACAGAATTGTTTCGATTGAAATTTCTCAAAATCGGAGAATGACTTTGACTCATATTTTGAAAACCAAATGAATGATTTCTTTGAAAATTTGAAAACGGAGTCATTTCTCTTGTTGAGTTTGATCGAAAGAAACAATCCTTTGTGTCATGGTTTCTTCTCTCACAAATATCACAAAATTTGTTAAAATAACATTCTTCTGAAGAATGATTTCTTTTGTCACAGAAACTGCAGTACCTGTTAAAGAAACATTCAGCAGTTGCATGATTATATCTATCACAAATTTCACAATGTTTCTTGCTAATCCTAAAGAGCCGATTGTTAACTCTTGATGTTGAACCAAAACGTGATTCATTATCATGGTTGTTCGGTTTTAGATTAACGTTTTTCTGTGGAGTCTTTGTTTGTGATTTTGATTGCATGGGACTTTGGTTCGATTTTAAACTGTTCTGTTTGGTGACCTTTTTGTTTTCAATTCTCTTATCATTGACAGCGGAAGACTTAGGACCTGAACCTGTTTTCAGACCAGAGTTAGATTTGATTTGAGCATTGATTTGGTTACCATAAGAACCGTTCATGTCGAAAGTACCTGCAGACACAAATTTGATTGTCTTACCTTTTGACACTTTCTTGACAGGTTTAACTTTGTCAGTTTTAACACTTTGAACTTTGGTGTTTTCATTTGATTTTAAGACACTTTTGCCTTTTGATTCTTTTGTTTCAGATTGAGTGTTCATTACTTTCGATTTCTGCTTCTTTGCATTTGAAACTTCATCCTTCTTCACTTCTTGCTTCTTGAGCAGTTGAGCAGCAACTTTTGCCTTTTCTTCTTTCTTCTTCCATTTGATGTAATTAGGATCATTGAATCCTGAAAATTCACCTTCTTCCTTCACCGTTTCTGGCTTCGGATTCAGTTCCGGATACTCAACAAGTTGAATAAGAACATGCTCTAATTTGTTATCAGACTTGTTGCTTGCTTCATCATCTGCTTCAATTGTCACATCATCTTCTTCTTTCAAGCTTTCAATCAACACTTCAGATCCTTCGGACTCGGATTTACTTCTTTGAATTTCTTTGAATTTACGTTCATTTTCAGGTGAATGATCAAATTCATTAAAGTTTTCCGGTAAGGTTTGAGTGATTGAATTTGGCATTGGTTCATGAGTAAAACCCAACCCGGTTTTATTTTTGTTACCTCTTTCATTAACAAGTTGTTCAACCATTGTTTTACAACTTTTAACCTTTTTCAATTCAACTTGAGTGACAGCATGTGCAACTTTTTCTTGTTCAAAGTTCTTTGTCATTTCTTCAAGTTGTTTGGTAACAAGTTCCAATTCTTTCAAAGTTTTGTTCCATGATTCAGTTAGTGACAAAATCTTCTCATCAGAAATTTTATGATCAATTTTAAGTTGTTCATGAAGTTTTTCATGTTTACTTAATTTATCACCAATTTTAAATGAATGAGTTCGATAATGTTCTACTTGTTGAATGCATTGTTCAGAACATAACCTTTCTTTCACATCTAGGGGCAATGGAACATAGTTAGGGGGTAAGTCATTACTAACCTTTGGTTGTTCGGTAGATGATGAAGACTCATTGGAAGTAGCCATTAGCGCAACTTCAGATTCAGATTCTTCAGTAGGATCAGACTTTGCACTCCAGTCATAATCTTCAGAATCTTCACTCACATCATCAACCATCTTTCCATCCCCTTCTTCAGACCAGTCTTCTTCGATTTCACATACCAGTGCCAGACTTGATGTAAGATCAGACGTAAATTGTTCTGCATATGCGCTCCAATCATAACCATCTTTTACGCTGACTACCAGTACCTTTGTTTGTTCTTCTGGTTTCTTTCCTTCGTCCTTCAATTCTGGCATGGGAAGACTTTGGTATGGTTTCTGAAAGAAACGTTGATTTCTGCCTTGATATCTTGAAGACTGTTGAGAACTTTGACCTTGACCTTGATTGCTTGAACTAGCTTGGTCATTGAAATTCTTTGGAGCTTTGCATTCTCTTGAGAAATGACCATACTGGTTACAATTAAAACATCTGGCCTTTGATTTGTCAAATCCAACTGTCTTGTTAGCATGAGGTTTGTAACTTCGATTAACATATGCATGCTTTTGTGTGCGATATGCAACCATAACCATTTGCCAATTTAAATCCATTTCTTCCACGTCAACTGGATCCATCTCAAATAAGTCTTGAAGAACCACGTCCATTTGACTTAAATGACTTCCTTGGTATGCTTGAAAACTTGCCATAAATGCTGTAAAATCAGTTTTGGTTTCATCATCTTGCAACAGAATATTCATAACGTCTTTCACCTTGGTTTGAACATTTGAACTTTGATTTTCCTGATTTTGAACTTGAGCTCTTGGTGGAGATTGAGGTTGAGAATAAGTTGGTGAATTTGGAAAATATGCTGAATCAGTAAAGAAACTTGCACCAACAAATAAGTCACCCTCATCTTCAAACTTCGTTGCATCTTGTGCAAGAAAAGCATTCTCCACAGTGTTTGCAGGATTTACCACATACTTATACTGAGTTTGTGAGCTTGATCTATCAGTATTTCTTGATCCTTCGTCAATCTCAACTTCTTCAATCTTTCCAATAAGCAGATCTAATTCCATTGGAAATTTCTCAGTATGTTTCAACAAAGTAACAGTCTGCTTCCACGATGATGGTAAAGCACATAACAAACGATCATTCAAGTCTTGAAGTTCAGTCTTCACTCCGAGGTTTGACATCTCAGTAGTTAAGTGAACAAACCTGTTCATCATCTGGTGCACTGTTTCTCCATTAATATGTTCAAATAATTCCAATTGCCTTTTCAACTTAGATTTCTTCAAACTTCTCAATTGTTCTCCTCCTTCACATATCGACTTTAAAGCTTTGAAACATGTATAACCAGTCTGATATGCATCCAATCTAGACAAAACTTGAAGTGGCAACCCCTTGCACATTATAGAATAAGCCTTGCTATCATTCTTTACTTTTCTCAAATCTTCTGCTGACAGATTATCTTCTGGATAAGGTTCAGTAGAGTCTTTGGTGTAGGTACTTGCACTGTCTGGAGCAGTCTGAGTTGGAATATGAGGACCCTTTTCAATGGACTTCCACAAGTCATTGTCAATAGAACACAAGTGATGTCTCAACCTGATGGTCCAGTTCTTGAAATCTGCACGATTCAAAAGTCTAGGAACACGGTTATCAGAATCATCATTAGGAGCCATTTTAACAAATTTTAAAGAAAATATTTTTGGTTTTTGTTAGTTTTTTTTTTTTGAAAAGAAATGATTAAAATACTAAAATAAAGACAAGTAATTAAAGACAAGATAAGAAACAAGTATTAAAAACAACTAAAGTGAGTCACACGGCAAAACAGTGAAAATCCTTCTTCAACCGGCTAAACAGTATCTTTGATCTTCACCCGGTAGGAAAAAGTCTTTACACGGCCAAACAGTTACCCGGCTCAACAGTTGAAATACTTTTGTTCTTCACCCGGATGAACAGTTACCCGGCAACAAGAATAAACTTTGACACGGCAATAATCTTTGACCCGGCAGAATCTTGACACGGCAAAAGCTTTGTACGGCTGAACAGTACTCGATCACACGGCAGTTGTTAATCACCCGGCTACACAGTTGATGATTACCCGGCTGACTTTGCTTAATCACCCGGCGTAACAGTGTATTACCCGGCACTACAGTGTTTGATCCGGCTGAACAGTAACACTTTTTCAAGTCAAATTCTTCACCCGACAAGCACAAAATCCTTTATACGGCAATACAGGACCTAATTTGTTCTCCAATCTAAGTCCAAGGAAATTGTCTAAGTCAAATTAATCACCCGGCAAGTTAATCTTCAACCAAAGTCATACTGTTCATCATCTTCTCCATGAGAATTTTCTGGGTTTTGTCAAAAACTTGTCCAATTCGTTCAAAATTCACACACAAGCTGTGAAATGGTCCGATTATCAATCCCTAATCTCAATCAATCTGAAACATGTCCAATTTTTGATGAATTTATGAAAAATTCGATCGAACAGTAGTTTCTTAATTTCTCAGATCTGATGATGATCTGATGAAATCTGCACAATCGTTGTGTATAGGAGTGATTATGATGATGAATCACAACTAAAAACACGAACAATTCATTCAGATCATTGTATTTGAGCAATTTTGATGTGTTTTGCTTAAGAACAACGAAGAAACACAGTACCAATGGCTCTGATACCAATTGATAGGTTCAATTGGATCGTGAAAATCGCTCAATGATCAGAATAACACAAACACAAACACAGTTTAATCATTAACACAATTCATACTAATAATTCTCTTTGTATATTGATGATCAAAGCAGTATTGTGATACAAGGTGCAGGAGAAAATAAATCACACACACAAGTTCTCTCTCTTACGTGAATATTGTGATCTAGCCTCTCTCCTCACACTCTCTCACTACATGCTTTAAAGCAAACAATTACAAGTTTAAGGAATATAACAAAATAGACCCTAAACTATTTACAAACATATAAACAAAATACAAAGTAAATCTTAACTAGGAAATAACCCTAACAAGTTCAGACTCAACAAAGTTAATTAACGCAATTACCAAGAGTCCCCGGCAACGGCGCCAAAAACTTGATGCGTGTAATATATATATAAATTAACTACCTAAAAACACCTAGTTTTAATATTTATAAAACCTAGACAAACTACTAAATCACACACAACCGGCAGTGGACCGGTCGGATGTAATATAGCGTACGTAAGTCCGGGTGTCGACCCACAGACTCTATATAGTACGTTAAATTAACTAATAAAGACTCGACTGACTAAACACGAACTTTAATTAAAAGATTATTTAAGAAGGGGGGTTTTTGCTAAAAATAGTAACCTGCTAAAAATAGAAAGTTACTAAAACTGGAAACTTACTAAAAATGAAAAGTTACTAAAAATATAAACTGACACGAGAGACGAATTGCAAACAGATGAGAAGAGATAAACCACCTAGACCCGACTCCCTAGTTGCTCGAATTATTAGTTTGTTGGAAAACGTTTGGACATTGGACTGGGATCGTAAAATGATTACTTGACCCAAACCCCGACAAGACCCTCGACCCTTTTCGAGAAGAAACCTATGGGTTTTGTATCAAGTTATGAAGCGAACCAGTTTATGAATTAGACTCCCTCACAGTTGTCTAATGATTATGACTTAGTACCTATGTCGATTATTAATCTCACAATTAAATAACCTAAGGTATTTACTTTGATTTAATTAATATTAGTAGACACAGTAGTTAAACCAAAGCTAACCCAATTCTTCACAGAAGCAAGCCTAGCAATTCAACCTACTTAGACCTACCAATTAAACTATCACCTCACGGATATTAGTTTAGCTACACGTTTTTATCAACCCAATTCAATTTATCGTTCCTATGGTTTTAGTGCACCTAAACCATAAGCTAGTCACTAACACAAAGTCCATGACCTAACTCGAACCTATTATTTGAAAGACATTCAACAAGATTCAAGTGGAAACAAATAAATATTATCAAATCAAACCAAACACATATTCATGCATCAATGAATCAAAAGTAAACGTTTACTAAATCATAAAAACCAAAGTCAAACCATAATCCAAACAAACATTCAAACGAAACGCAACTAGTTTGTCATTAGTCTAGGCAGTCTAAAAAGCTTAGCCAACAATCATGATCACAAAAATAAACGCAAGTTTAAAGTATGTAAACATAGCAAAAAGAAATAAAAGAAAAGGAATTGAAGAACCCGGAATCGTTAGATAACGATTCTCAATCCCGTGCCTTGTCTTGCTTCTCGGCTTCACTTTTTCTTCTTCTTTTTTTTCTGCCGTTCGTCGAAAGATAATAAATATAATTTAGCAGCCTGTCTGGTAGCTTAAATTAATTCAGCTACCTGCTAGCCTGCTTAAATTAATTGTCGATCAAAGTGTGACTTTCGTGACGTGTGTGTGTGCCTGCTTCCTGTTTCGAACGAACGCACTTCTTTTCTCTTTTTTTTTTCACGGCAAACTATCTATCTTTTTTTTCTTTTTTCTCTAGGGTTTTTATTGTAGTTAGATTTATTTCTCACGTGGGCTTCTACACAAGAGTACCGGGCCCATTTGAATTAGACTTTCAAGGCATATGGCATTTAACTTCAAACATGCATTTTTTCAATCATCCTTTACGTGAAGTTATCTGCAAACGAATTAAACATATAAATCAATTAGTTACTTAGCAGTTTAACAATGAGCTCTAGTTGGTCTCAAATTTAAATAAAACACATCATTTTTGCTCCTAGACTCCTATAATATATAAAATAATAATATGAACAAATTAGGAGTAAAACTCAATTAAAAGTAACCAAAAAGTTAGAGGAATATTAATATAAAATATATATAGTTTAGACCACATCAAGATCGGTGATTTTCTCATTTCTTAGCCCCATGAAAGAATTAAACTCTTTTTGTGCCTGAACTCCCTTATCTTTCTGTAGATCGATGTTCCCATCATAGAACTCACAAAGAGCATCGTACAAATCCTTGGCAGTTTTCTGATCTACAAAACGATTGTATATTTCTGAACTCAAACACAGTGTTAGTGCACCAAATGCATTGTTATCACGATCAACAAGTTTTCTGTCACGTTCATTGAATGTTTCAGGATTTGTGTTTATGACCGTCGCTTCTCCTACAGTTGTTACCGGAACATGAGGACCTTTCACGATTGATTCTCACTGAGTATGATCTGTATATAAGTAAAATGCTTTTAACCTTCTCTTCCAGTCCTCAAAGTTATCTCTATTGATCAGTTTCGGTGGTTTATTTGGTGATCCACTTTCCAAGTCGGCTAGGGTAAAAGACATTGACATTTTGATAATAAAAAAAACAACGTCGCAGGAACAATAGTGTCACAGAAGAGCTAGTGTCGCAAACAGGCTAGTGTCGCAGACAAGTCAGTGTCGCAGACAGGCACACACTTTGAACTTTCGTTCAGGCTAATGTCGGGTACAATGACAGGTATAGTGTCGGAGGCAATGTCGGGCACAATGTCGAACACAGTGTCGGGCACAATGTCGAGCACAGTGTCGGGCACAATGTCGTGAACTTTCGTTCAATCAGGATGCAAGCCAGCCAAAACAACGATCAACAACAAAAACAGTAGTGTCGCAAGATGAACAAAAACACCTTCTTCTCCAAGCAAAAAAACACACAAATCACCACAGAAAACTCCAATCAGATCTAATTGATGATCTGATGATTCCGATTGATTCACAATACAAAATAAACCAATCCCAATCCAAATTCAGTCCATGATAACAACAAGAAAAATCCAATTTGATTGAAAAAGTCTTTTGTCCAAAACCTATGAATAATATCTCTAAATCACACCTAGATCACAGATCTATATGATGACGATAGATCTGTTGATTTCGATTGATTCTAACAACAAAAGGAAGAAAATCTCAATCCAATTCCATAGAAATTCATACCATATCAGATCCAGAATTGATGAAATATGAATATTGTCTAAAAACCCTCAAAAACCACAAATCATGAGCACAATGGCTCTGATACCATATTGTTGGTCCAATAAATCGATAATCCGTGCTATATATGATATAGATTTGATCACAATCAATTGATACCACTAGATCTAGTATCAATTGAATGTGATTTGTGACCAAAACCCACACAAACCATTATAACCCATTAATGATAATATAATTAAGAATATTAGTAGAAGAAGATGGATCAGATTAATGCAACAATAATATAACAGAATATTCAATTCCTTGCAAACAATCAATAAGGTTCGAACTCAGTATCAAAAGGTGAATTGTATTCAATTAAGTTCCAAAGAGTTGTGTACAAAATGCCCTAACAAAACTATATATATAGATCATAGTGTCGCAGGCAGTGTCGCAGACCCGACACTGCCTGATCGCTAAGCATAGACAAGCTGCATGTGACACTATAGTGTCACATGCAGTGTCGCATAAACCTGCAACAAAGACACAAAAACAAAGCGTAATCTAACTATTACAGCGGAAACGAAATACGACTAGTCTATTACAAGATAAACTAAATACAAATAACAACAAGGTGAAGTACCACCCTACATGTGGTCAACAACGTCCCTTCCTCTTCGTTCATCTTTTGTTCCATGTGGTCTTCGTATTTCGCATAAAACCATCATATCTGAGTCTTCGTCTTTTCTCACGCAAACCTAGATTTGATGCAAACCCGCTAATTAGTCGTTTCTTTAGATCTACAACTACAATTTGAAGTTTTTTAGTTTGATCTTCAACCTTGAAAGAGAGATGAAGGTGTGATAAAGTTAAATGTTTGATAAAGTGAAAGTTTATCCAGATCTAATCTTGAAGTATGGAATATGAGTTTAAAGAGAGAGAGAGAAAGAGGGGAAATTACTAATATGCCCCTAAAAGATAAAAATAATTATAAAATGCTAGAAAATAATAAGTTGATATAGATGTGTTGGGTGTAAATGTTAGATAAAATAAGGGTGAATAGTAGTTTTATAAATATGAAGAGAGTGATAATCACTATCTTAGTCTAGTGGCATAGGTATATGTTTAATGCCTTTAACCATGTCATTATGGGTTTAAGTCTAATTTACGACAAAAAATGGGATTTTCACCGTGGCCCAATGGGTTTTTTCATTTTAGATATGTCTCATTCATATATGAGAGAATATAGATGATCGCATGGGTCCTTGACCCGTATTTGATTCAAATTGTCGTTCAAAAAATAATTTGAGGAAAGTGTGGGGTTTTTTTCATTAGGAGTTGGAAATGGAGATATTAGAAAATGGTGTTTTTGTTAAAAAAATAAGTTAAATTATGAAGATATGGTGAAATTTAATGGATGACTTAGTGAATGTTCTAAAGAGTGCATTTAACTTTTTTTTCAACAAATAACTACCTTATATATTAGGTTAGTACATGTGTATTACACTAGTATAAAACTAGGGCTGGCATATCGTGTCTGACACGACACGATAAGACACGAACACGATAAGGCCAAACACGAACACGACACGATAACTTATCGTGTCATTTTTTCCAAACACGAACACGATAAAAAGCAGGTTACACGATATGACACGATAAAACCCATTATTTTAAAAAAAAATTAAAATTTCCAAAAAAATTCATAAGTCTTAAATACTAAATACGACTTAATATGATAATTCTTAAGCCACAAAACAACAAAAGTCCATAAAAATAGTATTTAACCATAATATACTTGAAAAACGAATATGAAAAAAGATTAAAAGTCTATCAAAGTCCATAGGAGTCTTTGATCTTTCTACTCATCTTCATTAAAGTTCATCTCCACCTCCATTCTCTACTACCTTTTCCTGTATATAAATATTAACAGGTGACCTATCGTGTTAATAGATCTTTAACCTGTTAAGACACGATAATTAACATGTCTATATCGTGTTAAGCTGTTAATAACACGGCACCTGTTAAGGTCAAACACGAAACCTGTTAATTCCGTGTCGTGTTGTGTTATCGTGTCCGTGTCAAAAATTGCCAGCCATATATAAAACTTGACATGTAATAAAAAAATAATAATATGATATTTTGACTATATTCGATTTGTTTTTTATTTATTTGATTGATGTTGCATTGAAAATGAAAATTAATAACGTTTTTTAAATCATTTTATAATATAATTGCTTTAATATTTGTATAAGGAGTAAATATATTAAAAGTTAATTAGAATATAATTTTAATCATTATGACATATAAACAAAACAAAAAAAAGTAAAATATATATATATATATATATAGGGGACATGTATTTTGTAAACCAACCCTTAAAATGTTAACCATTAAACCAATTGTAGGCCACAAGTTATTTTTTGATTACTTTAATATGTGGACCATATTCATTGTTGTGTTTTTATTTTATTTTATTACTAAACATGTGGACAAGAATAATGCAAGGGTAAACAAGTAATTTTACATATTAGTTTTCTCTCTCTTTCTTTTTTTCCATCTTTCTCTTTTTTCTTTGATTAAATGTAAAACAAAACCTTTTTATCTTTATATATTTTACTCTTTAATCAAAAAAACTTTACATGAAAAAAACCTAAAAAAATTTAAATGCTATTTTCTTCATTCTTCGATGTTCACATTATAATCTGGGTTGTTCAACGTGTTCTGAAAAAAGAAGAAGAATTAACATAGATTACACATGTGTATATTTAAAAATCAATGTATGTACAACTTTTTATACACAGTCTACAACTACGTAAAAGAAAATACACATGTGTATAACCAAAATACATATTTGTTATTGCAAGGAAACAAAAATCCAAGAAACACAAATTTAACTAGGTTAACACATTTGTTTATTCTCTTTACACAAATTTAACTAGGTTAACACATTTGTTATGAAAAAAACTACTTTAGGTACAACTTTGTATCTCTTGTCTTAAATAGCTTCTCTTGATTCTCCATTGTTCGCATCACAAATCTGGATCGTTCAACATGTTCTGAAAAAGAAACAAGATAAACATGAATTAAAAACTATATAACAAGGTTAACACATGTGTTTTCAGTTTACACATGTGTTTAAACTTAGTTTACGCATGTGTATATTCAACAACAAATTTATGTACAAATTTTTATGCATTTGGTACAACCATTTAAAAGCAAAAACAAAAAGTAGCACATGTGCACAACTCAGTTACACATTTGTTTTTTAGTCGATCAACAAAATGAACATTAAAAATGACATATCATAAATAATGTATGAGAATCTGTACATTTAACCATTTAGTTATATGTGTTAGTGAACGAGTTAGTAAATCTAACACATGTGTATTTTGGTGCATTTGAATAACCACATAAATATATCAATTGTTTATACAGTTAGGAAAAAAACCAGTAAAAAGTGTAGTTTACATATATATATAGTTAGATACAACTGTTTATACACTTAATATACAAAAGCAAAAACAAAGAGTAACACATGTGTACAACTCAATTACACACATATATATATTCAAGGACCAATTTAGATACAACTATTTATACACTTAGTATAACTCAAAAGCAAAAATAAAGAGTAACACATATGTACAAAACATAGTTACACATGTGTATATTAAAAAACCATTTTACATACACCTTGTAGTTTCTTTTTTTCTATGTTTTGCTCCTTAGCGAACTACATTGCAACATAACTTATTTTATAAATTTCGTAAGTAATCATATAAAAACTTATTTGATATAAATAAGTAGGTTCCTTTAAAATATATTTAGATATTATAGTTAGTTAGGTTAGTGTTTATCTAACTAGTCTAACTTAAAGGGGTTGAATTTGTAAATGATAAAACTTGGATTAAAACATTATAAACAAAATAATAATATGATTAAATATGAGGGACCTAAATGTAAAATTTAAATAAATCAAAAACCATCTTCTTTCATTCACAGTTTACCGACCATAGTTCCGGTCAAATCTCCGGTAGCTTCAGCAACACCCTATTACCATGTTTCAATCGGATTTAACCAGAGTAAACCCGTTTTTATCTCTAAGCCAACAAGATTCAAACCATCCTTCACACTAAAATTACCGTTTTAACCACTCTTGGCACCTTTTCAGTATCATTATCACAACAAAACTCGTATAATTTGTAAACATGAGGATAAACAAATCGATTTATATGAACTGAAGTGCCATAAAGTGAAGAAAAATAAATGCCATGTGTTGTTATTTTATCACATATGCAACTGCAGCAAGTGTTCGACAACATGACTAAACACAAAGATTTATACCTGAATAGTATCAAGGATTTGAACAATTAAGAAACCACGACTGAGCGATTGAGAAGCGGAGTTCGAGAGGATGACGTTTTCTAACGGTAGCATGTATGGGTGGTAACGGTGTTTTGAAAACGAGATGGTTATGCATCAAACGAACAAGATCTGAAATTATGAAGTGGGGGGTTCTTTCAAAAATTTCAAAGATATGAAATGTATTTATAAGTGAGAGGAATATGCAGAGATTTGTGAAAGGAGGGAGATTTTGAAAATTTTCAAGATTTAAAAAAAATGGGAGGGAGATGAAGATAAAGTGAGAATAATATTATATATATATTATAATATATGGTAGGAGTAAAATTACTCAACTACCCCTCAACTAATAAAATAAATAAAAACTGTTGAAATAAAATGAATGGTCCAGATTTGGTTTAGTGGTTAACATTATAAGACTTGGTTAATATTTGACATTAATCCTATATATATATATATATATATATATATATATATATATATATATATATATATATATATATATATATATATATATATTTAATTTAATTTCCTTATTACTCTTTATATCGAAAACCTAGTGGTTTTAAATTGTAATCGTTGTGTACAAGTTTTGATGCATGATGTACTCCTTGATCATGTTTATATCTTTATGTAGGGGTGTTCATCGGTTCGGATTATGGGTTTTTTTGTTCGGGTTTTTCGGATTGACAATTTTTTATGTTGAAACCACAATCCGAACCAATCCTAATTCGGGGAAACCTAATATCAAACCACAAACCACTTTCTAATTCGGATTGGTTTTCGGATTGAACCTAACAAATCACATTAGCAAAAAAATATTTTTTTTCCATTTTTTATATATAAACCGCGTTTTATTTCAAGGATAAAAAAATCAGTTTACGATATACCAGAATCATAAAGTTATATCCAACGGAAAATCAATGATTTATAATCCATATATGACATTAGTTTATTATATAAATGAATTAACAAACTATAAAATATAAATTATAATATTGTTATCACCTAATTCGGTTTATTCGGTTCAAACCAAATTCAAAATTTTAAAACCTAAACCAAACCACAAACCAAATTACATATTCGGTTTTCGGTTTGAACCAAACCAAAAACCAAATATATAATTCGATTTGGTTTTAAATGGTTCGGTTTAGGTTCGGTTTTTGGTTTAATCGGGTTGGAACCAAATATTGAACACCCCTATCTTTATGTATAAGTTTTGATATTAAGGGGTTGTTTTGTAGCCTTTTAATGGAATCATCACATTTTTATGTGGTTTTCTGCCACTTAGAGACACACCAAAAATTGCACCACTATTTGTGACTGAGTTGTGGTTAGCAGAAGTGGATAGTGGTCGGTTGGTTGGTCACTGGTGGCGTGGTAGTTATTTCCTCACGTGTTGGTGGAGTTTAGTTGAAATCTAAATAAATACATTATTATGATGATTTAACTACATAAATACTTTCCATAATTTATGACGTTTAGATGGATACCTTAATTAAATGCCAAATAAAGGATTATTTACTTCTTTATTAGCACATTGAGATTTTTAAACTAAAATAACTAGAAGTTGTATAACTATTATATAACCTTCTTGTGGGTTTTCCGGCCTTGCAACGTGACAACATTCTATTGAGTGAAAAATTTAAACTTTTTTTCTTTTTTATGAAATTGTCTTATGTTAAATGTCATTCGTTTAAATTCTAGGCATAATACGCTGCTTGGTTTCAGTGGCGGATTTAGAACCAAATATCAGAGGTATCCTATGAGAGAATTTTCGCTCAAGGGTATCATAATTTTTTTAGGGGTATCCATATACTTAAAACCGTAAGAAAAAATTATATCCTGATACTTAAGCCGGTAAAAATTACACTTCGTAACAAAAGTTGAGGGGTAGTCCGGGATACCCCTGGGCTCTTCATAGCTCCATCCGTGCTTGGTTTGATCGGATAGCACGAGATATTTTCATGTTTCCTTACTCATTTCTCAACTACAAAACACCAAGTTAGTAATGATGAAGCAAAGGAGACCTAAAGTTGTAGAGGTTGAATCAAAATACCATACCTACGCATTAGTCATTAGCAACCTCTTTTGTAACAATCAGATGAAACAATTTACATAGAATATTCATATCTTTCGTATAGTCTTGATGGGCTATGTAAGTAAACCTATAACAGTGGGTTGCAATGACTTATGTTTATTTATATATTACTAGGTTAATACCCGTGTGTTACACACGAGTTAAATAGTAATATTTATAAAGAAATTATAATCATTATATTTAACAATTTGTAAATATATAACATTTAAGGAGTTAAGGCTCCATTAACTTGCATGGTGAAAAATTTAGCTAAATTTTACCACCCAAACTTCCTATTATAGAAAAAAAATCCCTCCAAAAATTGCCCCCTAAAAGTTTGATTTATTAGATAGATTAACCTGTAAATCTTTAAAAAAACGTAAACTATGTACTAGCACGTACATCGGGTGAAGCTAAAGCAACCTAGTTGAATGAATTTATGTTAAGATGTTAAAATATAGTAATCATTTTTAAGTTTTGATTTTGATTTTTGAAAGAGTTAGAGATGATGGATAAGACAAGATCAAATATGGTAATGTTTAAAATACAACATCAAATGTTGTATACAAAGAAGTATTTAGATATTTGTAATAAATGTTGCATTTTTTAGTCTTTTTTTATCATGTATTTTAATTCATTTAAAAAAATTAATAATGTTATTAAAGTGTTACGTTATAAATTTTGTTCTTGCTCGTGTGTTAACACGGACATATATATAGGCTAACACTCCATAAACAAATATCATGTATTGTCATGACTCAGATACATTTATAAACACTAGCAATTAATAGCATGTTTTCTTCTCATTCCATCATTCAAATCTTACACTACCCTAATCCATACAGATGCTCTTTTGTTGAACATACATTCAAATTTGAAGTATAGAATTTTGGCTAATCACAAGTTGAAATTAAACCTAGAAACTTAAATTTAATTTTTGAAACATGAGGCTATCGAAGGGCATACCCATTAAGAGATGAAACCAAATCATCATCATTCTTTGATGACCAACTTATATTCTACATAAGCCTTTTGTTCTTAGCTTTCCACTTTGAAATGTCATTATAAACAATATGATCTGGCTGATCAAGCAGAAGTAGTGATTTTACATAAGGATACACTAAAAATGAATACTTTCCGCCATGAATCCAAAAGTCATCTATGTGTTTTGCGTAGGGTTCATAAACAACAAGTAGTAGACGACCATCTTCTGCTAGAGCAACTATTGGTGCACCACTCTTTCTAAATCCCCTTAATGATGCATGTCCTGTGTGAAAATTTATTGCAAATAGCTTTGTAAACGATTTTGGAACGCCATCCTTCATCATCCATACAACAGAAACTGGATCATTTGAATATACATGGGATTCAAGCACAACTAGAGAATTCAATAGGTTAGAGATGTGCAAATTATGATGATTGTGTGCTAAAGTATCCGGGAGGTTTATTTCTTTAAATTCTTCACTTGTCATATCAAATGAAATTACAAGGTTATAAAACACAAATTCACCGTCCAACTTAATCCTATCAATAGCAAGCCAGTAAAGAACCCCCTCTATAACTACCTTAGAGTCACCAAACTTAATTGATTTACGAGGGAGATTACCATATGAATTTCTCCAAGCCTTTGTCGTCAACGTAAAAACCTCAACTTGCGAAGGAATGCAAGTTATACTTTCCGTCGCTTCCAAACTATTAATCTGTGTAATCTTGACAATCTTAGGGTCACTAGTCTCACGACAAACACCAAAACCTAGAACATTTTCATATATCATCTGATTTTTCACATAAGGAACAACAACCGCAACCGCTTTCCTAATAGATAGATTCCAAATAACAGCCATGCCCGTTCGAGAGTTGGGACCGCCACAACCCTCTCGACAATAACCGTACAAACCCATCAAGCCATTAGAGCAACCGACTATCCAAAAAAAATTATACCATTTAACGCACCATGGAATAGTCACATGAACTTTCCGTAAAGGGAAAGTATCATCATCAACAACTGAAATAAAGTTGTCATAATATCTTATAACTAGATGTTGCAGTTGTGTCTGTTGGGCGTTGTAACGAACAATGAAATCAACGCTCTCGATAAGAGATTTCCAAGATTTGGAGACGGATCGGAATTGAATCAACGATTTGACCGGGAGTCTTTTGATGATTTCCGTTTGGATTTCGAAAGGTAAGTTGTTTGACATTTTGATATTGTTAGAAAAAGCTAAATAAAAGCTATTGAAAACAGATTGAAAGTAAAACGAAGTCATAAGTTAGAAAATAAATATACAAGTCTAGGCTGGTGTTGGGCGAATATTTCTATATGAATTAAAAGCAAATATAGTTATGTTTTTTTTTGTTTTGTTTTAATTGAGTTTGAAATAGTCTCTGCCGTCCAAAAAAGTATATTATATGCATGATTTTATAAAAATGTTTTACTTGATTATGTTGCAAACCTGGCCATGAAAAAAAAAACATGACCGGTCAATATTTAATAAAGTACCTCAACGGAATAAAAGTTGTAAAGCAACGTTGCAATTTGCATGCTTTGAAAAAAATGATTTTTTTAAAACTAGATTTCGAACTTATATAAAACATCAATTTACGAAACTAAATTTTATTAAAGAAAGTAAATTATTTAAGGTGATTTGAAGAATAAATTAAGCTATTTAGATATTGTGATACAATGTTGTTTCTCTAGTTGGATGGTTTTGTGTAGAGTGACCTTATAATTTGTTTGTTGGTGTTGTTAGAGGAAGGTTAAAGACAACAAGTTAAATTAAAAAGTTGGGAGTATTGCATTTAGATATTGTGATACAATGTTGTTTCTCTAGTTGGATGGTTTTGTGTAGATGTTGATCTTGATGATGCCAAATGATCAAAAACTATAGATGTACGTTATTGCTATTATGATTAGTCCATCAATTTTTTTTAAAATTTGACAAATTTATGACTTCGACATCTTCTTCAACTTAATTTCTAACCAGCACTTGTCGAGATAAATGTCAAAAGTCTAATGTCACAATTGTAACGAGTGTGACGAAGTCAAAAACACGAGACTCAGCCACCGCATCGCGCGGCACGAAGTTATATCTAGTAAGAAACTAAAACTCAAATATGACACACGACTTCCTCCTTAATCTACCAAAGCTATCACCTCTTAAACTTTTCTAATGATAAACCCTCCTTCCTCATATGCTGTTACAAACGACCACATTACAGTTTCATACAACACATTATCATCACCTTGATTCGAGTTGCTTTCATTGTTGCCAAATCACAATGGTAACCCAGTAAATAGTGCACTTTTAATCGTTTTAAGAAGGTATAAAAACATACATAATAAAACTGGTTTAAGTTAATGAATTTTGTGGCATCTCTATCTCTATATAGAAAAACATAGGATTTAGCACAACACCGGCCCAAACTTAAATGCGATAATTTGTCATTTCAAAACCAAACCTAAAATTAACTTTAAGCCCTATAGGGTGTAACATTATCATCGTTTGTTGTGTTTCCAACTTCATGTTTTTTCCGGTAACGATTGTTCTTTTGAATATTTCACTTAGAAAAGGGGTTGAAGTTGTTGTTCCTAATTTGGAAAATGAGATATTTATGGCCACCGGAGGTTTACGGACAATTGTAACCATTTTAGGTTTTGGGGTTTGTCATGAGACTAGTGATACTAAGTTTGTTAAGATTAGATATAGAGTAAATTCTCATTTGTATTTTTGTGGTTTATTGATTTTAATCATTTGCATATCTACGGTTTTAAAATCTCATATTCACTCCAAACGTTTGACCATTTTATATCCATTTGCATCCAAAAATTAACTCTGTTAGATTTTTCAGTTAACTTTTTCATTAATAACCAAAATACCCCCATGATACAAATGGTCAAAACAAAACCTTTAGAGATGCAAATGATAAAAAAATACTTGAATTTTTAACATATATTTATATATGTGTCATGTGTGTGTATTGTTTTTATCGGTAAAAACACTGTTAGTTTGTATATTTTATAAAAAAACTTATTTTTATCGTTACGACTACTTTTATTACTATTTTATTTTTATTATTATATATGTTATTGTTCTCGTTTTTAAACATGTTTTTAATATACAAATAAATACTTATTCTTTAAAACCATTATACACATTTTTTATATCGTTGATCCTTTTAAACTTTTTTTATGATCGCTCGTTTTTTAAACCCATTCGTTTTCTAATTGTTTGATTTTTTTTAAAAATCCTTCGTTTTTATAAACATGTTTTATGTATACAAATAAGTATGCATTTTTTAAAATCATTCATTTTTATAAATGTATTTTTTTAAAACGTTCATTTTTCAACATAACCGTCATAGTAAACTTTGAAGCTAAAATATTGTTGCATATCCTTATAAATTTGTTTGATAGTCTCTTCAAAAAAAATTTAAAAAAGCAATGGTTTTTAAAGACAAAATGGTAAAAAAAATGAGTGATATATAGAAAAAAAGTTTGGAAGACAAATGATTTAAAAAGACTATTATAAAAATAAAAGTTTAAAAATATGTATTTATTTGTATATTAAAAAACTGTTTTATAAAATAAATAAATAATAAACAAAAAAAAATATTTTCCCTAAAATATACAAAATAACAGAGTTTTTACCATATAAATAATATATATATACACAGATGTAAAAAAACGTTTATAACGGATTTAAAGAATAAGTATTTATTTTTATATTAAAGACATGTTTTAAACAACGAGAACAAAGACATCATAATAAAATAAAACAGTAATAAATAGTTTTAAAGATAAAATAGTTTTTTTATAAAATATACAAAACTAACAACATTTTTACCGCTAAAAATAATACACACACATGTATAAAATTTATGTTAAAAAGTCAAATAATTTTTATAATTTGCATCCTGAAGTTGTTGTTTTGACCATTTGCATCCCTTGGGGTATTTTGGTCAATAATGAAAAAGTTAACTGGAAAATATAACTGAGTTAGTTTTTTGGATGCAAATGAGGATAAAATACAAACGTCAGGAATGAATATGAGATTTTGAACCGTAGGAATGCAAATGGTCCAAATCAGCAAACCACAATGATGTAAATAGGATTTAATATTAGATATGTTAATACGAGGGATATGGAAAGTATAAGTAGCATGGCAAGTTTAGGTTTTTATATTAAGCACAAGAGCATGAAGAAAACCATATAACAATCTCCAACGTAAATCGATTCATTTTAACTATTTCTATGTAGCTTTACAAGGGTTTCTTTATTGGGTTGCTAATGATTATGTTGAATGACGCATTTGGGTCTTATAATCTAATTATATCATATGATGTGATGAGTGAAGAAGTTAGGAAAATAAATCTTCCTGATAGTGTGGCCAATAACTTGGTCTTAATTAGCGCGTTTTTGTGTGAGACATAGTTCTATTTTTTATGTATACTTAACAACGATATGCCTTGTGCGTTGCAGCGGTAACGTCACATGAAATTAACGTGTGCTGCCCACAACCCGCTTTACCATTGTCAGATAATTAACATTTGATCGCATTTGTTATTTATTACATGCGTTAAATTCTTGACAATAATGCTGTTACTTAAGTATACATAAAAAAATAGTTTGGTATCTCCACCTAAAGTTGTAAAACTAATTAAAAAAAAGAGTAAACTGCAATTTTGGTCCCTGTGTTTTGATGTCATTAACAGTTTTAGTCCCACCTTAACAGTTTTGGTCCCTGTGTTTTTATTTTCTAACAGTTTTGGTCCCGAACACTAACTCCATCCAGTTTTCCGTTAAGTCTCTCACTTATGCGAAGTAAAAATGTCATTTCTCTCACTATTTTTGAGAAACGACAGAATAAAAATGTTAATTTACATGATGACTTAGATAAAAGAGATGATGGCTTAGATAAAAGAGATGGAGAATTGACATATTTACCCTTCAGATGTGGGGCGCGTGTGAGAGACTTAACGGAAAATTAGATGAAGTTAGTGTTTGGGACCAATTCTGTTAGAAAACCAAAACACAGGGACCAAAAATGTTAAGGTGGGACTAAAACTGTTAATGGTATCAAAACACAGGGATCAAAACCGCAGTTTACTCTAAAAAAAATAGAGAATCTTTTAACCGGATATGTACAATACACAGTAGATTAGAAGTTCCTCTTTACATCTTAACATGTTATGTACATCCAAATCAATTATATAATACACAAGTTACATCTTGTTTAAATCAAATTGTTTCTTTATTGTTTTTAAAAAAGATTGGCATTTGGTTTGTTTGGGTTTAAAATTGTTCAAATCAAATTGTTTCTTTATTCTTTTGCATATAACAAGAATATATACATCCATGAATTTAGGTATGTAAGATTGCAATGGTGGAATGGATAGTAGTCATGTGTGTAATTAATTGCTAAATGTTTTTCATGCATTTATGATCCGGGTAAACTTTTATAATCTAAGGTTTCTATCACCAAACACAGTTGAAAAATACAGCAAACTCGATCTGGTACAAAAATGTGCAAAACACACTATTTTTGCAGCAACAAAATGCAGCAAACTGCTCTATTTTGACTACAATCAAATACATAAAACTGCACCATTTTGGCAAAAGTAATATATATAAAAACTTGACAAATTGGACAGCAATAACTACATAAATTCGACTCGTTGAGCGGGATTTAACCAGGTAAGTACTTTTTCTTGTTCCACAAAACTGATATATAAAATGAAAAGAACCTTAGATTGTAAATGCTTACAAACATGGTGATACGAACCATCGCCATAACCAGTTGACCCGTCTATCGGATGGATGATCCGATCCATGATAACTACGCATGCTTGTCCACGTCTACTGCTTGCTTTTAGGATTGATAATTTAGTTTGCATTTAATTAAGTATTGCATATTGTTTCTTTATTTCCCATGTTTATTTCCCACGTTTACATGTCAAGTACAAGTAGTGACCATGTTCTAAGTTAGTTTTAGACTTACTTTTTCTTTATATAGATTGTATTGCATCTTTCAAAGTTTATGCAGAAAATTATTGAATGAAACTTAGTTTTATGTCTCTCTTTATCTTTTGTGTTCTTGGGAGTTTGTAGGTTTTCTCCGTAAACCTATCACATGGTTACTATAAATAAATCACACATAGAACCATAACTTGTTGTGGCTGTCATTTTAATAGTATTATACCTAAGGATTGTTGTGGCTGTCATTTTGATGGTTTTGTTGTTGATACTTGATACTATCTCCGAAGCAACAAATACCTAATTACGATTGTTGTATTTAATGCCTCAAAGCAACTAATACATATTGGATTGTTGTGGTTGTCTTTTTGTTAGTTTTGTTGTTGATGTTACCTCCAAAGTAGCAGATACCTAAGGATTGTTGTCATTGTCTTTTTAATAGTTTTGTTGTTGATGCTAGCTACCTCGAAGCAACGAATACCTAACGATTGTTGTGGTTGTCTTTTTGTTGGTTTTGCAGTTGATGCTACCTCCGAAGCAACTGTTGCGGCGCTTTTGGTTCAAAGACTTTGTTCAGGACAGGTTGACTTTTAAGTTATCATATTGAACACATTTGTGTTGGTAAGATTTTTGGGTTAGTAAAAGAAATTCTTTCGAAAGAGATATTGAATAACAAAATTTCTGCTCTTTAGTTGCTAGAAGTAATGTAAACGAGAAGATAGCCGAGAAACACACATACATACACACACGTTACAATCAAGAAGGTAGTGCAATAGTAAAAACGACTCTACGGGCGGGTCATGAAGTTTTGTAAATATGGTACACAACTAGAGACTTTTAACAAGAACATATTGTTCAATACTAAATTTTTTTGTACAACTTGGTTTTCAAAGCTTCCAATATATACCAAGCTTGTGTAATATCCCTGAAAGCACTCCCCAAAACGTAATCTCGGCAAATATCACGTATAAAAGCGTTCCAACTCTTTCAGAGTTCCAGACGTCAATAAAAACATGATCTTGTATCCAGTTGACCTAAAAACAAACAAGAGTAGCGCGCATATGTTTTAAAGTAAGTGAGAAATGTTATAGCAAACATAAACATTGTTGTCAGATGTTATGTTACCAGATTATTATCAGCATTTTCGTAGTACCATCCGTTTACGAACCCTGCCAAAATGCCTTGTGCTCCCAATACAAAAACCAGCATCGCGTTCATTCCAATCCATTCAAATAGCAAAAACGGAGTTCGTTTTCCCCAAACATCAATCTAAGTACACAAATTATTACATACTTCATATTTGATATTTCAGTATGACCAATTCAAAATACGTTCGGCAGCATGTTTCTTGTATCTTAACAACGAGAAGCATTTCTTACCAGGACGTAAAAAGCTGAGAATACTATTCCGGCAGCTCCGGCTGTGAAACAAACATAGCTGATACTATAAAGTTGCTTGTTTATAGGAATTGCTACACAAAAAAAAAACATGCACATAATGTTAGAGTTATAAAAAAAACTTAGTAAATAATTAGGCTCCTTAGCATTAAGAACATTTATTAAATATACCATCAGTAAAATGAAGAAGAATTGCAATGATCAACAATCCAACACCCATTGAGACCCATTGCTTCAGCCTCTCTGCATGTTCTTTGAAGTGGATCAACACATGTCCATAATGTATACCAATCACACCGGATAGAATTGCCGAGATTGAACTGTAAAACAAAATCTTGCAATTTTTAGTTTCAGGAACGTCGTAGGGGTTGTAATTCCTGACACGACTCGAAACATGAGTATGCATACCTTAATAGGCCTTCTGGTTCAAATGGAGCTCGACACCAATCAGGGGCGTTTGGACGAAGAGGACCAGCTTCCGGAGAACTAAGAGTGCAAGCCTGTGATTTATCAAAAACCTCAAAATTTTGTGTGTCAAGTTAAGTGTTTTGTCTTGAAATCAATATATGAAGAACAAACCTTTAATCTAATCCATACAGGTTGTGTATAAAGATGATTGATACCCCAAACTTGTCTATCAACATAGCCAACTGCATTACAAGCAGGACCAAAATGCCCTCTCATACCACATTTAACCTTAAACAACATAAACAAGAATTAGACTTTAAATAAAAACATGTTTAATTTTCCATTTTTGTTTGAACTTTTACCATAAATCAAATTATGTATATCAATCTTACATTGAAAGTCTCTGATTTATGATCATGGTGTATCGTAAAACTCCAATCCGGAACGTATAGAGTGAAGGTTGTGATCATATAAATAAGAAACGCGATGAACCCTCCGAGCCTAATTAAAATGA
The DNA here is from genome assembly GCA_030867185.1 of Tagetes erecta. NCBI lineage: Eukaryota > Viridiplantae > Streptophyta > Magnoliopsida > Asterales > Asteraceae > Tagetes > Tagetes erecta. The sequence goes on along the minus strand of CM061486.1, from coordinate 64,166,776 downwards.
AATGATAAAAGTACACTTAATTAACAAAAGATTAAGGAACATTAGATAAAATGTGAAATGTGTTAACATTTACCATTGCCATCTATAAGCCGAGAAAATGGAGAAATGACCAGGCTCTATGACTGTTGGTCTAAGCTTTGTTGTGAAAGTTTCTATCAGAGCTACAATCATGTACACTAACGCGATTCGCTGTGAAGAAAACACGCGATATATTGTTAGATGGTCATGGCCACACAAGTGTTGGCGTGTACCGAGGATCGACAAGTGTTTCAAGTATTATGTGAGTACCTGAAGGATACCACACCATCTAATTTTCTTCATGTCTACTCCATACTCCAAATCATCAGGTGCATGAGAGTAGCCTCCTTTAGAAATATGTTGTTGGAAAATCGTCAGCAAATTAAATACTAAAACTAGTTTGTTTTCATAACATATAAAAGAATAAGAAAAATAAAGTTTTTGTTAAAAAATTGTCGGAAAATTGAAGCTAACTTTTATAGGAGATTTGTCGGAAAATATCGTTGGAAACGATTCCAATGGGTATGTTTCCGACACTTTACCGACGAAAGTGTTTGTTAAGAATTAAGCAGTTTTCTAGTAGTGAGGAATATTTTATCAACAATGACATGAATATATCAAAACCGTTTCTTTTTAACCATGATGATTACCTTGCAACAAAATTCCCCAAAACAACATCTTTAGTGTTCTTATGATAATCTTTCTCACCGCAAACTTCATATTCGGAACCCTCTATGACGAAGACAATTTGTTAAGAGAGATAATATGACTGTGGCCGTGTCGACAACAAGTTTAAAAATATATAGTGGTACCTTCAACGCAAGGGCAATCGCCACACCAACAATGAATAAAAAGAATGGCATCACGAAATCGGCCAAGGTACACCCATTCCATGGTGAATGATCTATTCGCTCGTATACTCCTCCAGCATCATCTACTAATATCATCAGCTGACATAATTTATTCAAAATGTGTTTTAATTGTGTTCACTAGTTATTACTAATTACTAAATAATAAGGATTTAAAAACAAGATAATCTTTATGTTCTAAGTGGTTGGGCGGTTTTATATGGATTATGGGCTGAAGACGAAGTTGATTTGGTTTCTAGGTGATCTGTTACTGTATGGCAGAGCATGTTATTGATGTGTCACACCATGGTCATGACGCTTCATCTAGACCTTCTGTCAAGTCATGCCACATCATCAACATCTGCTACTGCGAGTAACCGATCACTTAAAATAAAAATAACTTTATTTTCTACTTAAAATCCAGGTTTAATCGTCTCCCATAATATAAAAATCCTTAAAAAGTTAAAACCCATAACCCTTACGGTAATAGGTTCAACTTACTACAATGGTTAGGCCACGAAACGCGTCCAAAGTCGCAACCCTTTTACTCTTTTCTTTCACCAAAATCGGGTTTTCACCACCTTTCAGTTCCTGCTCGTATTCTTGCGTTATCATTTTGTTCTCGTCTACTCTTAACTCCGTCACCGTAGCTTCATGTTTTTCATCGGGGGCGATTGGAGCATGATGAGACCCTTCTTCTAGTCTCTTAGGATCCTCCATACTAATAACACTCCTCTTAAAAATGAAAACTGGCTCGTTCGATCACTTCCCTGTTTACTTAGCATACACACAAGCATGCATACATACACATACACATATACATATATAGAGACGTATATATATGTAGAGACACATACACCTACATACATATGCTAACAATGTTGTTTTCTAAATAAAGGTTTATTTAAAGGGAAAAAAACAAACATGATGTCGCCGGCCTTATTAATGGTCAATTATGTTGAATTGAATGGTTTGATAAGAAAACAAAAATGAAACTCCAAAATGTTGTTCCATTGTCAACAAGTAATGGACATGTAATTATATATTTAAGGCAGATATATCAAGCTATTCACTAGTTATTTAATCATTATTTGGATACTTGTTTTGGATTCGGAATATGCTAACGTTGTTACTTATGGACTCATACGGCTAATTTCTCAAACCCTTAAATAACTAAGAGATTTGTGTCGATCGCGATTGATTTGAGGTAATCAAGACTTCATTAAGATATAAAGATTTTGATTTCAAGTACCAAATGTGACAAAATAGAGGTTCCAAGTTATATATGTAAGAGAGTTTTCTTACATAAGGTGACTGGATTTCAGGAGTGGCCAAAGGTTTGGGATGAATGAAAGGGATGGACAGACATACAAGCTTTCTTTCATAGACGTATTAACCTAAAACCTCATTGTTTCGTACTCAAGGAATAATGAAAATGATTGACCTTTAAAAAAACTAGATTTAAGACCAGGGTGCGCGTTGCAGTCGGGTCTTGTGTATGTGAATTCGTCACATGTGTTGATAAAAAAAGTCTCATGTCCCGTATGTCATGGCGCAAAACCGTAATGTGTCACATATTAAGAAGCGACAAAATATCAAAAGGTAGAGGTCAAACGATAACTAAGTCAAATCCAGAATAATGTTGAAGTCGTACTACATGTCAAAGTAAAGTAAGAGATCAAAGTCGAAAACTCATCAAGAGCTAAAATGACAATGTAAAAGTTGGATATCGATTAAAACCGTAAATACATTAAAATTCAAGGATTAAAACTGTAAATAGATTAATGTAAAAAAAATTGAAACGCTACGTGGTTGGCCGGTCTCTAGTCTATTAGGAAAAATATAAATAAGAGATTTGTTTGGATTAATTTAATTTTGAGTTTTTAATGTAACTTTTGTGTTTGTGTACGTGTTGTCCAAAGTAGTGACTAGTGAGCGTCGAATTTTTATAAAAGAAATGATATTTTGGCCGTCTATATATTATATATTCAAAATGATTTAACATGTCTAAAAGAAGAATTTAGAATCATTACTAGAGTCAAAACCTCAAATGCTTGAAAGATAAATAATACCGAAAGCTGACAAACAGGAAGGAGAATGAAAATAATATCTCTTTCTATTGATATAATAATATATCAATTTAAGCAGAAATTAATATTACTTTCATGTTCATATCCAAAACCAAAATGTAATATAATTTTAAGATTCTTTTCGGATTGTACATATTCGAAGAAAGATCAACATATATTTTTACGAGATGTCGTTGATAATACATCGGTTATCAGTGATAGATCAACGAAGAACACTCATTGTTATTTGAGACGAAACATATTCATCCAAAGATATTCTTGGGTTAATTTACACATTCTTCATTCTAGGTATATTTTATTAAGTGCTTCCCGGCAATGTTTTCAGGTTTGGATTGGTTCGGCCGGTTGAACCGGTCCGACTGGGATTCTGGGGCGCACCGAGCCAATCCATATAGGTTCGTTTTTAGTATAAAGGATCGGCCGATTCAACCAGTCAACCGCTTGAACCGGGATTCGGACTGTTGAATCTGTTAGATTGGTTCGGAAAATTAATTTTTTTTTTTATCTGGAGCATATTAGTTTAAACTTGTGGTAATTTTTCTTTTAATTTGGATTAAATTTGGTTAAGGTTTAACTTTTAAACTTTGGATCTTTGTTTAAAATGATTAATAGTGTATCTGTGTTGAAGTTTAAAACTTAAAAATTTGTGTCTAAGTGTCTGACTTATATTTTAAGTTATATTAATAATTTGGAAAAAAAATATTTATTTATTTATTATTCATATGGTTAAAAAACGATCCAATCACACGACCTAGTCACTGATTTGCACGACCTGACCTTAAATATAGTTAATGATTAAAATCTACCTAGTAAAATCAAGGTTTAGGGAGTCATCAAAACTTCTTTTGGGGGAAAAATAAGAGGGACATTAGAGGGAAGAAATAAAAGAAAGTTTGAGTGAGAAAAAATCGAGTGAGAGAGTTGGTGAAACAAAAAATTTGTGATTAATGAAATTTTTATAAAATATTTATAAATCCTTAAATATTAGATACTAACTTAGAGCCTCTATACTATACAACACGAAATATAAAACCAATAAATTAAATTAAATTTATTCTCAAAAGATCATATTAGGGAAAAGTGAAACTAATCAAATGGGTCAAAATTAAGATGGTTTGTAGAAATTCATTCAAACACTAAGAATAATAATTTGAAAATAGGTTTACGTATAGATACATATTGCAAATTGATAACATGTGTAACTTAAAAACCATAAGTGAACGATAATAAACACCAGTCCTTACAGAGAGTTATTTTTACTTGACATCATCAAGGTCTCCTCATCACATACACCAAAGTCCAAAAGAATGTTCTTAAAGCATATATATTTCCAATTCAAAAAACAACAGAAGTATATGTTTAGGTTTAAAAGAAAAAAAAACACAAAATAGGAGAAGTATATGTTTAGGTTTAAAAGAAAAAAAAACACAAAATAGGACTAGGAACCAGTGGAAAGAAAAGGCGAGGGATGTGGATGGTGAAAAATGTGGATCGGGTTTTTGGATTTTTTAAGATCCGCGTGTTTTTTAAAGGTTAAATGATTATTAGTTTGACACGACGCTATTTTCTTAAGTGGCATGTTTAAAATCATGCCAAGTGTATACGTTACTTAATTATTAGAATATGTAGATAATTATATTGTTTTATAAATTGTTATTTAACCTATGTACATCACACGAGAATTAAACCTAATGTAAAATAAATCAAAATACATCCAATAAATTTCAGTCTATCCATCTTATTCCGCGCAGCAAAAGGAAAGTATTAACTTTTTTTTAAACAAACAAATTTTTATTAATAATAGCAAAAGCAAGAACCATAAATCCACTACTCTAAGTTCCAATGTTTATGCTTATTTATTATTTGGTTTTTCTGTGTATTACACGAATTAAACGATAAAAACACTATTTTTTTATTAATAGAGTATATTTGCTATTAGAATTAAATCAAATAAATAACAATAACTATTATAATTTCATACGTAATTATTGTATTAAAAGATGCATGCATGATTACCATTAAATAAGTAATCTTATTAAAACTGCGATCCTATAATCTGAATATTTTTTAAATCCAAAATATATAAATCCAGTATTTTCATAAGGATTATCCAAATTCAAGAATTGCCCAAATCCTACTAAAAAGTAGCTAAACAATATAGATAGAGATGAATGATAAAAGCTTTTTTCATTTGTTTTATCATAAAATAATAAGATATATTAGTAAGATATATGTTAAATACATGTTAAATTCAAAGACAGTTGAAGATCTGCACTAAATAATAAATGGGGAGAATATGAGTTTGACACACAGAAAAATCCCGTGTGAACATATTAAAATTGTGTCATATGTATTACTAGTTACTCAATTATTAAATAGGTAGATATCGTTCATCATCGATTTGACATTTTTTTAACAAATAGCTTATTATTGATTGATTTAGTTTCATTGCTTATAATACATGTTTAATATTTTAGATACTTTATTAAATTATTGATGGTTAATTTAAGGGTAGTTTTTGAGTTAATGGCCAAAATGGTCCCTGAGGTTTACCACGTTTTGCAATTTTTTACACTTTTTAGATTTTTTGCATATATAGTCCCTCCGCCCCCAAACCTCTTGCTGAAACGACCTCGTTTCCTGATGCCGTCCAAACCTGCCGTTAATAAACCCCTCGTGCACTAAACATCAGGGGTATTTTTGTCTGTTCACTTTTAACCAATCTCAACTCAACTTGTCAATCGCATTAATTACCCGTCAGCTTCATCATTTCCCGCCTTAAGTTCCATCAACATAACCAAACGACACAAGCTTATACGCATCCGAGATAACACTGTAAACAATACACATTGTCGCCTGAAATCATCCTAAAAGTGTTGCATGTTTGGTTGATCTGATTTTTGAGCTATGGTGTTACAACTCTGGTTCTTTCGTGATAGAGACGAAGTTTTTGATCCACAAGCCATTTATGGTGAGTTTTTTTTATCCATCACAATCATCTATGTTTAGTGGTTTAGTATGGTTTATAATGGTTTTATGGTTGATTAAATGTTCTTTTTCTCAACGCTCAGGGCAAAACCCTTATGTATTTACTCTAAAGATCCAACACGGGGGGCAGTTTATGAACTTTCCAAACCGTGTTTATGCTGGAGGGCATGTAGATCATGTGGATTTGGTGGAATACGATGTGTTTTCTGTCATTGAGGTAATGCGAATGCTCTCACTACTTGGTTATCCTAATGATGAACCCATTTTCTATTGGTTTAGGATACCTGGAAAAGATTTGGATTTTGGTTTAAGATGTTTAGAAAATGATAGTGATGCTTTGAATTTGCTTTCATATGTGAAAGATAATAAGGTTATTGAGATATACACTGAGCATTGGTCCACCAAGTTAGGTCCATATTTCTTGTCACCACAGAATAGTAAGTTTGTTATAAAGGAGTTGGGATGTGAAGGAAGTGATAAAACAAGCTCATCATAAGATATCTTGAATAAACTTAAGAGACCAGTAGCCCTTGAGTGGCATGCAGTGAATGATTGTGATGGTATGGGCAAAGAAGTGATTGATATTGTGGGTATAGATAGTAAAGTTAATGATAATGGTATGGTTAATGAAGTGATCGACTGATAATGTGGATATAGATAGTAAAGTGAATGATAATGTGGGTGCGTATAGTGAAGTGAATGCTAATGTTGGTGTGGGTAGTGAATTGAATGATCCTGTTGTTGTTGAGGTGTTTCATTCTAGTTTTCTTGATGATCCTATGTTTGATGAATGTTTTGTTGCTGCTAGTGTTATTGATTCCAGTGGAGTTGATGTGGTTAATAAAACATGGGAAGATGAAACAGTAGTTGAAGAAGATAATGATGCACATGATGAGCATGATTCTACTGAGGAAGAAACAGAAGTTTATGACTATGCTTCGTTTAAAGGTAGTAATATTATGGTTAATGAACAATGGGATGAAGAGAACAAAAATGATGATTCTGATTTCATTGATGAGTATAACTTCGGGCCAGATTTGGGTGGTGATATGGATGATTATCATGCAGCTGTAGATATTTCAGTTAATGAAGATGATGAAGTTGATATTACTGGCATGTCTGATGATGAATTTCATATGGATTTAGATTACTTTGATAGCCTAAGTGATTCTGACAATGAAAGCCAATTAGACAAAGTACTTAGGAAGATTAGAAAAGACAAGAAGAAAGGAAAAGACCCTGTGATAGAACCCTTTTATGTTGGTCAAGTGTTTGGAAGCAAACTTGAAGTTAAACCATTACTCAAAAAGCTAGCACTTGAAAGCAGAAGACAACTGCATATAGCAAGGAATGACAGACGCAGGTTCAGGGTTGTTTGCATGGGATGTTCTCCTTCAAGTGTGAGATGTGATGAAGGGGGGATTAGTAATAAGGGCAAATCTGTAAATTCAAGTCCAGTTCATGGGTCCCAGAAGATGGGTCGTTCCAAAAATCAGATGAAGTCTCTTAAACCTACTTGTCCCTAGACTTTGCATATTTCAACCTCCAAAAGAAGTCCATCTTGGGTTGTTCACACCTTCATAAATGAACATAAATGTCTTCAGACCAGAGATGTAAAGCTGGTCACAAAAAGTTTTATTGCAACTTTAATTGAAGACACGGTTGCTGTGCACCTTCAAATACCACTTGCTGCTCTCCAAGACCAGATCCAGAAACAATACCAAATCCAGGTTAGTATGCACCAGATTTTTAGGGCTAAAGCAATGGCAATTAAGAAGCAGTAAGGAGATCATGCTTCACAGTATGCTATGTTAAGGGATTATGATGAAGAAATATTGAGATCTAACCCAGGTAGTACAGTGAAAATTGAAGTTGAGAGAGAATGTAACCCATCTGCTGAAACTAGACAGTTTAAAAGGATTTACATCTGTCTAGGTTCTTTAAAGAAAGGTTTTAAAGATTGTGGTAGAGATTTGTTGGGATTGGATGGATGCTTCTTGAAAGGGCAGTTTCCTGGTCAAATCCTAACTACTGTGGGTGTGGATCCAAATAATGGTATATTACCTCTTGCTTATGCTACAGTGAAAATTGAAGTTGAGAGAGAATGTAACCCATCTGCTGAAACTAGACAGTTTAAAAGGATTTACATCTGTCTAGGTGCTTTAAAGAAAGGTTTTAAAGATTGAGGTAGAGATTTGTTGGGATTGGATGGATGCTTCTTGAAAGGGCAGTTTCCTGGTCAAATCCTAACTGCTGTGGGTGTGGATCCAAATAATGGTATATTACCTCTTGCTTATGCTATAGTTGAAGCTGAGACATTAGATTCTTGGAAATGGTTCTTAAATTGTTTGGGGGATGATTTGGATTTGTATTCCAACTCAAACTTCACATTTATCAGTGACAGACAAAAGGTAACTTCATTTTCTTAAATTGTTTGCCATTTTTAATACATATTTTGTTACTAATTTTGTGTTCTTTAAGGGAACATACCGGCTTTGAAAGATGTTTTCCCAAGTGCAGAGCATAGGTATTGTTTTAGACATATTCATGAAAATATGAAACCAAGATGGAGAGGTCAAATGTACAAGGAATTGTTGTGGAGTTGTGCATCTGCAACAACTGTACAATCATTTGAGAAACGGATGAAACACATTTCTACTGTGGATCCTGCATTGCATGATTGGTTAAAGGAGATTCCCCCAAAACATTGGTGTAGAAGCCATTTTAGTTGTATGGTGTCTTTATATTTGGGTTATGTGATAGATTATTATATGATATTTAATATATACATTGATGAATTTATGCAGGAAGGGCAAAATGTGATGTGTTGCTGAACAATTTGTGTGAAGTTTTTAATAAACAGTTGGTGGGTGGAAGGGACAAGCCTGTCATTACATGCTTAGAGTACATTAGGGAGTACCTTATGAGAAGACATGTGATTGTGCTTAATTGCATTGCAAAGTGGGTTGAAAAGGGCAACGGACCATTGACTCCTAATGCCACAGAGTTGTTTGAAGTCACCAAATCTGAGGCCTTACAGTACAAAGTCATTTTCAATGGGCACAATAAGTATCAGGTGAGTAGTTCTTCTCTGGATCAGTGTATGGTTAATGTGGATGACAGGAGTTGCAGCTGCAGAAAATGGGAACTGACTGGGATGCCTTGCAAGCATGCAGTGGCAGTTAACTGGAATATGAGATCAAATGGCATTGATGTTGGTATCCTAGAAACATGGGTTCATAAGTCTTACTGGTTAGACACTTGGAAAAAGGTGTATTCACACAGTGTTGATCCCATTAATGGTAAAGAAATGTGGCCTCCATCTCAATGCCCCACAAGACTGCTCCCTCCAAAATTTCGTGTTCAAATTGGGAGGCCAAAGAAGAAACGAAAGAAATCTACTGAAGAATTGAGAGAGAAAAGTAGAGAAGCTAGTGAGTCAATGGCTGCATCAATTCAGAAGACTGGAAGGATGTCAAGGAAGGGGCAAAGTGTTATGTGCAGCAAGTGCAAGAAAACTGGTCACAACAGGAGGTCCTGTGATAAGAAACCAGCATAAGCATCTGCTAATCATGCATAAGTTTCAGTTTGTGGTATTAAGGTGATGTGTTGGTTTGAAAACAATTGGTTTAAGTATATTATGTGTGCTATGCTTTTAACACTATGCTTTTGGTTGGTTTTAAGTTAATGGTTGTTTTGTGTTTTAATGTTTTAGTTTGATGTGTACTTTGGACATCTGTCTACTATGGTTTAATGTTTAATATAATGCTATGTTTTAAATGGTATGATGTTAACTAGCACTATCTTTGGCTTGAGTGGCATGTGTATTTAGAAGTATTGTTGAACAACATTTCATTCACAAAACTACAAATACCATAGTAACATTACATTGAACATTTATCATAGCACATTAGAAAACATTACATTCAACAAAACACTAGTAACATGGTACCATTCCTTACCAAAACACTACATTGACCAAAAGAAGAACATAATTCCAAAAACCAAAAGATGATAGTAACCTAATTGGCTTCTTGGCCTTTACATAAGTTACATAAGAGTAAGATAAAACCAAATGAAGAACACCCAACTTAACAGTAACATCCATTTCAGCTTTTGATTCTCAGCTACCCTTCTTTTTGCCACTTTTTCACGTTTGTTCATGTTTCTCAAATGACCGGGAATGATTTCAGTAGCTCTTGGACACATTGGTGGGTAGCTCCATGCAACAAACCCACAAATGATTCTCTGTTCAAACAACGTGCAGAATTTAGGTTCAGTTCAACATATTAACAGCTTTGGTTAGAAAATTTTACCCGATTTTCAGAGCAGCAATAAAAGCGTCGACCGGGGTTAGCATCCGTTCATGAGGTTCGAATAATCGTATTTGATCCACAACCACACCGAACCCTTCTTTCAGCTGGCATCTTCAAGTTAAGTTTTGAGATTGATATGGGAGGAAGATGTATATATATATATATATATATATATATATATATATATATATATATATATATATATATATAAGTTCTGATTATATATAACAAGGAAGTAATAAATTAATATTAAAAGTGAACGGACAAAAATACCCCTGATGTTTAGTGCACGAGGGGTTTATTAACGGCAGGTTTGGACGGCGTCAGGAAACGAGGTCGTTTCAGCAAGAGGTTTGGGGGTGGAGGGACTATATATGCAAAAACTCTAAAAAGTGTAAAAAATTGCAAAACGTGGTAAACCTCAGGGACCATTTTGGCCATTAACTCGTAGTTTTTTCTATAGTCTTATTATGAATAGGAAGTATCTTAATTCTCAACCACTAAAAATAAGAGTATATAAAAAAAGTAATAAAAAAAAAATCAGTTTTAAAACATAAATTGAATAACGGGTAACCGGAATACAACATTATATCGAACTCTTAAATACAACTACCATTATATATGACAGTGCTCTTTTGGTCAATATATCTATCTATTATAATAATTAAGTAACAAATAAATGTGTCATCGTTTTAATATGTCCTAGGAATAATCCTACGTGTCTCTCCCATGTTTAATTTAAAAACAAAACACGCGGATTCTTTTTGGAGCTCCGATTCTATGTTATAAACCTTGATTGCTAATCTTCTCACATTGAGTTGTTCCCTTCTCTTTAAATTTTCTTTGATTTAAGCTTCACTTATCTTCCTCACAAGGTTTATCTTACGACTGGTGATGCTAGACTCGTTATCATTGTCATCACCATCTGTGGATCAAGTCAACCGGATCTATGGCTTCATCTTGGTTGTTTGATTTTGTCGGCTTCCCATCTCCATTGTAAAGAGGATGAGATGGTTTAGATCTAGCTAAAATTCTTGATAATCCATCTCATGATCCGTTTATCGGTTCTTGGTTTAATCATCATCCAAATGTTGTTTCATGGTGATGTGATGTAGACAATGTTTGGTATTGCAGGATGAAACGCTCGCCGTCACAGTTCAATGGCGATCTTCTACTGAAATCGGAACATTGGTAACTCAAATCCTTTCTAACATATTCGAAATCACCAATTATGCTACATCGTCGTGGCAAATTTAAGGGTTATATTGACCGTTTGCAATGCCTCATGAATTTGCGTTTTACAATCTGGTTCTCTATTTTTTAGTTTGATTTCTGCTTTTGGATTTTAGCATATATCGATTTTGGTATCTAATATTGATTTAAACATAAGCATATGTTTTGTATATGATTATGTACTTGTTATATTTTCTAATTACTTCTGTTAGTTGTAGTTAGTTAGGTTGTTAGTAGCATTTGAGTTTATTTAAAATACAAATATATAGAGTGTTGGACATGTGGGCCTTAAATGGTAACACTATCTATTTACCTTGTATGCGTTCATATTAGTTGGTTGAAACTCACTCAACAACTCATTACAATAACTCTCGATTTATTATGTCCATTACAAAGCCTTTGCCCAAAACCTTATATTAATAGTTTTAACCTACACGTGTTAGACTATAATACAAATAGCTACACCATGATTAATTCCTAAATATTAGGGATTTAACCTAACTCGTCGTATCCTATTCAAACTCTATCAACTTGTATATTTAGTTTAGGAAATTAACTCCAACATAATGTCACCTTGAATGAGAAATTAGCATCATCGATCAGTGTTGGACCAACTCTTGATCACTATGAACTACAAGAGTAACTTCAATGTGTCATCCTAATCATTCAGATAAGCAACCTCAAGAGGTGTTTTCCAAATTCATATTTTTTTCATTTACCCAACAGATAATTAGTACTTAATTTAGCAAGGCACATAAAATAATATGTTTTTAAATCATATTTGACAAACAACTTACGCATTGCTTATAATCTCTTTTTGTAGCCTAAAAAGTACTTAATATGTAATATTTTTCCAGCTCAAAACGGTGCATGTGCAGTTTAAAGGTGATTCGTTGCAGCCCACTACTTAATTGTTCTATTTAGATTACATCGCTATGTGTTATTCATAGCGAATTATAATGGTGATGTGGTATTGAGATATACCAAGTATCTTACATGTCAAAAAAAGGTAATACAAGTTATAAAGACATTTAAAAAAACACCAGTCTTGAAGGTAACTTGACCATTTGGTTATACTCATATATGCATAATGAAATGAACCAATGAATTAAACAAATTTTAATAAAGTGTTTTAACCAAACGGGTCAAATAACCTGTTTTTTTATATTGTTACCTTTTGTAGACCATGCCCATTCAAACTCTACACTTTATAAATAAAAGTAGGGTTATTGGATTTTAATAATCCGAACTTTAATGTATTGGCCGATATTAATCTCAACTTTAAAATTTCCCTATGACAATCCCAACTTGTAATTTATTTCCTCCACCGAGCCTTTTATAATGGATACTCAAAAAACCTACCAGACCATTTTTGTGTCTCATTAAAACCTTACCCGACCATTTTTGTGTCACACTTATAAAAGGCTCGGTGGAAGAAAATAAATTACAAATTAGGATTGTCATAGGGAAATTTTAAAGTTGTGATTAATATCGTCCAATACATTAAAGTTCGGATAATTAAAATCCAATAAGCCATAAAAGTAACAATGTTATAAACCTATTTGTGGAAAATTTATTGACTTTCTCTTGGAGATGAAGCTTTAATTGATTTTGTTTCATGAGTGCCGAAAAAATATAGAGTGATGATATAAGTGATATTATACCAATGTCAAACATATTTCTCTTTCTAGCTTACTAGATTTAAGACCAAGCCGCGCGTTGCAGAGACCGGGTCATGCAGTCAGGTCTTGTGTATGTGACTTAATTCGTCACATGCGTTGGTAAAAAAAGTCTCATGTCCCGGACGTCATGGCGTAAAATCGTAATGTGTCACATATTAAAAAGCGATGAAATATCAAAAGTTAGAGGTCAAAACGATAACAATATTGTAGCCGTATTATATGTCAAAGTAGAGTAAGAGATTAAAGTCGAGGATTAAAACCGTAAATACGTAAAAAGTCGGGGATTAAAACCGTAAATACGTACGTTGAAGTAAAAAGAAAAGTTGAAACGCCGTGTGACTGGCCGGTGCAAAAGCACCGACCTTGTCATTTAGATAGTATATATATAAATAAATATAAATATGCTTTTTTAAACTTCTGTATTAGAGCAAGCGAGCAAGTATGTGACCTTTTTATCTCTAATTTCCAATTAATTAACAATATGGAATTATAATGTATAATATTTTTCTCTACTTAATGTGTACCACATTGTGGATAGGTAAATGATGTTTCAATTATGGACTTTATGCAATTCATGCGACCTACAACCTCTCATACCTAATTTTTAACATGAAGGTTAAAACTATTTTTCAAACACACCTCCTCTGCTGTTATGCTCAAAATTATGTAACTCAACTTTGTGCTGTAATAAACATTTATTTGATGTGTTTTGTAATATTATTACGCCACCAGTGTAACACACGGGTTTTAAGTTAGTTGTGTTAACAAACAATTACAGTTGTCATCCCAAATGTACATACTAGTTTAGTTGCGTACTATGCTGGAGAATACAACACCCAAATGGTGATTTTAAAGATATCAATGGGGACACAAACGGTTCCAATTAGTTTTGAGATAAAACCATGATAATCGGAACACAAGATTTATTTAAAAAATTATTTTTTAGTTAGTAACGTTATACTCAATTTAAAGAGAATTAAATACTCAGTTTTATTTTGTGTTTTTTTATAAAATAATTGCTTATAAAACTGATGTATTTCTGAAAAACATTGAGGTCTTTAATTGTATTTTATTACCAACTTTGTTCTTAAGTTTCATTTTCATACCCTATCAAATACAAACCGACCATGTACAATCATAGTAGTAGAGGGTTGAAAATGTAGCTACTTTATCCAAAATATTAAGGGACCAAAATGTAATTAATATTATTATAATATATTTATATACATATATTAAATAAAAAATCATTATTGTAAGAGAAACTCTCATGAATGTCACATAAGCAAAGACTCTCAAACAATGCCACATAAGCAAATTATGTTTTATTTTATTATATTATTAGGGTTTATACCTTATATATATTTTTTACTAGTTTAGATCCCACGTGTTGCACGGGTAATAATGAAAAAGGTATATTGGTTTTCACTGGTCCCAACTATTAACTTTTGTCTTCTATTGGTCCCAACTATTGGTTGTCAACGATCCCAACTTTTATCACTTTGGTAACCACCGGTCCATCGTTAATTTTTTTTAACGCCGTTAAGTTTTTTCCAAATTCAATACCGATGTTTTAAGCCCTTTGATCGGGAGGATAATACATGGCGATTGATGGAAAAGTTACCTCGAAAAGGCGCTACGAACAACGAAATAATGCTTCAATCGGGTTTTAAACTTAACGGTGCTTCAATTGGATGTAAAATTTTATCGTTCAGAGAGCCTTTTCGAGAAAACTTTTACATCAATCGACGCATATTATCATTCCGATCAAAATGCCTAAAACATCGGTCTTGAATTTGAAAAAACTTAACGGCGTTAAAAAAAATTTAACGACGGACCATTGGTTGCCAAAGTGATAAAGGTTGGGACCGTTGACAACCAATTTAATAGTTGGGACCGGTAGAAGATAAAATATGATAGTTGGGACCGGTGAAAACCAATATACCTAATGAAAAATATGAAAAACTTAAGTTTCCAAAAAAAATGTTATTTGATCGTGTGTTAAACAGTTGAATCATTAGTAATAAATAATTTCAAAATTTTTATAAAACTTATATTTGAAAGAAACTTAAATATTACATGAAATAAATGTTTGTTAAAGTATAAAAATGTTTAATTTGTATATAAGTCTTTTATTTTAATATTAGTTATTTACACATGTTTCTGCTTTTTTACTCTATAAAGTGGCAAAGACAATTAACATGTGTGAAAACATAGACTTTATAATACGACCAACTCGTAAAAATATAATGGAACTTATGTATAGTTACGATAACTAATATATTAAAAATTCATTTCGATATTAGTGATAGGTTCAATTGGATCGTGAATATCGCTCAATGATCAGAATAACATAAACACAAACACAGTTTAATCATTAACACAATTCATACTAATAATTCTCTTTGTATATTGATGATCAAAGCAGTATTGTGATACAAGGTGCAGGAGAAAATAAATCACACACACAAGTTCTCTCTCTTACGTGAAAATGTGATCTAGCCTCTCTCCTCACACTCTCTCACTACATGCTTTAAAGCAAACAAATACAAGTTTAAGGAATATAACAAAATAGACCCTAAACTATATACAAATATATAAACAAAATACAAAGTAAATCTTAATCTAGGAAATAGCCCTAACAGTACTCCCCCTAAGATTTATCTTTGAATCTTCAGCAAAATCTTCAGATCTTTTTCATCTTTGTTCAGCATCAATCTCTTTTCTACCAATCTTCTGGTTCGTCTTTGACATTCAGCAGCTCTTTTCCTTTAAATTCTTCTTGTTCCTTCAAAGCTTCTTCTATGCAAGATTTGAACTTTTCGGCAATCTTTGCTTGTCTCGGCTTGGACTCGTTAGTCAGAATTGGGCAGGCATTCATGCGTCTTAGTGAATCCAGATTTAAACCTGCAAAGTCAATGTTAGCATAAAATTCAAACGGCATCTCCTGTCCTTTGACTTGCACTTCCAGCGTTCCTCTTCCAGATATTCTCATAAACTCTATCTCTGGTATGTCGACCCTCACAAGATTAAAGTTCAGCAATGCCTTTCGTACACGAATCTTTTCAGTTGCAGCAGCTATCACTTCTATCATCACTACGGACAACTTCCTATCAGCTTCAGCAAGTTTATCTTTACACTTCTCCATTCTGCAACTTCTTAGATAATCAATATAGGATGGATGAAGCAGCTTCAACTCAAAAGTACTAAATAGAGTAATCATGTCTTTATCCCAATCTTCCAAATTCCGAACAAGCTTCAACTCAAAAGTTTCTTGATTATAGAAGACTCTAAGTATAGGCTTTGTCATTTGCGAACCATCAATCACTTTCAATCCTGGATTCGTCACCTTATCAAAGTACTCATCCGAAAATTCTTCCAAATACATATCTTCACTGACAACCAATCTCTTTTTCTTTCTTTCTTTCTTCGATTGTACATACGCTGTATCCTCTTGTTGGTCTCTGAAATCAAGATACTTTGCTGGTCTGGCTATCCCGGCATCAAGCAACATTGCACATTTATCACCACGCTCAGCATGCGTGTGATTTATCAGCCTGAGTTTGTGCAATTCTTTCAAATCCTGAACTTCCAACTTGAAAATGCTAGAGTAGTAATGGTATACGTCACATAAACCATTAACTCTCTTTATCATGAAAGCATCAAACACTTCATCGTATTTCCATGCAATTATCTTCACCTTCTTGTTCTTTTCTGGCACAATCATTGAATCAAGTAATTCAGCGATTGACTGACCTTTACTCAGCAGTGACCTCACCACATCACCTGCTGTGGCTGATTTATGCCATGATTCACGAACATCCATCGGTATGTTATAAGATTTGACTTCACTTGGAAACATATCCATCAATTCGTGCCTTTTCTTGTGAGCATTTTCAGGTAAAGCCATCACCGGTATCTCCTTCGGTCCAAGAACTTTATATCTCTTTGTCAGCTCGAAGTATTGAGGATTGTTATAATCCAAATAAAACATTCGATTGTACATTTTTTCGGTCTTCATAAAGCTAACAACAATCTTCCTCAGTGACTCAGATTTCAACCTCTTCAGAGTCCTATACGGATAGTTTCTTGAGCTCAGCCAACTACGCATATCTGTACTTGACATTTCTTCCGGATTTTGGTGATACAATTCAGTTGGAGGCAAATCTTCTATATTCAAACTTTCTTGCAATGGTGTCCATTCACCCATCTCAATAATAAATTCCTTTTTATCAGCTTCGGTTTTGTCTTGAGCAATCAAACACTTTTCATATTCTTCATTTATCTGGCTCACAGTCAACCCATTAAAAAACACAGAATTATACTTCATCCTCTCAAGATAAGCAAATCTTTGATCTAAATCATCTGGAATCTCTTCAACAACATTAGTTTCTGGCTCAGCTTGATTTTCAGATTCAGTAAAGTCTATATCATCCAAATCATCTAATGCCTCAATCATCGGTGCATTGTCAGTTTGAACCGGCTCAAACTGACTTGCGTCTTCTGGTACAGTTTCAGGCATATCAACAGCTTCTGATTGAATCGGCTCAATCTGAACTGTTTCTTCAGAACCAACTTCCTTCTCACTATCTGTGACCTCAACTACTTCAGTTTCAGCTACAGATTCAGATTGAACGGCTCAACCTGAACTGATTTAGCACTTTCAGCTTCAGTCGCAGTCTCATCAACATTCTTAGCTATCTCAGCCATCTCAACTACAGCTACAGATTGAATCGGCTCAATCTGCACTGTCTCATCAATCCTTGCCTTTTTCGAACTGCTTTCATCACCCATAATTTCTGGAATAGCATCTAACTTCCTTTTTCCCTCAGCTTTGTCAGAGATGACAGTTTCAGCAACAGCTTCATCGGGAATGATGATTGGAGATTCCACCCTTATGCCAACATTTGTAGTACCTCGTGCTCTGGTCAGATAAACTTTTGGTACTTGAGCCGCTTCAGCTATTTCAACCACTTCATCTAAAAAATCTTTATCAGATGATGAGCCAGCTTTCTTCGGTTTCGTTTCCTCCAGCCATTTCTCCAACATCTCCTTCTCATCCTCCAAAGTATTGCATTCAGCTTTCAGTTCCTTGTAATCATACTTCAGATTATCATGCTCCTCTTTCAATCTATCATATTTATCCTTCAAGTCATCATGTTCAATCTTCAGTTGAAGATGATCTGCATCCAACTCTTTGAAAGTTTTCAAATTCTGATTATGAATATTCCAAAATTCTTCAAACCTTTTCTTTTTCCTTTCATTCGAAGACTTCAACTGTTCATTTGCCTATAACAGTTTTTGTACCATCTCCTCTAACTCAGCAATCCTTTTCTCATTCTCATTTTCTTCAACCCTTGACACAAAATTTGGTGAAGACTCCAAACTTTGTTCAATGTTTTGTGCAATAGGTGATGATGTGGTGGGTATATCAACAGAAATAGGATCAGTAACGCCAGCATCAGCTTCTTCAACTATCTGTGCAATAGTTTCAGCTTCGGCCATTACCTCCTGAGCAATCTGAATTACATCTATCTCTTCAGGCTCACTTAAAACTTTCTCAATAACAGATTTAGATCTTCGCGATCTAACATACTGTTTAGTGATAGGTTTAGCAACTTCAACTGCTACCTCCTTCTCAACAGACACAACCTCAACAGGTTCTTCTATTACTGTTTGTTCAATAACTTCAACATTCTCAGTCTCTACTTCCATCGGTTCAACTGCTTCAACAAACTCTGCCTCCTCTGAATCAGATTTAGATTCAGCATCATCACCATCATCATTTCCATCATCATCTTAACCATCACTACTACCATCATCACTACCATCATCATCTTGACCATCATTACTACCATCATCATCTTGACCATCATCACTTTCATCAATCTCTCTATCAACAAGATCCACTGGATTCACAATCTCTCCATTCGAAATATGATGATAGACTACATCAACTTCTTCTTCATTATTTGCTATATCTCTCATATAGGCAAATAGATCCACATTAGGCACATTTCCGATACTCATCTTTCTGTAAGATAGATCGTTCATGTCCTCAGTATATAATATTCCTCCAGAATAACCTTCGGCTCTGATGATAGGATATGCAACATTGATCATCAGTTGTAAGAATCTCGGGTACATGAGAAACTTAAACCTCTTGCCCTTTACCAAATTAAATACAAACCCATTCATGATCCATCTTGACATGTTGAATGGTTTATTCTCAGCTATGGCAACAATCGGGGATGCAATGTCAGATGGGAAATTGTCAAAGCCTGCACTCCTCCTTGACATGCATTGTTGGACAACATAACACAGCAACTTAAACTTCTTTCCCAACTTTGCTCTATAAAACTGTGATTTTGGAAATACAGGTGGATGCCCCATATTAACAAAACACGATTGACATTCTGCCATGGTCAATTCATCATTCATACCAACTTCATCTTCATCAATCCTTAAGGCAGTTCTGATTGCTTCTTCAGACACTGTCAATACCATATCACTAGCAATATTTCCTCTGACAACAGCAACACCATTATCATCTCTGATCACTTCTGCTGTTCTCCAAAAACTCTTAATCAGCCTTGCATATATGACCGGTTTGGCACACATAGCATATACATATTTTGTCCTCTTAATAAACTTGATCATATCTCTGTAACCATCAGTTTCAGGGATAGATTCATCTAGACATGCCACCAAATTGTGTTTGGGCTCAAACTTTAGATTCTCCATCTGTCAAAACAAACATAAAACATCAACAAGACAAATGTGTTAGATTCTTCATTAAAAACATATCAAAATTTTATAAGTGTATGAACAAAAATTAAGAAGAAAAACATTCACATAATCATTTTAACCCTAAATTGATCTAACAAACTGATTTTCATCATTTTGATCAAAACAACTTTGAATTTTAATGATTATACAATATTTTTCAATTTAACAGTTTATCACTTAAGCACAAATTTGACATTTGTATGATGAATTTGTTTATCATGTTTTAGTTCAGTTTTAACAAGTATTAATCACTTTTAAACAGACATTTCATCATTTTGATGTTTAACATTTAAGAGCTTTCAAAGTTCATCAATGGCGATTTTGACTGTTATGACAATTTTGATTGATTCAGTTGGTTTTAAGGTGTTTTGGTGCAAATGAGTGATTGATTGTTGATGATCGACAGATTTTATACTTAAAACAACATTCGATTTAGGTTTTAACACACACAATCAAAGTGTCGATTCAATGATCAAAACACTGTTCATCATCGTTTTTCATTTTATCGGTCGATTTGTAGATTTATCAAGAACAAATCACAAGGACAATACCTTATTCAGTCGATTACACTTGTTACAGAACAATGACTGAATATGATAATCAAAACGATTTAGGTACGGGGGATTTGCTTGAAAGTGAATGTGAAAAATGATAAGTGTTTGTGAAGAGGCGGGTTTTTATATCGTTAAAAATTAGGTCAAACATGAGGTGCCGGGTCAACAAATGGGACGGGCAAGCTTAAAAAGCCCAATAAGCCTTGCCGGGTCAAGCACTGTTGATCCGTGTCATGCACTGTTGTGACGGGTCATGTACTGTTTGGACAAGTCGCAACATGTGAAACATACTTGACGGGTCAAACACTGTAGAGACGGGTAAGTCACTGTAGTGACGGGTAAAGGTTAGGAACAACTACACCTGATGGGTTTTATTCATCACCCGGCAGAATAGTAGTCTTCATCACCCGGCAACACAGTTGCTTTTCTTTCATCCAGCTTGCTTTCTTCATCACCCGGCATGCCTTCTTCACACGGCAGCATTCTTCTTTACACGGCAACATTCTTCTTTACACGGCAACATAGTTGTCTTCTATATCACCCATCATGCTTTTCTTCATTACCCGGCAACACAGTTGCTTTTACTATTACCCGGCAACACAGTGTTATACATTCACACGGCAAGATAAGATTTCTTTTACCCGGCTGTATAATGACAACATATCTTCACCCGGCTATATAGTAACACAACTTCTCACCCGGTTGATATCTATGACCTTCACCCGGCTATATTTGACATGTTCATTGCCCGGCTACACAGTAGTCATAATATCTTCACCTTTTTCTCAATCACCCGGCTTGTTTCAATCCACAACATTACCCGGCTGAACAGTATGTTCATTACCCGGCAGAACAGTTGTATCTGATATCTTTGCCCGGCTACAACCTTTGAACGATTTTCTTCACTTTTTCTCGTCTGTTGACTTTTTCAACGGCATTTATTGCACCTGCAAACATTCTCGACACATTAATTAGACAAGATATCCTTAAAAAGAATTTGTCACATTAATTATCAACAACATTTAAACAAGTCAATAACATTAAATCTTCAATTAAATTCATTTTTCTTTTTCTTTTTGAAAAACATTTTGCACAACCAAAATTTCTATATCCCGAAGCAATTTCTTAAAAAAAAACAATTCACAAGACCTTGGGTTTGTTTTTAACACATCCAATACTTTTGCTTTTCATACCACATAATCTTGTTCATTCAAAACACACTTATTCAAAATATTTTTGGATTTTTGCAACAAATTTTTTTTTTAATTTATTCTCCCCCTAAACTTGAAATTTCTTGAAATTTTTAAGTTTATCAAGGATGTCGATGTGTCAATAAAGATTCCATATGCCTGCACACACAAAGCACACACATTAAAATAAAGACATATGCAATGCAATGAATCATAATATCGCAGTGAGATCATACCACACATTATCTGAACATGTTTTGCAAGTTTTGAATAGACATTTGACTTATGTTTGATTGAGTGATGATATGAAAACATACCAATTAGCTCGAGTTGACACACTTACTTTTTCAGTATCATGATGATATTTAAGGTTCGATTAGAATGACTTATGTGACCCACATGTATACATATGTCAACATATTTCCTTATCAATCACTACCTGAATGCATATTGCACAAAAACCTGGTCACTTACAGTCATACACAGTGTGGAATCTGGGTTCTATTCGGATTTGGTCCACTTTGGGACTTCTTTTTAATTCCATCTTTGGGAATTTTTCTTTCCTATTGTTCCCCTTGGGAATCTTCTGAATTCCTTTTTGGAATTTTTTTTTTGATTGGTGACGGTCCACATTTGGGACTCTTTTTGTTCCAATTTGGAATCTTTTGCTGCATCTTGAAGTTCAAAAGAGACTTCGTGTGAGACTTCAGGTCTGTGGGTACCACAACAAAGAAGCTCACGATGCGGTTCATCACACTGAATAGACTACATCATTACCCGATCATGCACAACTATCATCACAAGCAATGTATCAAAAGATATATTTCTAGACATGTATAACAATGGAACTTAACACAAAGATCATTAAGTTTATGTTTGTCAACAATCAACTTACTTTTTCAGTCTAATTGCCTGAGCTGTCTAGCACATCAATTAACATTCATCAGTCTTTATTAAAAATGATGTAACAAATAATGTCTAGTGTAACTATCATCTCTCACTTTTTGCAATATAGATTCTTATGACATGATATTTTCTTTTCTTTTTGCTTTTATATTTTGTTTTTGCTTTTCTATTTTCTTTTTCATGCACACACACAATGCAAAACATAAAATAAAAGACAAAGGAATCAATACTTGACATCAACTTATTATCTTTTTGGCTTTTATATTTTTCTGATTTTTTGTTTGTTTTAATCGAAAAATAGAATCAATCATGATTGATTAATCCTATGGATTGAATTAAGAATTCAAACCGGCCTGACAAAAAAGATTTTGTGAAAAGATCTGCCAGTTGTTTGTCGGTATGAACCTTAATCAAAATTATTAACCCTTTTTCAGAGTTGTCTCTTAAAAAGTGATATCGAATTTCGATATGTTTGGTTTTTGAGTGTTGAACAGGATTAGCAGTAATAAACATAGCAGCAGTATTGTCTATGTAAATAGGAGTTTTTAGAAAGTTAAACCCGTAGTCAAGCAATTGGTTTTGTAACCATAAAACTTGAGAACATCCTGCAGATGCAGCGATATACTCTGCTTCAGCTGTGGATACAGAAACATTGGTCTGCTTCTTGCATTGCCAAGAGACAAGCCTAGGACCCAGAAATTGACATCCACCAGTTGTCGATTTCCTGTCAAGAGCACAACCACCAAAATCACTGTCAGAATAGCTATATAATTCAAAATTTCCTTCGTAAGGATACCATAACCCAAGATTTGGTTTCCCTTTAAGATATCTGAATATACGCTTCACAGCAACAAGGTGCGACTCTTTCGGATCAGACTGATATCTGGCGCACACACATACAGCGTACATGATGTCTGGTCTTGATGCAGTAAGATACATCAGAGAACCGATCATTAATCTGTATAGTGTTTGATCAACTGCTTTGCCCTTTGGATCCGGTTGAATCTTGAAGTTCACATCAGATGGAGTTCGAATTGTCTGACAATCTTGCATCTTGAACTTCTTCAACAACTTCTCAACAAATTTTGATTGATTGATGAAAATTCCGTCAGCTGATTGTTTCACTTGTAATCCAAGAAAGAAGTTAATCTCTCCCATTGAACTCATCTGGAATCTAGACTTCATGATTTCTTCAAATTCTTTGCACATTGACGCACTGGTTGATCCGAAGATAATATCGTCCACATAAACTTGAACACACAATAAATCGTCATTCTCCCTCTTCATAAACAAAGTTGGATCAATCTGACCTCTTGTAAATCCATGTTCTAGTAAATGCTTGGATAATGTCTCATACCAGATTCTTGGAGCTTGATGTAGACCATAAAGAGCTTTACTCAACTTGTATACACGATGAGGATAGTCAGGATCTTCAAAACCCGGAGGTTGTCTGACATATACGTCATCTGTAATTGGTCCATACAGAAAAGCGCCTTTAACGTCCATTTGGAATACTTTAAACTTCATGAAGGAAGCATATGCAAGAAAAACGAGTATGGCTTCAAGTCTTGCGACCGGAGCAAATACCTCTTCATAATCTATGCCTTCTTCCTGAGTATATCCTTGTGCAATGAGTCTCGCTTTGTTTCTCACAACAATGCCACGTTCGTCTGGCTTGTTTTTGTACAACCATCTTGTACCTATCGCATTCTCTCCTTCAGGTAAGTCCACTAATTTCCAAACTTCCTGTTTGCGAAACTGAAGTAATTCCTCTTGCATGGCTTCAATCCAACTGTTATCTTTCAACGCCTCTGAAATGTTCTTTGGCACCACTTGAGATAGAAAACACGAATAAAGACAGACATTTGCTTGCTCAGTCTGACTTCTTGTAGTTCTCTGATTCAATGGCCCAATAATCTGAGAGACAGGATGTTTCTTGTGAATTCGATGAATTGGTATGTCACCTCCTTGCACTTGACTCTCCAGATTAGAAGTATTCAGATTTGGTAGATCTTGTAGAATGGAAGAAGTATGCGGAGTGAAATTCGGGACTTGATCCGGTGAATTGATGAAGTAATCAAATGATTCTGGAACAACTTCAACATTCGGATCGGATGATGATTGATTCTGAACGGATCCACCATCATTAGGAGAAACTTGCGGATTCACATCTTCTTCAAGATTGTTTGATTCTTGATCTTCATGAGAACCAGAAGGACCCGGAGCTTGACTGGATTTGACATGATCAGGATTGTGAAAAGACATGAATGGATATTCAGAACTGAGATTTCCATCATCGTCATTATCAGAATCGTCACTAAAACATCCCAAGTCGCCTGATTCTTTGTTTGTTTTTCCTGAAAAATCAAATAAGTTAGAATTGAAAGATTTCGATAACGAATCTAAATCAAATAACCATTCGGGACCATGAGCCACTAACGGAAACGAATTTTCTAAAAACTTGACGTTAATAGTTTCAATAACAGTATTTGTTTTACTATTAAAAACCCGATAAGCTTTAGAAACAGACGAATAGCCTAGGAAAAATCCATCGTCAGATTTTGACTCAAACTTCCCGAGATGATCATTCAAATTTAAAATCGATACAGGACAACCAAATGCTTTCAAGTAAGAAATATTTGGTTTTCTTCCAAATAACAACTCATAAGAAGTTTTCTGTTTATCTTGAACCAATAATGTTCTATTTTGTACAAAACACGCAGTAGCAATAGCTTCGTCCCAAAAAGTGATAGGGATTTTGGCATCTGCGAGCATGGATCTTGCTGCTTCAATTAGTGTCCGGTTTTTCCGTTCCGCAACCCCGTTTTGTTGAGGTGTTCTTGGCGCACTAAATTGTCTAGCAATTCCCTTTTCTGCACAAAATACATCAACATTAGTGTTCTTAAATTCAGTTCCATTATCACTTCTTAAAATTTTAACTTTGCATTCCAATTGATTTTCAACTTTGATGATAAATTCTTTTAATAAATCAGCTGTTTCAGATTTAGCATGCAAAAAATAAACCCAAGAAAATCTAGTGAAATTGTCAATAATGACAAAACAGTAAGACTTCTTTCCGATGCTTTGCACATTTGTTGGTCCAAAAAGATCCATATGTAGCATCTGCAAGGGTTTTGAAATGGAGTTTTCTTGCTTGGACTTAAAAGACATGCGATGCTGTTTTCCCTTCAAACATGCTGGACAGAGATCAGTTGTGGAGAATTTATTTGACGGTATTTCCACAGCATGATTTCCAGTCACCAAACGATTCATGTTTCTGAAGTTTGAATGGCCCAGCCGTCTATGCCAAATCTGACTCTCATCATTTGAAGCATGAGCAATGAGACAGGTTGTTTCGGTTTCAGCATCAATCTGCGACA
Source organism: Tagetes erecta (assembly GCA_030867185.1). NCBI lineage: Eukaryota > Viridiplantae > Streptophyta > Magnoliopsida > Asterales > Asteraceae > Tagetes > Tagetes erecta. The sequence goes on along the minus strand of CM061486.1, from coordinate 64,140,785 downwards.
TATCCAACTTGTATACATCACGATCTCTTGGAGCTTTAACCACTACCCACTCATTGTCAATCTTGAAACCTGGTTTAAGAATATAACAGAAAGAATCATCAAAAAGAGTTGAATAAGATTTATCACAAATTTGAGATACACTTAGTAAATTAAAGTTCAACTGTGCACAGTAGTTGACTTTATCAAAACTAATGATCCCATTCGAAACAGTTCCTTCTCCTGTGATTTTACCACCCGCATCACCTCCAAATGCAACGTGTGTACCATTTTTCAGCTTGAAATCATGAAGCAAGGCATGGTTGCCTGTCATATGCCGGCTACACCCACTATCAACGAACCATGAGTTGATAGGTCTTCTTGGGCGTACCTGCATTTCAACAATCACTTAGTTAGTTTGGTCAACCCAGGCCCACACGGTCTTGGGTTTTCCGAATCTATCTGCAATAGTAACTTGTTGATATTGAACGTTTTGAAAATTTGTTTCATTTAAGAGATTTTGATGCTGATAACTATTGTTTCGCCCATTGGCGTTCATTGACTGCTTTCTCCTCAAAGCACTAAACCTTTCCTCTAACTTAGGATCAAGGTTATTTTCAAACTTTTGATTTCTAACCATCAAAGCTCTTGGCTTAAAACTGTTAACCTGCACATTTCTTGATGAAAAGTTAGAAACAGAATTGTTTCGATTGAAATTTCTCAAAACCGGAGAATGACTTTGATTCATATTTTGAAAACCAAATGATTTATTTCTTTTAAAATCTGAAAACGGAGTCATTTCTCTTGTTGAGTTTGATCGAAAGAAACAATCCTTTGTGTCATGGTTTCTCCTCTCACAAATTTCACAAAATTTGTTATAAAAACATTCTTCTGAAGAATGGTTTCTTTTGTCACAGAAACTGCAGTACCTGTTAAAGAAACATTCAGCAGTAGCATGATTATATCTATCACAAATTTCACAATGTTTCTTGCTAATCCTAAAGAGCCGATTGTTAACTCTTGATGTTGAACCAAATCGTGATTCATTATCATGGTTGTTCGGTTTTAAATTAACGCTTTTCTGTGGAGACTTTGTTTGTGATTTTGATTGCATGGGACTTTGGTTCGATTTTAAATTGTTCTGTTTGGTCACCTTTTTGGATTCAATTCTCTTATCATTGACAGCGGAAGACTTAGGACCTGAACCTGTTTTCAGACCAGAGTTAGATTTGATTGGAGAATTGATTAGTTTACCATAAGATCCATTTAAATCAAACGTTCCTGCAGACACAAACTTGATTTTCTTACCTTTTGACACTTTCTTGACAGGTTTAACTTTGTCAGTTTTAACACTTTGAACTTTGGTGTTATCATTCGATTTTAAGACACTTTTGTCTTTTGACTGTTTCGTTTCAGATTGATTGGTTATTACTTTCGATTTCTGCTTCTTTGCAGTTGAAACTTCAGCCTTCTTCACTTCTTGCTTCTTGATCAACTGATCAGCAACTTGCGCCTTTTGTTCTTTCTTCCACCTGATGTATTCAGGATCATTGTATCCTGAGAATTCACCTTCATCCTTCACTGTTTCTGGCTTCGGATTCAGTTCCGGATATTCAACAAGTTGAATCAGAACAGGCTCTAATTTGTTGTCAGATTTGTTGCTAGCTTCATCATCAGCTTCAGTTGTCACATCATCTTCTTCTTTCAAGCTTTCAATCAACACCTCAGATCCTTCGGACTCGGATTTACTTCTTTGAATTTCTTTGAATTTACGTTCATTTTCAGGTGAATGATCAAATTCATTAAAGTTTTCCGGTAAGGTTTGAGTGATTGAATTTGGCATTGGTTCATGAGTAAAACCCAACCCGGTTTTGGTTTTGTTACCTCTTTCATTAATGAGTTGTTTGACCATGGTTTTACAACTTTTAACCTTTGTTAATTCAACTTGAGTGACAGCATGTGCAACTTTTTCTTGTTCAAAGTTCTTTGTCATTTCTTCAAGTTGTTTGGTAACAAGTTCCAGTTCTTTTAAAGTTTTGTTCCATGATTCTTTAAGTGACAAAATCTTCTCATCAGAAATTTTATGATCAATTTTAAGTTGTTCATGAAGTTTTTCATGTTTACTTAATTTATCACCAATTTTAAATGAATGAGTTCGATAATGTTCTACTTGTTGAATGCATTGTTCAGAACATAACCTTTCTTTCACATCTATGGGCAATGGAACATAGTTAGGGGGTAAGTCATTACTAACCTTTGTTGTTCGGTAGAAGATGAAGACTCACTGGATGTAGCCATTAACGCAACTTCAGATTCAGATTCTTCAGTAGGATCAGACTTTGCACTCCAGTCATAATCTTCAGAATCTTCACTAACATCTTCAATCATTTTTCCATCCCCTTCTTCAGACCAGTCTTCTTCGATTTCACATACCAGCTCCAAACTTGACGTAAGATCAGAAGTGAATTGTTCTGCATATGCACTCCAATCATAACCGTCTTTTACACTCACTACCAGTGCTTTTGTTTGATCTTCTGGTTTCTTTCCTTCGTCCTTCAATTCCGGCATGGGAAGACTTTGGTATGGTTTCTGAAAGTAACGTTGATTTCTGCTTTGGTAGCTTGAAGACTGTTGTGAGCTTTGACCTTGACCTTGATTACTTGAACTAGCTTGGTCATTGAAATTTTGATTCTTGGGAGCTTTGCATTCTCTTGAGAAATGACCATACTGGTTACAATTGAAACATCTGGCCTTTGATTTGTCAAAACCAACAGTTTTGTTTGCATGAGGCTTGTAGCTTCGGTTAACATATGCATGCTTCTGCGTTCTATATGCAACCATTACCATTTGCCAGTTTAAATCCATCTCCTCAATGTCAACTGGATCCATCTCAAATAAGTCTTGAAGGACAACGTCCATTTGACTTAAGTGACTCCCTTGGTATGCCTGGAAACTTGCCATAAAAGCTGTGAAGGCAGTTTTTGTTTCGTCATCTTGCAACAGAATGTTCATTACATCTTTCACCTTGGCTTGAACATTTAAACTTTGACTGTCTGACTGATTCTTCAGATTCTGATTTTGAACTTGAGCTCTTGGTGGAGATTGAGGTTGAGAATAAGTTGGTGATCTTGGAAAGTATGATGAATCAGTGTAGAAGCTTGCACCAACAAATAAGTCACCCTCTTCTTCAAACTTCATTGCATCTTGTGCAAGAAATGCATTCTCCACAGTATTGGCAGGATTTACCACATACTTATACTGAGTTTGTGAGCTTGATCTATCAGTATTTCTTGATCCTTCGTCAATCTCAACTTCTTCAATCTTTCCAATAAGCAGATCTAATTCCATTGGAAATTTCTCAGTATGTTTCAACAAAGTAACAGTCTGCTTCCATGATGATGGTAAAGCACATAACAAACGATCATTCAAGTCTTGAAGTTCAGTCTTAACTCCGAGGTTTGACATCTCAGTAGTTAAGTGAACAAACCTGTTCATCATCTGGTGCACTGTTTCTCCATTAATATGCTCGAACAACTCCAATTGCCTTTTTAACTTTGATTTCTTCAAACTTCTCAATTGTTCTCCTCCTTCACATATCGACTTAAGTGCCTTGAAACATGTATAACCAGTCTGATATGCATCCAATCTCGACAGAACTTGTAGTGGCAGTCCCTTGCACATTAAAGAATAAGCTTTGCTATCATTCTTTACTTTCCTCAAATCTTCTGCTGACAAATTATCTTCTGGATAAGGTTCAGTAGAGTCTTTGGTGTAGGTACTTGCACTATCTGGAGCAGTCTGAGTTGGAATATGAGGACCTTTTTCAATGGACTTCCATAAATCATTGTCAATAGAACACAAATGATGTCTCAACCTGATTGTCCAGTTCTTGAAATCTGCATGATTGACAAGTCTAGGAACACGGTTATCAGAATCATCAGTAGGAGCCATTTTAACAATTTTTAAAGAAAAATATTTTTGGTTTTTGTTAATTTTTGAAAAGAAATAGTTAAAATACTAAAATAAAGACAAGTAATTAAAGACAAGATAAGAAAACAAAGATTAAAACAACTAAAAATGAGTCACACGGCTGAACAGTGAAAATCCTTCTTCACCCGGCTAAACAGTAGCTTTGTTCTTCACCCGGCAGAGAAAGTCTTTACACGGCTAAACAGTTACACGGCTCAACAGTTGTAAAACTTTTGTTCTTGACCCGGCTGAACAGTTACCCGGCAGAATAATTAACCTTGACACGGCAATACTCTTTGACCCGGCTTGAATGTTGACACGGCAGAAAGGCTTTACCCGGCTGAACAGTTGTCGATCACACGGCAATGTTGTTTACCCGGCTACACAGTTTGATGATCACCCGGCTGAAATCTCTTAATCACCCGGCGTAACAGTGTATTACCCGGCACAACAGTTGTTGATCCGGCTGAACAGTAACACCTTTTCTTCGTCAAATTCTTTACCCGTCTAGCACAAATTCCCTTACACGGCTGCACAGGACCTAATTGTTCTTCAATCTAAGTCCAAAGGAAATTGTCTAAGTCAAATTTTATCACCCGGCAAGTTAATCTTCAACCAAGATCATACTGTTCATCATCTTTTCCATGAGAATTGTTTTTCAGGGTTTTGTCAAAACTTGTCCAATTCGTTCAAAATTCACACACAAGCTGTGAAATGGTCCGATTATCAATCCCAAATCTCAATCAATCCAAAACATGATCAAATTTGAGCAAAATTCGATCGAACAGTAAATTTTTCTTTCTTCTTAATTCCTCAGATCTGATGATAATCTGATGGAATCTGCACAATCGTTGAGAATTAGAAGTGATTGCGATGATAAATCACAACTAAAAACAGCAACAATTCATTCAGATCATGATATTTGAGCAATATTGTAGTGTTTTGCTTAAGAACAGCGAAGAACACAATACCGAAAGCTCTGATACCAATTGATAGGTTCAATTGGATCGTGAATATCGCTCAATGACCAGAATAACATAAACACAAACACAGTTTAATCATTAACACAATTCATACTAATAATTCTCTTTGTATATTGATGATCAAAGCAGTATTGTGATACAAGGTGCAGGAGAAAATAAATCACACACACAAGTTCTCTCTCTTACGTGAAAATGTGATCTAGCCTCTCTCCTCACACTCTCTCACTACATGCTTTAAAGCAAACAAATACAAGTTTAAGGAATATAACAAAATAGACCCTAAACTATATACAAACATATAAACAAAATACAAAGTAAATCTTAATCTAGGAAATAGCCCTAACAATTAGTTAATAATAGTGAATAACATATTGCTAAAGTAGTAATATTTGAAAATAAAAAATAATTTAATAAAATATTTAAATCCTCTATTGACAATAAGGGGTGGGGTAACTTTGTAGAAATGTAACAAAGTTTGATAATTGTTCCAATTAAATACCTTAAGTTTCTTTTTTCTCTCTAAAGTCACTAATGTTTTCATTAAATGTTTCAATCATATTTAATAATTTTACGAATATTTAAATTTTTTAAAATTGAGTTGGGCAAATGGAATAATAATTTGAATACTATTTAGTGATTATTTTATGAAAAGATTTGGAAAACCTTTTAATCAATTAGTTAGGAACTAAATTTAGAAATTCCTTATTTATTAGAACTCATGGATGAAAACTATATTTTATAGATTCTTGAAAAGTCAATATGAATGGCGGGATCATAAGTTTTTGGGCGGGAATTGAATGCTAACAGTGGCTCCATTGAATGCCAACAGTGGCTCCATTGAATGTCATGTGACATCCAAAAACCTCTTTTATTAGAAGGTATAGATAGATTGCAGATTGCAAAACGTTAGATTATTTTTCTACTAGGTTTAATTTCCGTGTGTTACACATGGATTAAATAACAATATTTAAACTATATATAACAAATATATTTAAAATTTGTAATATTTAAAATTTTGTAAATATTTTATATATATATATATATATATATACATATATATATATATATATATATATATACCATTAATCATAATATTTTTGCTCCATCAACTCTTACTCTCCTATTTAATTTTTCCCATAGACTTTTTTTTATACATTCATCTAATTTTCCCCTCAATTTCCCCCTCAAAAAAGGCTTTGGTGGTCCTCTAAAACCTTAATTTATTAGATAGACTAGGTTTAATACCCATGTATGCACACGGGTTAATATAATCAAATAAATATTTTAAAAAATAAATAATATTTAAGTAATTATTAATGATTTTTTAGATTACACATGAATGAATAAGTAAAAATAATTTGGTAATAAATTAAAAAATATATTCATTTTTTTATATTTTTAAGTAAACAAAAACTATTAATATTTTAATTTTAAAATTACATAGAAAAACCAAAATAACAAAATTGGTTATTAATGAAATTAAAAAAATTAAAATAGAAACTAATAGGTGACACCTTTAAGTTTTGCCCATTATTTTTTATTCCCCTAATTTCCCCCCACATTCTTCCCCCCGAAACAACATTGGTGGCCCCCTAAAACCTTGATTTATTATATAAATTACTATAATATACAAGTTATAAAATTCGGATTATTACACATGATATTTAATATCATTTCCATGTATATGCCTGAAAATAATGAAATATTATCTATATAAAATAAAACTTAAATATTATGTATAGAAATTTAAATTTTAGTTTGGATACGTCTCTGACACACCACAATTGATTGTTGATCTAAATTTATAAAAGTCTAATTTACGTACCGGATGTACTAGAAATAAACGATTACAAGTGAGGACTACTAAATAACTAAAAGTAGAACTACGATTCTCTAATATCCCTCAAGCGAGATGGTGATGGCCCAAATCGAAGCAACTTATTCAAACTGCGGATGAGGTGTTATTGAAATTGAAGAGCAAATTTGCCATCCAGCCTTGAAGATTTAAGCCAAAAAACTCCGACAATTTAATCTCCCTTACCTCCCGAGGAATGCCAAGCTGAGCATCCGAATTAGTGTGTGGACCAGAAAACCCATGGAGGACCAGTTTTGGGATGGAAGAAGCATCAGGAATATGTTTTGGTCCTTGACCAACCAAAATTTCATCAGTAGACTCTTGAATCTGATTCTCAAACCTCTGGGGCATTTCATCAAACACTTGGTGGGCAAACTCAAGGTTTGAGAAATTAACACATGTAGATGCTGCACAAACGCTTCCCAAATCGCCAATAGAACTAAGTTTGTTTAGGGAAGTGATCATACTTACCTCATAATCCAAATCACAGGTTTGATATGTAATCCCATTTGATGCTATTCCGTTCACAGTTATCGTCATTCCGAATTGGTGATCAAATGAATTTTTGTCAGATTTGGACCTGATGGAAGCAACTGGAGTACCTGGGGTCGGAAAACCGGAACCCTGTCGTTTTATCCAAGCAAGTACCACCTTCCGAAATTCACTAGATTCGGCTAGATCGTCTTCCAATACCTTCAAAGTGTTTTTGATTTCATCGACAACACCTTGAAGTTGTTTGATCTGCTTTTCCTGAGCATCTAAACGTGTATTGATGAAAGTTTCCATGGAAGAAGAAAGGGAAGCGGCAGGTCTAGGGCAGGTCGGACCAATGATAGATACTCAAATCTGATTATGACAATTGTATTCAAAAGTAAAAGCCAAACTGTAATTGGATTGATAGTGTAATGAAGAAGATGATCCAATCGGATCTACAGACTCAAACCACCACCGAAATGGTCTAGGGCAATGCCCTTCTCAATGCCTAGCAAAGAGCCTAACAAACTCACTAATACTCTTCCTACCTCCCTAAGAGTTATTGATACCTATTTATAAATATAAAAGTTGCACTTGACCCCCTCCTAAAATAGACAAATGACATTTAGACTAGAAACTAGAACATGATTCCTATCATTTAGTGTGTAATATATTTCCAAGATGAAACAAGTTCTTTCAAGAAAAAGTGATAACCAAGATCTATGTGTTTTGCATGTTTGTGTGCAATAGGGTTTTGGAATAGTGCACTTTGATAGTCATACAAAAGGGTCAGGCGGTCATGTGGTAATGCATGAAGTTCACGTAGTAGTCATAAAAAAGTAATTTCAGCCGTAGTGTTGGCCATTTCTCAATATTCCGACTCACAACTTGAGCGGGATACTGTGGGTTGTTTCTTGGCATGACAAGGTTACCACCCAAATATATGGAATAGCCATAGGTAGATTGTCAGGTCTCAAGGTAATTGGGCCAGTGCGCATCGGAGTAGCCAAGAATGTTTGTTTTGGGCAGTTTGGGGAAAGTAAGCCCAAACGATATGGTACCTTTGATATATCAAAGGATGCGTTTAACTTCATGATAGTGTGTGATGGTTGGTACTTTGAGGAATTGACTAACTTGGTTGACGGCATATGTTATATCCGGGTGTGTGATGGTTAAATACCGGAGTGCTCCAACAATAGAACGATATGGTTCTCAAGTGGACGAGAAAGAGACATTGTTGGCCAATGGAGTGTGGGTCGGCTTAGCATTCAACCTCTTGGTCTTTTGCATAATTTCTGTTGCATAATTGGACTGATTTAAAACAAACCATTAGGTGTGTGAGTAACCTCAACAAGAAAATAATTTAGTTTCCCAAATTGATAGCAAATTCCTTGTATACCCTTAGTGTGCTGTGCAAGTTCTTGGAATTTACTCTTCTTTACGGCCACTAATGAAACTGTTATTCAACTTGGAGTTTATTTGTTACCTAGGTTGTTTCTATGCTTGCATTTCTTATGAATAAAGTTGTTATTTTCCTATAATGTGTTTTTTTTGTAGAAGTTTACGTATACAGAGGGGCATACAGAGATGGAGAACTTGTGATGGCGATTGAGGCGATTTTGGCGATTTTGGCAAGCTAGGGTTTGCATGATCTTAATTGTGTTCGTGAATTGGATTCTCTATTTCCTTATCTTGTTTACCTGTTCGATTTGATTCTGATCTTGTGTAACAACCCTGAGATAACGTGGTTCTTTACCATATTGTTCGAGTGTTGTTAGCAAGCATTAGGGTTTTCGATTAGGGTTTTTTCTGAATGTTTCTGATTATTGCCACGATCATCTACGTTCTATTTCTGATTGCTTAGTAGGTATGTAATTGAGAGCGGCTGTTTAAATATAGTTTAGCTTCTTGATACGAATCCTATTAACCTCTTAAGAATTAGAGTGGTTGCGATCTGGTTAGTTCTGGGGTTTGTGTTCATCGGATATATTCATGATGGGCAAGAACTCATTGGCGGCTAAGGTGACTAACATTGATGGGTTACCGAGGAGAGGATTGTTAAGAAAACATGGTTCCATGTTGAAGGCGGATGGTATTGACGCAGGTTCAGCTAAGGGGAGAACGAATGAGATGGTTAAAAACCTAAAGGAGCCGGGTGAAGGTCTGAATGAGACGGGTGAAGTTGGGGAGGAGACGGGTGAAGTTGGTGAAGGTGGAGGGGAGCCGGGTAATGTTGGGGATGGTCTGAAGATTGGTGACATGGCTAGAAGTGTTGACCCGGCTTTGAAGATTGATACAGTTCTACATGTTGACCCGACAACTAGGAAGGGTGACATGGATGTACATGTTGACCCGGCTATAACTAGGAAGGTTGACCCGGCCACAACGAGTAAGGTTGACATGGCTAGGCAGGTTGACACGGCTGTACATGGTGACCCGGCTGTTGACATGGCGAGAGTTATTGACCCGGCTATTAATGTTGATAGGATTGACATGGCTAGATATATTGACATGACTGAGAATGTTGGGGTTCATGCGGGTAACACTGTTAACTCCTATGCTGATATGGCTAAGAAAGTTGGGGTGTCTGATCAATTGGGAACAAAAGTGAATTTTAGATATATGGTGAATGCTGAATCGAAGCAGGTATTTGATGTCGTGCTTCCAAAGGACTCAATTCGGGCAGTTTGTAATAAACTGGAGTTTACGTTGTATGGCTATTTTCTAGGGGATAGGATGGCGTATCCTGTGGTAGAGTATTATGTTCGTATGAATTGGAAAAAATATGGTCTCCAGAAGTCTATGATGAATGCGAATGGATTTTTCTTCTTCAAGTTTATTCACAAGAAAGGTATGTTGGATGTTCTGGAAGGTGGCCCCTGGATGATTCGAAACAAACCTATTATTCTTAATGTCTGGTCTCCGAACTCAAAGCTCCATAAAGATGACATTAAGACGGTGTCGGTTTGGGTAAAGTTACATGATGTTCCCTTAGTGGCTTACACGGATGTAGGTTTGAGCCTATTAGTCTCACAAATTGGGACTCCTAGGTTACTTGACTCATTTACTACTTCGATGTGTACTAATGCTTGGGGAAGAAGCAGCTTTGCTAGAGCTCTTGTTGAAATATCAGCTGACATGGAATTTAAGGAAGAAATTACTATTGCCGTTCCTGATCTGGAGGGTGATGGTTTTGGGTCGGCTAAGGTGTCGGTGGAATATGCGTGGAAACCTCCTAGATGCGGCCAGTGTTGTGTGTTTGGTCATAATGAGGATGGATGTCCTTTACAGGTGAAGCAGGACACCAAACCTAGTTCAAAAATGGATAGTGAGGGTTTCAGGGAGGTAAAGAATAAAAAGACAGCCAGGAGAAACGGAATTCAAATTAAGAAACCGCAGTTTGAATATCGTCCGGTGGTTAAAAAAGATGGGAAAAACAATGTCAGAGAGACGGATAGGCGCAATGAGAATAGGATGAAGTTGAAGGAGCCAGTTGTGGATAACGTCGTGTCTGATAACCCATTTAGTCTCCTATTGGATGAGGGTGAGAACAGAACTGGGGAGGATAGAACGAAGGGTAATTTGGAAAATGGGATTAATCAGCTGGATTCGGATTCGGATGTTGATGAAGTTCTTGATATGGATAGCGGTATGGCCAGGTTTGTGCAAACTACTTCGCTAAGGGATAAGAATAATTTCAAAGGGGCAAGCACTCCTTCTACATCAGGTTTCAATGGTTAGTATGGCCGCTTGGAACATTAGGGGTTTGAACCGAGCCCCAAAACAGAAGGAGGTTCGTCAGGTTGTTAGAGATAATAAGTTGAGTTTGTGTGCTATCTTGGAGTCTCATGTGGAATTGGATAGACTAACGGGGGTTTGTGATAGTGTGTTTAAAAGATGGGATTGGACGTCAAATGGAAATATGTGCTCGAAGGGGTCCAGGATTATATTGGGATGGGATCCCCTCATTATGGATGTTATGGTTCTTGCTCAATCGGATCAGGTTATGCATATTCAGATTTGTTTTAAGCTTGATAAAAGGAGGCTATTCTGCTCTGTTGTTTATGCTGCCAATTATTATGTCCATAGAAGGGAGTTGTGGGCTAGTCTATGCAGACATAGTATGGTGGTCAAGGGTGAGCCCTGGGTCATGATGGGGGACTTTAATTCAGTTTTATTTTCTCACGATTCATATGCTGGGTCGTCAAGTTCTACTATTGGCATGAGAGAGTTTATGGATTGTATTAACCAGATTGAGATGATTGATGTTAATAGGTCTGGAATGCAATTCACTTGGAATCAAAAGCCCAAACAGGGTAAGAGAGTGTTCAAAAAAATTGATAGGATTATGGCGAATGTTCGATTTACTGATATCTATCCTACGTCCGGTGCTATTTTTCAGCCGAATGGTATTTCCGATCACTCTCCCTGTGTTCTTAGAATCCCGGAAGTGGAACGTTGTAGACCGCCCCCATTTCGATTCGCAAATTTCCTTACTTATAAACCGGAATTCAAGGATATTGTTGCTAAGATTTGGGGTATGAATATTGGTGGGGTGCCCCAGTTCAGAGTAGTTAAAAGGCTTAAACTTCTTAAATCTCCTTTAAGGGGCTTATTATACATGCAGGGAAATCTTCACTCTAAGGTTGCAGCCATTCGTACTCAGCTTAATCAAATTCAACGTTTAATTGATGATGATCCTATGAACCTGGAGTTACAGTCCCAGGAGTCTAAACTTCTTGCTTCATTTAATAAGGCAAGCCTGGATGAAGAAAGATTCTTGAAGCAGAAAGCGAAGGTGCATTGGTTGGCTGTGGGGGATGCTAATACTAAGTATTTTCATAATACACTGAAGTGCAGAAACCATAGAGCGCGGATAGACGTCATTACTGATAGCAATGGAAGTCTGCATGAAGGGAAGGCGGTTCCCAAGGCGTTTGTTGACCATTATGTGGGGTTTCTGGGAAAGGAGGATATTTCTATTATCCCCATAACTCCGGAGTTGTTTGATGTTCGGATTGATCAGGTTGTGGCTGTTAATATGATTCGAGAGGTGACGGTGGATGAAATCAAAAGGACTATGTTTGCTTTTGGTGATGATAAAGCTCCTGGCCCAGATGGGTTTACAACTGCGTTTTATAAGAAATCATGGGATATTGTGGGCAAAGATGTATGTCTCGCTGTGCAGGATTTTTTTCGTGAAGGCAAGTTACTTATTGAGATGAATCATACTCTGATTACTCTTATTCCCAAGGTTGAGACTCCCTCTTTTATTACGGATTATAGACCGATTGCTTGTTGTAATGTTCTGTTTAAGTGCATTACTAAGATTCTAGCGGATAGAATGAAGGAGAGCCTGAGTAATATTATTAGCTCTAATCAATCTGCTTTTATTCCGGGGAGAAGAATTTCTGATAATATTTTATTAACCCAAGAACTCATGCATAGATATCACCTGGACAGTGGGCCCCCAAGGTGTGCTTTCAAGGTTGATATTCAGAAAGCTTATGATACTGTGAATTGGAAATTCTTGAAGACGGTTTTATTGGGTTTTGGTTTTCATCCTATGATGGTTAATTGGGTCATGATGTGTGTTACCACGGTTTCCTTTTCTATCTCGGTGAATGGCAGTCTGCATGGGTATTTTAGGGGGAAACGTGATCTACGACAGGGAGATCCAATGTCCCCGTATCTATTTACTATGGTTATAGAGATCCTTACTTTGGTGTTGAGAAGGGTTGTTTCATTGGACTCGTCTTTCAGATTCCATAATAGATGTGAGAAGATTCATTTGATTAATTTATGTTTTGCAGATGACTTATTTCTGTTTTCTAGAGGGGATTTGAACTCTGCAAAGGTTATTATGAAATCTTTAACGGATTTTGCAAGCATGTCTGGGTTGAGTCCGAGTAACCAGAAAAGTACTATATTTTTGTAATGTTCCTATGCAAATCAAGAACAGTATTCTGAATATTATGCCTTTTGTGGAGGGTAAGTTGCCGGTTAGGTATTTGGGTGTTCCGCTTGTGGCGTCTAGAGTGAGGACTTCGGACTGTCGGGCTCTTATTGAAAAAGTTGATAATCGTATTGGTGACTGGAAGAACAAGTTGCTTTCCTTTGCTGGTAGGTTTCAACTCATTAACTCTGTTATCGCTTCTCTTCATGTGTTTTGGTCTTCTGTGTTCATCCTCCCAATCCGGATTATGCATGATATTGAGGCTAAAATGCGGGATTTCTTATGGGCTCGGGGTCCTTTAAAGAAGGGTCGTGCAAGGGTTGCTTGGAAGGATGTTTGCATGCCAAAAAATGAAGGTGGTCTGGGAATCAAACGCGTCAGGGATATGAATAAAGCCATGATGTCGTATCACATTTGGAGCATCATCTCTAATCGTTCCTCTGTTTGGGTGGATTGGATCAAGCAATATAGGTTGAGGGGGAGGAATTTTTGGAGTGTAGAGGTCCCTAGAAATTGTTCTTGGGGTTGGCGTAAAAGTGGGGAATGGTAGCAATACGTCTGTTTGGTATGATACTTGGTTTGAAGGGGGTCCATTTATTGAGATGTTGTCGCACAGGGATATTAGGAATGCTGGGTTTTCGTTGGAGGCTAAAGTGGTTGATATATATAGGGATGGTAGTTGGAGATGGCCATCTTCTTGGTTAAATATGTATCCGATTCTTAACCAGGTCATCCAGATGCAGTTATATCCATATACATTGGATCAGTATTTCTGGAAAACGGGCTCGAAGCTGTGCTTGTTCTCTACTAAGGAGGTGTGGGATTGTATTAGATTACGTGGTCCTATTGTTGACTGGGTCAGAGGGGTTTGGTTCTCTCAGTGTGTTCCGAAGCATGCCTTTCTGTTATGGTTGGTGATGAGGGAGAGATTACTCACCCAAGACAAGATTCTGTCATGGGATCTGGCTAGAAGGGGGAATATGAACATGATGTGTTGTCCGCTTTGTTGCAGGAATTTTGATTCTCATGACCATTTGTTCTTTGAGTGTTCATTTGCTACTAGGGTTTGGGATCTTACAAAATCTGTGGCTAGATTGCAGCACCTGTCGAACAACAGATTGGATATCATTGATTGGATAAGGTCGGCTTATTCGAAGTCATTGCATCATGTGGTTGGTAAGCTATCTATTGCAGCTGCTGTCTATTTGGTTTGGCAGGAAAGAAATAACCGGTTGTTCAAGAATCAGACACGGCCCCCGGAAGTGGTAGCTGAAGAAATCCGCAATACAGTTCGTTGCAAGTTGTTGGGCCTTAAGTGTGACATCTGCCCCAAATCCAAACCCGAATGCCCGACTCAAACCCGAAGTTACCAATCTTTAATTGTATTCATATTTATTTTTCTGAAATGTAACGCTTCGTCATTATTAATATGAATAAAAAAATGTGTCGAGTTTTATGGTATATCGTTTTTGAATAAAAACGATCGAACTACTATATAACGTTTACTAATAAATACAAAAATCTCAAAAATATATACATTGTATTTTATAAAGATTATTAAAGATAAGTAGTATTAAGCCTCAAAATAACCATTTAACGTCAAACGCAATTTAAACCTTCAAACGTCAAGTTTATAAACGTCACAAGTTAACGAGTTTAAGTTGGTTTGTTAAGTTAAGATTTTGTGCCAAAACCGTCAAAGTTTAAACTTAGAGCAAAGTTAAAACTCACTTTATCTAACAAACAAAACATCAGGGGCCAAAACTGTAACTTGCTTTTGAACCCAAACTCCCCCCCCTTGCCCGTGTTTCCGGCAACCGCAATTCCGGCCAGATTGGCCGGAAAACCCACAAACTCCGGCGAGCTCTCAAAAAACTCGTTTTTAGCACATTTCAACTAACCAAACCTATACAAAATCATCCCAACGCTATTCTAAGCATGTTACGAACACCTAATTGATTTTTAATCACCTAAATATGGGTCAATTTCTCAATCCAAAATCGGGTAAAAAAAACCACTTTATCAAACGACTAAAAACGTATCTAATTTATGATTTCATTCAATCCCATACGTCCTCTCGATGTCTTGTATTCATTATCAACTATTAATTGAACCCAAACGATCCGAATTATCCAATCAATTGCTAATTTCGGTTCATGCTCAACTCTAAGTCAAACGACAACAACCCAGCAACTAAAACACAATTCAACTTACCTGCACCTCTCTCATTACTCGATTTCACTCTCTGTTAATCCAATTTCAATCAAAATCATCAGAATCTTTGTCGTTGATTCCTAACACGTCGCGGGCTGTTCATCGTCGTCTTCAATCCAAATCGATCGAAACCAAGTAAGTTTAATACATTGAAATGATCGTTATAATGTATAGATTAAAAGCCCTATGGTCTTCTGGATTCAATCATCAAATTAAGAACGAATTGGTTGATTTTCAAATCTAGGGTTTATATGGAAATGGGTATACTTGTGTAGTAAGGATTAAAACTATTTCCGTCTGTTTAAAGAAACAAAAAGCGCGCCTGGTTCAGTGGTAAGGCCGCTGTAATTGACGCGTAGGGTCGTGGGTTCGAGTCCCACTGTGACCACTTTTTAGTTTTTATCTTTTTAACCCCCTTACTTCTAAGTTATATATATATATTTTTCAAGATTGTATATAAATAATATATCAATTATAAAACTAGAAATTGTTTATTATAAAAAAATATATATTTACATCTCGTACCTAAATCCCCAAATTGGACTTTAAAGCCCTAAATTGGATTTTTAAACCCTAAATCCTCAAATTGGACTTCAAAACCCTAAATTCTCAAATTATATTTTGAAACCCTAATTTTCAATTTATAATTTAAAACCCTAAAACCCCAAATCCAAAACCCTAGAATTTCTAAGTTCTTGATTCTAGTTACTATGTTATTTGTCTCGTTTCTAAATTAGGTTTTCCCGGTTAATTAGGTGATTCTAATATCTGGGCGATCCTCGATTCTATTTAGTTACTTTCTTGCGTTTGCTAGTATCTATATTGTTCAGGTGAGTAAACTCACTCCCCTTTTTCCATTTTACTATTTTGGGGCTGAAATATGTCTTTTACTATATTGCGTTTTCTATTCGTTTTCTAAAAGAGATCATACAAATATGTTAATCTAGTTTGGTCGCTTGATGCAATCTTATGTGTTAGTTAAAAGTAGTTTTATTGCTTTGTAAACCCACCGGTACAATGTTAGCGCTAATGGTTTGACAAACTCACCTGCTTGTACAACATCGATAGGTGATTTAAACCCGGCCTTTCTAATTCCATGTTTGCTATGTAGAGATGCTATGTTGCTATACTATGTTGCTATGCTATGATGCTATACTATGCCATGTCCCTAAATTGCTAAATGATGACTTATATCGAGACGGTAAAACGACGGTTATTAAAAGTTATCATTATTTATTACATGAGTGGTTCTCATGACAAATGGCTAAACGAGATACTATGGTTCCTATTGTGGTTGGTGTGCTATTCTATTCTAGGGGTCCTGGTAGGGTGATATTACAAAATTACTATACATATGGGATTGCGCAGCATATCTTGTTGATCTCGGATTTCAATACTATTACTATTCAATTTGGGTTTTACTCACTAGCTTGTGTAGCTAACTTTATTTTCATGTATTTCAGGTGGCGCGTGATTTTGGCTTGTTTCTTTGCTATTCAAGACATAGGGACTTGGACCTAGAAATAATACTAAACATGACTATTTCATTTACTGCTATTATGAATTTGTCGTTTCGCATTTAAGACTTGGGTTTTGCCAAACTTATGATAATAATTATTAGACTTTAATAAAAGTAACACCATGTGCTTTGTTTACTATGGATATCCAATTCTATGACAGCCCGGTGTTTTCCGCCACCGGGCGGGGTGTCACAATTGGTATCAGAGCCATGGTTATAGAGAACTAGGATAGGGTATTAGAAACACACCGACCTAGACTATAACCTAAGAGTCCTTAGTGCAAATTGATGTGCTTAGAGAACTCTTCAGAATTTATTTATTCATTTATTTATTTATTCTATGAACCGTTCTATGTCTTTTCTTTATCTCAATTCTTAACCGATTTCGCGAAGGAGCTACAAGAGACTCGTCTGTAAGATTAGGATCTTTCTCTTTGTGGAATCTCGTCATCGTCTTAAGTGAGTTTGAAAACGTGGGAAACGTGTGCAATCTGGAAGGGGGAACGCCTGTATCACGGACATCCTGTCTAAGGCAAGCATTTCGTATAAATCTCTTTAAGAGACCTGTATGCTTACCTGGGGATGTACGAGATGAGTGTGAACCTATAGGCTAAAGCACGCTTTCTCGAATACGTTGAAAACGAACTTAACACTTTGATAAGTCTTGAGTGTCCAAACCCAGACACATTCCTAAGCCTTCAAATTCCATTTAATCATTTTTTTTCTAATATTATCATTTTTCTATAAATTCTAATCATTTCTATGAGTTCTTTGTGATTTTAAAATGTCACCCTAAACTATTTGATTGTGTTTCTATGGTTTCTAAATGATTACTATGAAGTGTTTTCTAAGGAGATTCTATGATATTTCTAAATACCATTCAAATCCAATAAGTGTTTACTATGAAATATGTTTTAAAAAAGAATGTTCCATGTCTCACGAAATCGTTTTCTATCTTGTAGAATGGCGGGTAGAAATCAACGACTTGCTAATACTATCGCAACCCAGATGGCCGGTATTTTGCCTGGGCTTGTGAATCAACTCAACGCAGCGAACCAAAATAACCAGCCCAGGTGCACGTTAAAGTATTTCAATTCTTGCGGGCCAACCAAATTCTATGGCAATGAAGGGGCCACGGGGCTTCTTCAGTGGTACGAGAGTATGGAAAGTACTTTCACCAATTGCGACTGTCCCGAGAACCTCAAAGTTCGTTATGCCACCAGTGTCCTTCAGAAGGGTGCTCTGACTTGGTGGAACGACGAAAAGCGCAGGCTAGGTGAAGCTGTTGTTACTGCTCTTACTTGGGCGGCATTCAAAACTACCATGACCAACAAGTACTGTCCTCCCAGTGAGATCCGGAAACTGGAGGGCGAGTTCTAGGCATTGAAACAAGACAGTGGCGAAAACGTAGCCTACAATGATCGCTTCTCCCAGCTTAGCACTCTGTGTCCCAACATGGTTACCCCGGACTCCCGGGGAATTGAACAATATATCGGGGGTCTACCGATGACTATTCAGGATGCGGTTTGGGGAAGCAAGCCAGCCACTGTGGGTGAGGCCATGACCCTAGCAGGTCGTCTCACGGAAAACCACGTGCAAGCTGGTACTCTATCCAGGAAAGGGGACAAACGGCTCAAGGGTTCGTCGAGCAATGATCCTAAAACGACCGAGGGAGGTTCTTACAAAGGTTTCAAACCCGAATCATCCTCCCGTTCTAAGAAGCGCAAGAACAACGCTACCAATTATGCGGTAGTTACTCCAACCCCTCCTATGGCTCAACAGGGGGGAAATACTAATTGTAAGCCCTATACGGGAACTCTGCCAAAGTGCAATTTCTGCCCACTTCATCATGCTCCCAACACTCCATGTCATAAGTGCTCGATCTGCCAATGGTACGGCCATGTGGCTAAAGATTGTTGGAACGCCCCGAATACTGCAAACAACAATCGGGTGAACCAAGGGCGTGCCTGCTATAATTGTGGTGATCCAAACCACTTCCGCAACAACTGCCCGCAACCGATCAACGTCAACGTAAACACAAATGCTAATGCTAATCAGGCGGGTCGTGCCAGGACTTTTAATATCAATGCCAACCAGGCTCAAGCCAACAACGACGTGGTGAACGGTATGTTCCTCGTTAATGATCGTTATGCTTCTATTTTATTTGACTCGGGTGCCGATAAAAGCTTTGTATCTCTAGAGTTTGCTTCATCTTTTACTGTTGGCCGTGTTAGACTTGATAAACCTTATGTGGTAGAAATAGCTAACGGGAAAAGTGTTCCAATTAGTTCATCGTTTATGGGGTGTGAACTTAAACTTCAAGGTCACGTGTTTCATGTTGATCTTTTACCAATGACGCTCGGTAGCTTTGATGTTATTATCGGTATGGATTGGTTATCCGCTAACGGCGCAGAAATTTTATGTCGGGAAAAGGTAGTCCGAATTCCTCTCCCATCGGGTCAAATTCTGAATGTTTCGGGGGAGAAATCTCCTACCGGTCTGAGACTCATGTCTTGCGTTAAAGCTCAAAAATGTTTGCGTAAGGGTTATGTAGCGTTCATGGCTCACGTTGAGGTCAACAAAAAGAAAGAAAAGAAATTGGAGGACATACCTATTGTGCGAGATTTTGCCGAAGTGTTTCCCGAGGATGTAACTGGTCTACCACCTGTGCGACAAGTCGAATTCCGTATTGATCTTATACCAGGTGCTACTCCCGTGGCGAAAGCCCCTTATCGTCTGGCACCTTCCGAACTTCAAGAGTTAGCCAGTCAGCTCCAAGAACTATCCGATAAAGGCTTTATTCGTCCGAGTTCTTCGCCTTGGGGTGCACCAATCTTATTTGTTAAAAAGAAGGATGGCTCGTTCCGAATGTGTATCGATTATCGTGAACTCAACAAGCTTACCGTCAAAAATCGATATCCTTTGCCTCGTATCGATGATCTGTTTGACCAACTCCAAGGAGCAACGTGTTTCTCAAAAATTGATCTTCGTTCGGGTTATCATCAGCTGCGTGTGCACGAAGATGACATACCCAAGACTGCGTTTCGTACGCGATACGGACACTTCGAGTTTACGGTTATGCCTTTCGGTTTGACCAACGCTCCTGCTGTTTTTATGGACTTGATGAACCGAGTGTGCCGACCGTACCTGGACCGATTTGTCATTGTGTTCATTGACGATATTCTCATCTATTCTAAATCTAAGGCCGAGCATGAACAACATCTCCGTACCATTCTCCAAATGCTAAAGCAAGAGCAGTTATATGCTAAGTTTTCTAAATGTGAATTTTGGCTCAAGGAGGTCCAATTCCTGGGTCATATCGCTAACGAAAAAGGTGTTCAAGTGGATCCGGCAAAAATCGAAACCGTTAAAAACTGGTCAGCGCCTTCAACTCCAACCGAAATCCGCTCTTTTCTCGGTCTAGCGGGTTATTACCGTCGATTCATTGCCAATTTTTCTAAGATTGCGGTTCCCCTCACAGCTTTAACTTGCAAGAATGTACCTTTCGTGTGGGGTCCCGAACAACAGAAAGCGTTTGATGTCCTAAAAGACAAACTGTGTAATGCTCCGATTCTTACTCTTCTAGACGGTCACGAAGACCTTGTTGTTTATTGTGACGCTTCAAAGCATGGTCTCGGTTGTGTTCTAATGCAACGGGGTAAAGTAATCGCTTATGCCTCGCGACAACTCAAAATCCACGAAAAGAATTACGCTACTCACGATCTCGAATTGGGTGCTGTAGTCTTTGCTTTCAAAATATGGAGGCATTATCTTTACGGCACCAAGTGTCTTGTTTATACCGATCATAAGAGCTTGCAACACATTCTGAATCAGAAAGAACTTAACATGAGGCAGAGACGTTGGGTTGAATTATTAAACGATTATGACTGCGAAATTCGCTATCATCCCGGCAAAGCTAACGTCGTCGCCGATGCTCTTAGCCGCAAAGAACACGTCATGCTATCTTGTGCTACCCTTCGTGTTGACCTGAAGTCCAAAATTCTTGAAGCTCAACGTATGGTTGTTTCTGAGGGTACTTTCCGAGATGAGATGAACCTTGGTGCCGATTCACAGTTAGAAACAAAAACCGATGGCCTACTCTACTACATGAATCGCATCTGGGTGCCTACCCGCGGTGTTATCCGTGAACTTATTATGGATGAGAACCATAAAAGTCGTTATTCTATTCATCCGGGTGCAAATAAAATGTATAAAAATATTCGTCCCCACTACTGGTGGCCGTGTATGAAGGAAGAGATCGCTCGATATGTTGCTAAGTGTTTGACTTGTGCACGGGTAAAAGCCGAGCATCAACGCCCTTCTGGTCTCCTTGTGCAACCCGAAATCCCTGTTTGGAAATGGGAGAGTATCGCCATGGATTTTGTTACTAAACTTCCTCTTTCAAATGGTTATGATAGCATCTGGGTGATTATTGATCGGTTAACAAAATCTGCTCATTTTCTGCCAATCAAAGAAACTTATTCGGCGGAAAAGCGGGCTCAGCTTTACGTGAAGGAGATTGGATGTCGTCATGGGGTGCCGTTAGATATTATTTCTGACCGTGATGGTCGTTTTATGTCTCGTTTCTGGAAGGGTCTTCAAGAAGCTTTGGGTACTAAACTCAACCTCAGCACTGCTTATCATCCCCAAACCGATGGTCAAAGCGAGAGAACCATTCAAACTCTCGAGGATTTGCTTCGCTCTTGTGTTATTGATTTCAAAGGTAAATGGGATACTCATCTTCCGTTGATCGAATTCTCGTATAATAACAGTTATCATTCTAGCATCGATATGGCACCGTTCGAAGCTCTTTATGGTCGTAAATGTCGTTCTCCTCTATGTTGGACTGAAGTCGGTGACTCTCAGATTACTGGGCCAGAGATGGTCCAGGAGACCACCGATAAAATCCGCAAAATCCGAGAAAATCTTTTAGCAGCTCGAAATCGGCAAAAGTATTATGCTGATAAAAAGAGGAAGCCTATGGAATACGAAATCGGTGATATGGTTCTACTTAAGGTGTCTCCATGTAAGGGAGTTTTCCGTTTTGGCAAAAAGGGGAAGCTAGCTCCCCGATATGTGGGCCCATTCAAAGTTCTTAAGAAGATCGGGAAAGTTTCTTACGAGTTGGAACTGCCTGAGGAATTGGGTGGTGTTCATCCCGTGTTTCACGTTTCTAATCTGAAAAAGTGTTTGTCTGATGAAAATCTTATCGTACCTCTCGACGAGATCCAAATTGATGAATCTATGCAGTTTATTGAGCGACCATTGGAAATTATGGATCGGGAAGTTAAGCAACTCAAGCGGAGTCGGATACCGATCGTCAAGGTTCGTTGGGAGTCTAAGCGTGGACCCGAATTCACTTGGGAACGCGAGGACCAAATGAAGGCAAAATATCCGCATCTCTTCGCTTCAACTCCAACTACTTCGGTTTGAGCAAATTTCGGGACGAAATTCCTTTAAGGAGGGGAGACTGTGACATCTGCCCCAAATCCAAACCCGAATGCCCGACTCAAACCCGAAGTTACCAATCTTTAATTGTATTCATATTTATTTTTCTGAAATGTAACGCTTCGTCATTATTAATATGAATAAAAAAATGTGTCGAGTTTTATGGTATATCGTTTTTGAATAAAAACGATCGAACTACTATATAACGTTTACTAATAAATACAAAAATCTCAAAAATATATACATTGTATTTTATAAAGATTATTAAAGATAAGTAGTATTAAGCCTCAAAATAACCATTTAACGTCAAACGCAATTTAAACCTTCAAACGTCAAGTTTATAAACGTCACAAGTTAACGAGTTTAAGTTGGTTTGTTAAGTTAAGATTTTGTGCCAAAACCGTCAAAGTTTAAACTTAGAGCAAAGTTAAAACTCACTTTATCTAACAAACAAAACATCAGGGGCCAAAACTGTAACTTGCTTTTGAACCCAAACTCCCCCCCCTTGCCCGTGTTTCCGGCAACCGCAATTCCGGCCAGATTGGCCGGAAAACCCACAAACTCCGGCGAGCTCTCAAAAAACTCGTTTTTAGCACATTTCAACTAACCAAACCTATACAAAATCATCCCAACGCTATTCTAAGCATGTTATGAACACCTAATTGATTTTTAATCACCTAAATATGGGTCAATTTCTCAATCCAAAATCGGGTAAAAAAACCCACTTTATCAAACGACTAAAAACGTATCTAATTTATGATTTCATTCAATCCCATACGTCCTCTCGATGTCTTGTATTCATTATCAACTGTTAATTGAACCCAAACGATCCGAATTATCCAATCAATTGCTAATTTCGGTTCATGCTCAACTCTAAGTCAAACGACAACAACCCAGCAACTAAAACACAATTCAACTTACCTGCACCTCTCTCATTACTCGATTTCACTCTCTGTTAATCCAATTTCAATCAAAATCATCAGAATCTTTGTCGTTGATTCCTAACACGTCGCGGGTTGTTCATCGTCGTCTTCAATCCAAATCGATCGAAACCAAGTAAGTTTAATACATTGAAATGATCGTTATAATGTATAGATTAAAAGCCCTATGGTCTTCTGGATTCAATCATCAAATTAAGAACGAATTGGTTGATTTTCAAATCTAGGGTTTATATGGAAATGGGTATACTTGTGTAGTAAGGATTAAAACTATTTCCGTCTGTTTAAAGAAACAAAAAGCGCGCCTGGTTCAGTGGTAAGGCCGCTGTAATTGACGCGTAGGGTCGTGGGTTCGAGTCCCACTGTGACCACTTTTTAGTTTTTATCTTTTTAACCCCCTTACTTCTAAGTTATATATATATAATTTTCAAGATTGTATATAAATAATATATCAATTATAAAACTAGAAATTGTTTATTATAAAAAAATATATATTTACATCTCGTACCTAAATCCCCAAATTGGACTTTAAAGCCCTAAATTGGATTTTGAAACCCTAAATCCCCAAATTGGACTTTAAAGCCCTAAATTGGATTTTTAAACCCTAAATCCTCAAATTGGACTTCAAAACCCTAAATTCCCAAATTATATTTTGAAACCCTAATTTTCAATTTATAATTTAAAACCCTAAAACCCCAAATCCAAAACCCTAGAATTTCTAAGTTCTTGATTCTAGTTACTATATTATTTGTCTCGTTTCTAAATTAGGTTTTCCCGGTTAATTAGGTGATTCTAATATCTGGGCGATCCTCGATTCTATTTAGTTACTTTCTTGCGTTTGCTAGTATCTATATTGTTCAGGTGAGTAAACTCACTCCCCTTTTTCCATTTTACTATTTTGGGGCTGAAATATGTCTTTTACTATATTGCGTTTTCTATTCGTTTTCTAAAAGAGATCATACAAATATGTTAATCTAGTTTGGTCGCTTGATGCAATCTTATGTGTTAGTTAAAAGTAGTTTTATTGCTTTGTAAACCCACCGGTACAATGTTAGCGCTAATGGTTTGACAAACCCACCTGCTTGTACAACATCGATAGGTGATTTAAACCCGGCCTTTCTAATTCCATGTTTGCTATGTCGAGATGCTATGTTGCTATACTATGTTGCTATGCTATGATGCTATACTATGCCATGTCCCTAAATTGCTAAATGATGACTTATATCGAGACGGTAAAACGACGGTTATTAAAAGTTATCATTATTTATTACATGAGTGGTTCTCATGACAAATGGCTAAACGAGATACTATGGTTCCTATTGTGGTTGGTGTGCTATTCTATTCTAGGAGTCCTGGTAGGGTGATATTACAAAATTACTATACATATGGGATTGCGCAGCATATCTTGTTGATCTCGGATTTCAATACTATTACTATTCAATTTGGGTTTTACTCACTAGCTTGTGTAGCTAACTTTATTTTCACGTATTTCAGGTGGCGCGTGATTTTGGCTTGTTTCTTTGCTATTCAAGACATAGGGACTTGGACCTAGAAATAATACTAAACATGACTATTTCATTTACTGCTATTATGAATTTGTCGTTTCGCATTTAAGACTTGGGTTTTGCCAAACTTATGATAATAATTATTAGACTTTAATAAAAGTAACACCATGTGCTTTGTTTACTATGGATATCCAATTCTATGACAGCCCGGTGTTTTCCGCCACCGGGCGGGGTGTCACATTAAGTTTCAGAACTCGTCTCGGGTGTGGACTATTCTAAGGGAATGGAAGATTGATCGCGATAAAGATTTGGTAGAGCCAGGCTGATTATTTGTATTTCTTTTTTGTTGATTTAGCATGACTAGTGTGTGGCTTGTTTGCTTTGTTTACTAGGTAGTTTTGCTTTTGTTGGTGTTTTTTGTATACATTCATGGGGCATGTCCTATGTTTGAACTAGTGTGGTATTCTGCCATGCTACTTATTCTTATGGTTGATGTTAATATATAGAATCACCGGGGTAACCCTTTACCCAAAAAAAAAAGTGTTTTTACCTTTCGGCAGGTTGCTTTTGTTGTAACATCTGAAGTTTCTATGGTTTCTGTAACAACGTTTTTCATCTTGCTTGATGATTGCATTGAAGCCTCTCCTTTGTTGAGTTGTAGTTGACGCTTCACTAATGAAAGTGCATGTTTTGCTAGGACTGTTTGTAGTTGTTGTGGGGTTGATGGTGCTGTTAAGCTTGGTATATGCATTTTCTGTGTTACTTGCTGGGTTACAAGAACAAGTTTGTCAATCGTACGTACATTTGGTGTTCGAGTCCTATCGTTTGTTTGGGCTTGCAAGTATAATTTGAGATTCTTGCCCATTGACCATGGATGTTTGTTAAATGCACTCCAATAAATGTAAGACCAAGTCGATTTGAGCTTTCGGCAACCTAGTCGATCCCGAGTAGTCTACTAGTGGCTCGGCTTGTTTACAGCCCTACTTGGGGTGAACTATTGTAAACACAATGCCTCTTTTCACAATCTATAACAATGATAGTGATAATCAAAGATTAGTAACAAATGAAAGATGGAATATAAAGTCTGATTTGATTTTGATGACGTAGGTCATATAACCACTTGGTTGGGCAGCCGGAAGCCAGCAGCCAGGAGCCAGAAGCCTGGTACGTGAACAGTAACACTACAGTAACCTAACACATACTTCCACAACAAATATTCAAACATATCTTGCAATATCTTCAAAAGATATCCTTGGTAAAGCAAGACTGAATGCAATAAATGCAGGCAAACCCTTTACACGAAAATAGCTAAAAACATAATCCACTATTCAAACCTGAGGTGCTGCAGGCTGCCAAGAATGGAAGGTGCACTGGCCGAGGGGCAGCCTCGAGCCAGGAGCTCCTGAACCTTTCAGATTTGGATCAGATTTGCTTGGGCAACATACAAAGACTTGTGTATATATGTTGCTGCAATCTGAAGCAAAACACAACTCTCATTCACATTGGCTCTTGCACTCCACTCTCAAAACACACACACTCACTCCTCTTATCTCTTATTTTTACTTAACATTTCTCTCACACTAAAACACTTAGAGTCATAACCAAGTTGTACCGTGGACTTAGACATATCGTTAGTACCATCCTCTCCATAATCTTGTTGTAGCAACAAGTGGCGCCCACCGTGGGGCAGCGCTGCTTAGAACAGATCTCCACTAGATCTCGACGCTGTTCCTTAGTATCTTTTCTTCATGGCTGAGGATAACGATCCCCCTGAGTTCAGGTCATCTCCGACGTTTCATGTGTCAGCTTCCAGCCATACATCTTCTGAAATGGCTGGACAAACCACTCCGACAACGGACGGACCTCAGGTCGAACCGTCACTCCAAGACTTGCAATCTTTTCACACTCCATCTCCTTCACGAATGGGTTTGTCGTCACCAAGAGACGATTTGTTTTTCCCTGTGGAAAAGGTAGACCTAACCCCTGAAGGAGTAAGGAGACATTTTTTGCAACTTAGAGAATTGATGAACGGGTACGTTAGTGAAGAACGAGCAAAAAGGGGTAAGGGTTAGACTTGCGTATGGTGATGAGCCAGAGATAACTCTCACTCCACCACCACCACCTTTTGATTCAACAACCTCCCCCTTTACATCTCGTTGGACTCCGAGAGAAACTCCCAACAGACCGGTTGATAGGGTGAACCAAGAGACTTCACCAACATTAGCTCCAAGAAACTTAGAGCTTACCATGGATCAAGTGTTTCACCAACCTTCGGTATCACCTCCTACAACCACATCGTTTGAGGAGGCTTTGAGGTCACTACCCTTGCTCCAAAGTGTGATCTCTCCCATACCGGTCTCGGCAAGTTGTTCAAGTCCTTCACCGTTCACGCCTCAAGGATTCGCATATCCTAACTACATGCATCCCCAGATAGCAGCCTTCATGATGGCCCAGGCTGCTCAACAGTGGGGAGGGGCTTATCCATGGCTGTTTCCGCCTACCAGCTCCCCCCTAACGGCTCCTCAGGCTTCAAATATTCCCATCACTGGTCAACCCACTCCTAACCCTCCTGTGACCACTCAGCAAGTATCACCTCCGGTGGTCACACACGAGGCAGGAACTTCCAGACAAACGACACCAAACGAGCCTTATAGGTCGAGCTCCTTGTCCTGTTTTTCGGAAGAAATTGCTAATTTTGAGTTCCAAGCTAAGATCAAGATGCCATCAAACGTGAAAACATACGATGGGACAGAAGATCCCGAGGACCACCTCCAAGTGTTCACCGGAGCAGCCTCCGTAGAACGATGGACTAATGCAGAATGTTGTCACATGTTCATGCAAACACTTGTTGGATCTGCACGACTTTGGTTTAGTAGCCTCCCGGCGGGGAGCATACACTCTTTTGATGACTTGCATAGAAGCTTCTTAAGGAACTTCACACAGCAAAGATGCAGCGGTGCTTTATCAGATCCAACAAAGAGACAACGAAGATTTGAGAAGCTTCATGGAGAGGTACAAAAAAGAAGGGCTGAGCTATAACGGAGCCACGGAAAAAATGCGTGTTTCCGGCTTCATGAACGCCATAAGGCCAAAGAAGCTCCTGAGAAACCTCCATGAAAACATACCTCAAACGATGAAAGAGACCTTTGAGCGTGCTGAAGCCTACCTCCGGGGTGAGGAGGCACTTGACAATAGGGAGACCATGAGGCGAGATCGTCAACCCTGGAGGGGAAACTCATCCCCAAACAAGAAGCCACACTTTCAACCCTTCGTGGAACGGCGATCTCACCGCCATTATGACCACAAAAGAAGGGATGACAGGCGAGAATCTCCACGCTCAAGTAAAGGTCAAGACAAAGAAAAACATGTGTTTACATTGCTAACAAAAACACCTTTGGAGGTCTTCACAACTGAGGAGGCTAGGTAAAGCTTCAGACCTCCCAGACCTCTCACCAAGCCAATCAGCAAGCGAGATTCAGGAAAGTTTTGTGTCTTTCACAACGACGTTGGTCACCACACCAACGACTGCTTTCAGTTAAAAAAGAGAATCGAAGAAGCTGTTAAGTCAGGTGACCTGGCCCACTTGGTGAAGGAGTTTAAAGACAAAAAAGAAAGCAAGAAAGGGGCAGAATGCAATATGGTACACACGGCAGCCAGGCTCTTTAGGAGGCCCCGCTCAGAAGCCTGGACCCGACAGAGCATTGGCTTCCCCCCGACTGATCCCGAAACATTCATTACCACACCGGTCATCATAGAAGCTGAACTTGATGGCTCCTTGATAGATCGGGTTTATATGGATTGTGGGGCAGGAGCTGAAATCATGTATGAAAGATGCTTTCTCCAGCTAAGCGAAGAAACAAAGGCGCGACTACAACCATCCGGGACACCATTGGTTGGATTTGCAAGGGAGAGGATCCACCCCTTAGGTGAAATAACTCTTGAAGTTTGCCTTAGGGACGGGGACCTCTCCAGGGTTGAAGAGCTGACGTTCGCTGTGGTGCGACACCCTTCTCATTATAACGTCATAATCGGGAGACCGGGTATAAGCGCCTTCCAAGCCATAGTCTCGACAAGTCACGGGATGATGAAGTTTTTGACAGAAGGAGGAGTCGCCACCCTGAAGCCTACAGCAGAAGCTCTTCTCATAGCCTCTGCTGAAGAAGCTTCAGACTTTGAGCAAAAGCAGGTCATAGAAGTGAGCCTCAATGCTTCATATCCCGAACAGACAATCAAGGTTAACAACAACCTTTCTAGTCACATCTTAAGAAAAATAATAAAGTTGTTACAGGAAAGCCAAGACATTTTCGCATGGTGCCCGGAAGATATGACAGGAGTCCCCAGGAACACTTCTGAACATTCACTGAACATCTACCCTGGTCACAAGCCGGTCGTTCAAAAGAAAAGAAGCCTGGCCCCTGAAAGAAGCTTAGCTGTAGATGAGGAGGTAGAAAAGCTTGTACAAGCAGGTACCTCCCAGCTTCAAGCTTCCACCTCCCGGCTGCTAGCTCCCCCCCTCATTTTTTTTTGTATAGTTAACATATCTTTTGATAACATGACTATTAAAAATTGACTTTGTAAGCAGGTATTTTAAGAGAGGTCAAGTATCACTCTGTGTAGCAAACCCTGTGCTAGTCAAAAAACCTAACGGATCATGGATAATGTGCATAGATTTCAAAGATCTCAATAAAGCTTCTCCAAAATATTGCTACCCCCTTCCCGAAATCGATAGGAAGGTCGACTCTCTTGCCAGCTTCCCATACCGGTGTTTCCTAGACGCTTACAAGGGCTACCACCAGATCCAAATGAGGAAAGAGGACGAAGAGAAAACTGCATTTTACACGGACAAAGGAATCTTTTGTTACACAAAGATGCCCTTTGGCCTGAAAAATGCGGGGGCAACATACCAAAGGTTGATAGATCAAGCCTTTGCGGAGCAAATAGGGAAGAACATGGAAGCCTATGTCGATGACTTGGTAATTAAAAGCCAAACCGAAGATGATATTGTGGGCGACATGGAAGAAACCTTCAAGAACCTAAGAAGAATCAACATGAAGCTCAATCCGGCTAAATGTTCTTTTGGTTTCGAGGAAGGTAAGTTCCTTGGACACATTGTAGATAAACAGGGTATCAAAGCTAACCCTAGTCAGATACAAGCTGTGCTCGACATGAAGTCACCAAAAACCAAAAAACAAGTGCAAAGTCTCACAGGCAAAATCGCTGCACTTAAACGCTTTTTACCAAAATCGGCTGAAAAATCACTCCCTTTCTTCAAAACTCTTAAAAACTGTGTTGACAAAAAAGATTTCAAGTGGACAATAGAGGCAGAAGCTGCCTTCCAAGATCTCAAAAAACAAATAGCCTTCTTACCAACCATCACCGCCCCTGTGGCGGGAGAGCTTATCATTGTTTACCTCTCAGCAGGTACTTAGACTGACAAGCTAGAAGCTAAGGTCAGGAGCCACAAGCTACAAGCTTAAACTCGTTTACTTTCATGCAGGTATGGAGGCTATAAGCGCGGTACTCGTAGTGGAACGAGCCAGGGTAGAAATGCCAATCTATTTCATCAGCAGGGCTCTCAGGGATGCTGAGATCAACTACACCCCCATGGAAAAGTTGGTGCTCGCCCTGGTACACACCTCAAAACGATTGAGAAGGTACTTTCAGGCTCATCACATCAGGGTGCTGACTAACCAGCCTATCAAATCCGTGCTCGAGAAGCCAGAAAACTCAGGAAGATTAGCCAAATGGGCAGTGAGGCTAGGGGAACACAACATTGAATACTCCCCTAGGAAAGCCATCAAAGCTCAAATCTTGGCTGATTTCTTATCAGAGGTCCCAGAAAAAACCAAGGAATTAAACGAAGTGGCAGCTAAAGAAGATAAGAAGCTCAAGACGAGATCAGCATGGACCTTGTTCACCGATGGAGCGTCCATTGTAGAGGGTTCCGGAGCTGGATTAATCATAACTGATTCCTTTGGAACCGAATACACTTACGCGCTCCGTCTTGAGTTCCCATGCACAAACAACGAGGCTGAATACGAAGCGCTTCTAGCTGGTCTACGGATAGCTAGAAGCATGAAGGTTGAAGAGTTAGAAGCTTTCGGTGACTCCCGACTGGTAGCCAACCAAGTAAATGATGAGTATACAGCAAAAGAACCATCAATGATCAAATACAAAGCCAAAGTCAAGGACTTGATGAAAGAATTCAAAAGTTGCACCCTTCAACAAGTCTCAAGGTCAAAGAACAAACAAGCTGATGCCTTAAGCAAACTTGCTTCCTTAACCTTCGCTCATTTAACCAAGAAGGTATTAGTTGAGGTTCAAAAAGCTCCTTCCATCAGCGAGGTTGAAGTACAAGATGTAATTAACGAAGATCAAGAGACATGGATGACACCTATTATCAATTTCCTCAAGGAGGGGAAGCTTCCTCCCGACGAAGCTGAAGCCTCCAGGCTCCCGTCCAAGGCTGAACACTATGTCATAGAAGATAATGTGCTATACAAAAAGTCGTACCTCTCACCTCTTCTAAGGTGTGTAGGCCCGGAACAAAGCAATTATCTTATTCGGGAAGTTCATGAAGGGATATGTGGTGCACATGCTGGGCCCCGATCAGTCGTGACAAGGCTAACGAATTTGGGTTATTATTGGCCCACAATGCACAAAGACGCATCCAAAGAGATTAGCAAGTGTGAAGGTTGCCAGATGCACGCTCCGGTCAAAACAAACCCCAAACACGACTTAGTTCCGGTCATGGCTGCCTGACCATTTTTCAAGTGGGGTATGGATATCGTGGGTCCCTTCCCAGAGGCTGCTGGAAGGGTTAAATTCTTGCTCGTGGCCATCGATTACTTTACCAAATGGCCCGAAGTCAAGCCACTAGCATCCATTACCGGTAAACAAGTCATTAATTTTGTTTGGGAAAATATAATTTGTAGGTTTGGACTCCCGGGGGAAATTGTTACGGATAATGGTCGTCAATTTGCAGAAAAACCATTCAGCTCATGGTGCAAGGAATTCGAAATCAAGCAAGTGTTCAGCTCCGTAGCTTACCCTCAATCGAACGGCCAAGTTGAACGAATGAACCGAAGTATTGTTGAAGGTATCAAGGCCAGGTTGGAAAGTACGGGAAAAATTGGCTAGATGAGCTCCCAAGCGTCTTATGGGCCATAAGAACCACCGAGAAAACAAGCCATCTTAAAACACCATATAGCTTGGTATACGGTTCTGAGGCTGTCATCCCAGCTGAGATCGGTGTCAACACA
Source organism: Tagetes erecta (assembly GCA_030867185.1). NCBI lineage: Eukaryota > Viridiplantae > Streptophyta > Magnoliopsida > Asterales > Asteraceae > Tagetes > Tagetes erecta. The sequence continues at coordinate 64,108,686 of CM061486.1, read as the reverse complement.
AGACGCAGCAGGAAAAGAAACAAGGATGACAACGACAGGGAGATCCTACTAAATCTAGACCTCCTGGAAGAAGCTCGAGACCATGCACTGATCCGAGAAGCCAGGTACAAACAGAAGCTAGAAGCTTACTACAACTCAAGGGTTAAGAAAGAAAGGTTCAAACCAGGAGATCTAGTGCTTCGAAATAATGAAGCCAGCAAACAAGAAGGCCTCGGGAAGCTCGGGCCTAAATGGGAAGGACCCTACATCGTCAAAGAAGCACACAAGGGAGGTTCCTACAAGCTAACAGATCAAGAAGGGAAGATGATCCCTCGCCACTGGAATGGAAAACACTTAAAACACTTCTATGTTTAAGTGATGAAACATTGTAAAAGGCTATGACTGATGTAATCGTGTGATGAAATCAAAATGAATCTTTTGTTCCAAAAAATTTTCTCTTTACATTATCCTATCAAAGGTTGAGTCCCTCATAATAAAAACACCATGGGGTCCGGAACTACACCTCCCCATGAAAAAGGGTTGAGCTCCTAGGCCATATTGCTCAACAGGAAACAAGGCGCTATACCTTCCTGTATAAAGGGTGAATTCCTAAAACAATTAAATTCCATAGGTTCGAAATTATTGTGACAAGGTCAACCTATGAAAAAGGGTGAGCCCCTTACATCAAAACGGCTCCATAAGTACATAAAGAAAAGAATAACTTATGAAAACGAAGTCCACAAACATAAAAAGATATTGTGGCGTCTAACAGATAGGATAAGTTGGTCAAGACTCTTTCTCGCTTATGTAAGATTTGGTGTCTGCAGCATCACATCACAACATAACATTAAGAAAACAACCAACAAAAATAACAACACACACGATAATCATAGCACAAAAGTCATTAATAACAACGTCAAACAAACAGGTAGGACGACATAAAACATAGCCACAAAGGGCTATCAAGATAAAAAGCCTATTGTCTTAAGGTCAAAACATGACCGAGCAAACCAAATGTAAATTGTTTAGAGGCCAACATACGGCCGAATACGAATAAAAAGCATTTTTTTAAGAACCACAAAACAACATATCATAAAATCACTGGGGTTGAGAGAGTCACCAGGAGCAGGGAAGCCAGGAGCAGCAACATCTTCGGGAGAATCAGCATCGGAGGGAGTAGCTTCGCTTGAGCTTTTAACTGGAGTAAGGTCCTCAGAAGCCAGATCAGCAGCTGGAGTCGAAGGAGTACCAAGATCCTTCAGCACCTCGTCAACGTTCTTTTCTGCGACCTTTAGCCTTTTCAGGGAAACAGCGGGGAGATCTGCCTGATCTTGGGATAGTAAGGTAGGAGCTGGACGCTTCTTGCCAAGAACCCTATCAGCCACCTTCTTGCTCAAACCATTTGGTTCAAGGCTTTGGATAAAAGACAATGGTTGACCAGAACATCCTGAAAGTGCCTGCAAAAACGGGTAAGAAGTAATTTCTAGCACCTTCACAGAGTTAGCAAATTCACCCGCAGCGTCCGGCTTATACTCCTTACAGGCCTCCTTGGTGACGCCTTTCAGACAGTTGGCGTACCCGGAGAGTAACCCTTGATGGCGGCCATAAGCGAGAGCTTTCATGTATATCATTGAAAGAGGTTCCTTAAACTCAGCGCTATTCAGCAAGTAAGTCACGACCTGCTTGAAGCCCTCCTCAACTAACCATTTATTGGTCTCCTCCAAACGCTTATTCTCCTCCATTGCCCTAGTTGCTGCGGCCTTCCTTGATTTTAGCTCCTCAGCCTTAAGCTCCAGCTCCTTCCTCCAAGCCTCTAGCTCCTTCCTCCCAGCTTCAAATTCCTCACGGTCGGAAGCTACCTGGAACTGAAGAGTGGAAAGCTTAGTGGTTAGATCCTCCTTCTCAAGGGTCAGCTTCCTGATTGACTCAGCCCTTTCACTAGAAATCTTGTCCACCCCCGCCCTTTGCGGCTGACAAATTAGTGAAATCTTTATATGTGTCCCTCCAACGATCAGTTATCTCTGGTACTAGCGCCATAAACCTTGCCCCGTTTGTAAAAAACTTCTTCAATAACTCGACGTTTTCCAAACAATCATTCCGCGCCCTCTCGGCAGGAGGGGCAAAACCATGAATAGCTTCACGACAGACGGAAGCCTTGGAAAACGTATCATGAACACCAACCTGCCAATCGGGGATATAAAGATCATCCACATCAGGATCCTGATCAATAGGGACCGAGGAGGAATCTTCAACGGCCTTCCCCTTGACCTTGGCTGAAAACTTCTTAAGCAAACCAGTTCCACCCTTCTTCACGCTTGGCAACTCACCAACCTCAGTAGCACCCTCAACAACAGAACCTGAAATTTCAAGCAAAGGGTCCATCTCAACGGTAGGAACCACATCCTTAACCCCCTCTACCTTAACCAAGGGATCAATGCCAATTAAAGAGGCCACAAAGTTGTAGTCATCAACATCGACAGGGTCAGAAGATGAAAAGCCCTGGAGACCAGAAGCTTGTGGCGTCTCTTTAGATGGGGCATGGAGAGTCAATTGTTTCCTACTTGACCGACGGACCGAAACACTAGGCTTAACCACGGTCTTCGAGGATGACCCACAAAGAACACTTTCATAAACATCCCCCAAGTAATGCCTACACGCCTTTGTCCGCAAAACAACACCATTGACGCCGGGTGGAACAACTGAAGCCTTAAACTTCACAACTGAAAAATCCTCCAAAAGCATACAATCAAACACCCGGACAACTACAATGAGTACAAAAAAGACAAAATAAGCGGAATCCAAAGCAAGAAACAAGTAACTGAAGAAAAAATATATACAAAAACATACCTTCATCAACCACAAACATAGACGGTTCCATGTGCGGGTCAGACCACCTGTCACTCAAACCAAGCTTCACCAAAAACTCCTTTGGTGATAGGTTCAATTGGATCGTTAATATCGCTCAATGATCAGAATAACATGTACACAAACACAGTTTAATCATTAACACAATTCATACTAATAATTCTCTTTGTATATTGATGATCAAAGCAGTTTTGTAATACAAGTGCAGGAGAAAATAAATCACACACACTAAGTTCTCTCTCTTACGTGAATAATGTGATCTAGCCTCTCCTCTCACACTCTCTCACTACATGCTTTAAAGCAACAATTACAAGTTTAAGGAATATAACAAAATAGACCCTAAACTATACACAAACATATAAACAAAATACAAAGTAAATCTTAATCTAGGAAATAGCCCTAACAGTACTCCCCCTAAGATTTATCTTTGAATCTTCAGCAAAATCTTCATATCTTTTTCATCTTGTTCAGCATCAATCTCTTTCACCAATCTTCTGGTTCTTCTTTGATATTCAGCAGTTCTCTTCCCTTGTATTCTTCTTGTTCTTTCAGAGCTTCTTCTATGCAAGACTTGAACTTCTCTGCAATCTTGGCTTGTCTCGGTTTGGACTCATTTGTCAGAATTGGGCAGGCATTCATGCGTCTCAGTGAATCCAGATTTAAACCTGCAAAGTCAATGTTAGCATAAAATTCAAAAGGCATCTCCTGTCCTTTGACTTGCACTTCCAAAGTTCCTCTTCCAGATACTCTCATAAACTCTATCTCTGGTATGTCAACCCTCACAAGATTAGAGTTCAGCAATGCCTTTCGTACACGAATCTTTTCAGTTGCAGCAGCTATCACTTCTATCATCACCACAAACAATTTTCTATCAGCTTCAGCAAGTTTGTCTTTGCATTTTTCCATTCTGCAACTTCTCAGATAGTCGATGTATGATGGATGTAATAATTTCAGCTCAAATGTACTGAATAAAGTAATCATATCTTTGTCCCAATCTTCCAAATTTCGAACAAGCTTCAACTCAAAAGGTTCTTGATTGTAGAAAACTCTAAGTATTGGCTTCGTCATTTGCGAACCATCTATCACTTTCAGTCCTGGATTGGTTACTTTATCAAAATACTCATCTGAAAATTCCTCCAAATACATATCCTCACTAACAATCAACCTCTTTTTCTTTCTTTCTTTCTTCGCTTGTACATAGGCAGTATCTTCTTGTTGTCCTCTGAAATCAAGATACTTCGGTGGTCTGGCTATCCCGGCATCTAACAACATTGCACATTTATCACCACGCTCAGCATGCGTGTGATTTATCAATCTAAGTTTGTGCAACTCTTTCAGATCCTGAACTTCCAACTTGAAAATACTAGAGTAATAATGGTATACGTCACATAAACCATTAACTCTCTTTATCATGAATGCATCAAACACCTCATCGTATTTCCATGCAATAATCTTTACTTTCTTGTTCTTTTCCGGCACAATCATTGAATCAAGCAGTTCAGCAATTGACTGACCCTTGCTCAGCAGTGACCTCACAACGTCACCTGCTGTGGCTGATTTATGCCATGATTCACGTACATCCATCGGTATGTTATAAGATTTGACTTCACTAGGAAACATATCCATTAACTCGTGCCTTTTCTTGTGCGCATTCTCAGGTGGAGCCATCACCGGTAATTCTTTGGTCCAAGAATTTTGTATCTCTTTGTAAGCTCGAAGTATTGAGGGTTGTTGTAGTCCAAATAAAACATACGGTTGTACATTTTCTCCGTCTTCATAAAACTAACAACAATTTTCCTCAGTGACTCAGATTTCAATCTCTTCAGAGTCCTATACGGATAATTCCTTGAGCTTAGCCAATCACGCATTTCTCTACTTGACATTTCTTCTGGATTTTGGTGATACAATTCAGTTGGAGGCAATTCTTCTATATTCAAACTTTCTTGCAATGGAGTCCATTCACCCATCTCAATAATAAATTCCTTTTTATCAGCTTCGGCTTTGTCTTGGGCAATCATACACTTTTCATACTCTTCATTTATCTGGCTCACATTCAACCCATTCAGAAAAACTGCATTATACTTCATCTTTTCAAGATAAGCAAATCTTTGATCTAAATCATCTGGAATCTCTTGATCAACATTAGTTTCTGGCTCAGCTTCATTTTCAGATTCAGTAAAGTCTATATCATCCAAATCATCTAGAGCTTCAATCATAGGTGCATTGTCAGTTTGAACCGGCTCAAACTGACTTGCTTCTTCAACTACATTTTCCGGCACATTCTCAATCACTTCAACACTTTCAGGCACATTCTCCATCACTTCAACACTTTCAGGCATTTCTTCAACTATAACAGCTTCAGGTTGAATCGTCTCAATCTGAACTGTTTTATCATCTTTCGTACCAGTCACAATCTCATCAACTTTTGCCAAATCAACTGTCTCAGTTTCAACTTCAGCTACAGATTGAATCGGCTCAATCTGCACTGTCTCATCAATCCTTGCCTTTTTCGAACTGCCTTCATCACCCATTATTTCTGGAACTGCATCTAATTTCCTTTTTCCCTCAGCTTTGTCATAAGTGACAGTTTCAGCAACAGCTTCATCGGGAATGATAATTGGTGATTCCACCCTTATGCCAACATTTGTAGTACCTCGTGCTCTAGTAAGATAGACTTTTGGTGTTTGAGTTGCTTCAGTCATTTCAACTACTTCATCTGAAAAATCTTTATTGGATGTTGAACCAGATTTCTTCGGTTTGGTTTCTTCCAGCCATTTTTCCAACATCTCTTTCTCATCCTCCAATGTATTACATTCAGCTTTCAACTCCTTGTAATCATACTTCAGATTCTCATGCTCCTCTTTCAATCTATCATATTTATCTTTCAAATCATCATGCTCAATCTTCAATTTAAGATGATCTGCATCCAATTCTTTGAAAGTTTTCAAGTTCTGATTATGAATATCCCAAAACTCTTCAAACCTTTTCTTCTTTCTCTCATTCGAAGCTTTCAACAGTTCATTTGCCTCTACCAACTTTGTCACCATTTCCTCTAATTCAACAATCCTTTTCTTATCCTCATTTTCTTCCACACTTGACACAAAATTTGGTGAAGACTCCAAACCTTGTTCAATCTCTTCTGCAACTTGGGATGATGTGGTGGGTATATCAACAGGGATAGGATCAGTAACGCCAGCATCAGCTTCTTCAACTATCTGTGCAATAGTTTCAGCTTCGGCAATTACTTCCTGAGCTATCTGTACTACATTTATCTCTTCAGGCTCACTCAACATTTTCTCCACAACAGATTTAGATCTTCGAGATCTAACATACTGTTTAGTGATAGGTTTAGCAACTTCAACTGCTACCTCCTTCTCAACAGACACAACCTCAACAGGTTCTTCTATCACCACTTGTTCAATAACTTCAACATTCTCAGTCTCCAATTCCATCGGTTCAGTTGTTTCAATAATTTCTCCCACCTCTGAATCAGATTCAGCATCAACACCACCATCATCATTACCATCTTCACTATCACTATCTTCCTTATCTCCATCATCATCATCATTATCACCATCATCACTATCATCTTCTTCTTCATTCTCAGACTCATTTTCATCTTCTGGATGACGAGCAAAGTACTCATCATCATCTAACAAGTTATCAGGCACCTCATCAACTAGGTCCTGTGGATTCACTATCTCTCCATGTGATATGAGATGATAAATTCCTTCAATATCTTCTTCGTTATTTGCTATATCTCTCATATAGTCAAATAAATCCATACTAGGCACATTTCCGATACTCATCTTTCTGTAAGATAGATCGTTCATGTCCTCTGTGTATAATATTCCTCCAGAATAACCTTCAGTTCTGATGATAGGATATGCAACATTGATCATCAGTTGTAATAATCTCGGGTACATGAGAAACTTAAACCTCTTGCCCTTTACCAAATTAAATACAAATCCATTCATGATCCATCTTGACATATTGAATGGTTTATTCTCAGCTATGGCAACAATCGGGGATGCTATATCAGATGGGAAATTGTCAAAGCCTGCACTCCTCCTTGACATGCACTGTTGGACAACATAGCATAACAACTTAAACTTCTTTCCCAACTTTGCCCTATAGAACTGTGACTTTGGAAATATAGGTGGATGACCCATATTAACAAAACACGATTGACACTCAGCCATAGTCAATTCATCATTCATTCCCACTTCATCTTCATCAATCCTTAAGGCATTTCTGATTGCTTCTTCAGAAACTGTCAACACCATATCTCTAGTAATATTTCCTCTAACAACAGCAACACCATTATCATCTCTAATAACCTCTGCTGTCCTCCAAAAGCTCTTAATCAACCTTGCATATATGGCCGGTTTGGCACACATAGCATACACATACTTGGTCCTCTTTATAAACTTGATCATATCTCTGTAACCATCAGTTTCAGGGATAGATTCATCTAGACAAGCCACAAGATTGTGCTTAGGTTCAAACTTGAGATTCTCCATCTGTTAAAACAAAAACAAACACAAACAAGACAAATGTGTTAGATTCTTCATTAATACATATCAAAATTTTCATAAGTGTTTGAGCAAAAGTTAGAAAGAAAAACATTCACGTAATCATTTTAACCCTAAATTGATCTAACAACTTTGAATTTTAATGATTACACAAAATTTATCAATTTAACAGTTAATCACTTAAGACATAATTTTGACATTTGTATGATGAAGTTGTTTAACATGTTAATCTTAGTTTTAACAATGATTGGTTAATGTTCAACACAGATTTTGTCAGTTTGAAGTTAACACTTAACAACTTTCAAAGTTCATCAATGGCGGTTTTAACAGTTATGAACAATTTTGATTGATTCAGTTGGTTTTAAGGTGTATTGGTGCAAATGAGTGATTGATTTTTGATAATCGACAGATTTTACACTTAAAACAACATTCGATTTTGGTTTTAACACACACAATCAAAGTGTCGATTCAATGATCAAAAACACTGTTCATCATCGTTTTTCATTTTATCGGTCGATTTGCAGGTTTATCAAGAACAAAACACATAATCAATACCTTATTCAATTGATCACACTTGTTATAGAACAAACGATTGAATATGATAAATCAAAGACTTTGAGTACAGAGTGTTTGCTTGAAAGTGTAAATGAAAAATGATAAGTGTTTGTGAAGAGGCGGGTTTTTATATCATTAAAGATTAGGTCAAACTTTGAGGTGCCGGGTCAACAAAATGGGACGGGCAAGCTTAAAAAGCCCAATAAGCCTTGCCGGGTCAAGCACTGTTGATCCGTGTCATGCACTGTTGTGACGGGTCATGTACTGTTGAAACAAGTCACAACATGTGAAACACTCTTGACGGGTCAAATACTGTAGAGACGGGTAAGTCACTGTAGTGACGGGTAAAGGTTAGGAACAACTACACCTGATGGGTTTTATTCATCACCCGGCAGAATAGTAGTCTTCAAAACATCACCCGGCTACCTTTCTTCATCACTCGGCAACACAGTTGCTTTTCTTTCATCCGGCTTGCTTTCTTCATCACCCGGCAACATAGTTGCTTTCACTTTCACCCGGCATGCTTTCTTCTTCACACGGCAACATAGTTGTCTTCTATATCACCCGGCATGCTTTTCTTCATTACCCGGCAACACAGTGTTATACTTTTACACGGCAAGAAGATTTCTCTTTTACCCGGCTGTATAGTGAACACTTGTCACCCGACAGATATCTATGACTTCTTCACCCGGCTGTATTTGACATGATCTTTGCCCGACTGTACAGTAGTCATAACATCTTCACCTTTTTCTCAATCATCCGGCTCATATCTGACTCACAACTTTACCCGGCTGAACAGTGTGTTCATTACCCGGCTAAATAGTGTTATGATATTCTTTGCCCGGCTACAACACTTTGAGAATTTTCTTCACTTTTTCTCGTCTGTTGACTTTTTCAACTGCATTTATTGCACCTGCAAACATTCTCGACACATTAATTAGACAAGATATCCTTAAAAAAGAATTTGTCACATTAATTATCAACAACATTAAAAACAAGTCAATAACATTAAATTCTATTAAAATCATTTTTCTTTTTCTTTTTCAAAAATGTTTTTGCACAACCAATTTTTCTATATCCCGAAGCAATTTCTTAAAAACAATTTACAAGACCTTGGGTTTGTTTTTAACACATCCAAAACCTTTGCTTTTCATACCATATAATCTTGTTCATTCAAAACACACATATTCAATATATTTTTGGATTTTTGTAGATATTTTTCGTCAATTTATTCTCCCCCTAAACTTGAAATTTCTTGAAATTTTTAAGTTTAAGAAGGATGTCGATGTGTCAATAAAGATTCCATATGCCTGCACACACAAAGCACACACATTAAAATAAAGACATATGCAATGCAATGAATCAAAATATCGCAGTGAGATCATACCACACATTATCTGAACATGTTTTGCAAGTTTTGAATAGACATTTGACTTATGTTTGATGGAGTGATGATATGAAAACATACCAATTAGCTCGAGTTGACACACTTACTTTTTCAGTATCATGATGATAATTAAGGTTCGATTAAAATGACTTATGTGACCCACATGTATACATATGTCAACATATTTCCTTATCAATCACTACCTGAATGCATATTGCACAACAACCTGGTCACTTACAGTCATACACAGTGTGGAATCTGGGTTCTATTCGGATTTGGTCCACTTTGGGACTTCTTTTTAATTCCAACTTTGGGAATTTTTCTTTCCTATCGTTCCCCTTGGGAATCTTCTGAATTCCTTTTTGGAATTTTTGTTTGGTGTTGGTCCACATTTGGGACTCTTTTTGTTCCATCTTTGGGAATCTTTTGCTGCACCTTGAAGCTCAAAAAGAGACTTCGTGTGAGACTTCAGGTCTGTGGATACCACAACAAAGAAGCTCACGATGCGGTTCATCACACTGAATAGACTACATCGTTACCCGATCATGCACAACTATCATCACAAGCAATGTATCAAAAGATATATATCTAGACATGTATAACAATGGATCTTAACACAAAGATCATTAAGTTTATGTTTGTCAACAATCAACTTACTTGTTCAGTCTAATTGCCTGAGCTGTCTAGCACATCAATTAACATTCATCAGTCTTTATTTAAAAATGATGTAACAAATAATGTCTAGTGTATCTATCATTTCTCACTTTTTGCAATATAGATTCTTATCATATGATATGATATTTTCTTTTTTTTTTTTTTTGCTTTTATATTTTGTTTTTGCTTTTCTATTTTCTTTATCACGCAAGCACACACAATGCAAAACATAAAATAAAAGACAAAGGAATCAATACTTAACATCAACTTATTATATTTTTGGCTTTTATATTTTCTGATTTTTGTTTGTTTTTCGAAAACTAGAATCAATCATGATTGATTAATCCTATGGATTGAATTAAGAATTCAAACCGGCCCGACAAGAAAGATTTTGTGAAAAGATCTGCCAGTTGTTTGTCGGTATGAACTTTAATCAAAATTATTAAACCTTTTTCAGAGTTGTCTCTTAAAAAGTGATATCGAATTTCGATATGTTTGGTTTTTGAGTGTTGAACAGGATTAGCAGTAATGAACATAGCAGCAGTATTGTCTATGTAAATAGGAGTTTTTAGAAAGTTAAACCCGTAGTCAAGCAATTGATTTTGTAGCCACAAAACTTGAGAACATCCTGCAGATGCAGCGATATACTCTGCTTCAGCTGTGGATACAGAAACGTTGGTCTGCTTCTTGCATTGCCAAGAGACAAGTCTAGGACCCAGAAATTGACAACCACCAGTAGTCGATTTCCTGTCAAGAGCACACCCACCAAAATCACTGTCAGAATAACTATATAATTCAAAATTGCCTTCATAAGGATACCATAACCCAAGATTCGGTTTCCCTTTAAGGTATCTGAAAATACGTTTTACAGCAACCAGGTGCGACTCTTTTGGATCAGACTGATATCTTGCGCACACACATACAGCATACATGATGTCTGGCCTTGATGCAGTAAGATACATCAGTGAACCGATCATTGATCTGTATAGTGTTTGATCCACGGATTTGCCTTTCGGATCCGGCTGTATCTTGCAGTTCACATCAGATGGAGTTCGAATAGTCTGACAATCTTGCATCTTGAACTTCTTCAACAACTTCTCAACAAATTTTGATTGATTGATGAAAATTCCGTCAGCAGATTGTTTCACTTGTAATCCAAGAAAGAAGTTAATCTCCCCCATAGAACTCATCTGGAATCTGCACTTCATGATTTCCTCAAATTCTTTGCACATTGACGCACTGGTCTATCCGAAGATAATATCGTCTACATAAACTTGAACACATAAGAGTTCTTCATTCTCCCTCTTCATAAACAAAGTTGGATCAATCTGTCCTCTTGTAAATCCATGTTCTAGTAAATGCTTAGATAATGTCTCATACCAGATTCTTGGAGCTTGATGTAGACCATATAGTGCTTTACTCAACTTGTATACACGATGAGGATAGTCAGGATCTTCAAAACCCGGAGGTTGTCTGACATATACGTCATCTGTAATAGGTCCATACAGAAAAGCGCCTTTAACGTCCATTTGGAATACTTTAAACTTCATGAAGGAAGCATATGCAAGAAAAACGCGTATGGCTTCAAGTCTTGCGACCGGAGCGAACACTTCTTCATAATCAATGCCTTCTTCCTGAGTATATCCCTGTGCAATGAGTCTTGCTTTGTTTCTCACAACAATACCACGTTCGTCTGGCTTGTTTTTGTACAACCATCTTGTACCAATCGCATTCTCTCCTTCAGGTAAGTCCACTAATTTCCAAACCTCTTGTTTGCGAAATTGAAGTAACTCCTCTTGCATGGCTTCAATCCAACTGTTATCTTGTAACGCTTCTGAAATGTTCTTCGGCACCACTTGAGAAAGAAAACATGAATAAAGACAAACATTTGCTTGCTCAGTTTGACTTCTTGTAGTTCTCTGATTCCACGGCCCAATAATCTGAGAGACAGGATGTTTCTTGTGAATTCGATGAATTGGTATGTCACCTCCTTGCACTTGACTCTCCAGATTAGAAGAATTCAGATTTGGTAGATCTTGTAGAATGGTAGAAGTATGCGGAGTGAAATTCGGGACTTGATCCGGTGAATTGATGAAGTAATCAAATGATTCTGGAATAACTTCAACATTCGGATCTGATGATGGTTGATTTTGAACGGATCCACCATCATTAGGAGAACTTTGCGGATTCACATCATCTTCAAGATTGTTTGATTCTTGATCGTCTTGAGAACCAGAAGCACCCGGAGCTTGATTGGATTTGACATGATTAGGATTATGAAATGACATGAACGGATATTCAGAGTTGAGATTTCCATCCTCGTCATTATCAGAATCGTCACTAAAGCATCCCAAGTCGCCTGATTCTTTCCTTGCTTTTCCTGAAAAATCAAATAAGTTAGAATTGAAAGATTTTGATAACGAATCTAAATCAAATAACCATTCGGGACCATGTGCCACTGACGGAAACGAATTTTCTAAAAACTTTACGTTAATAGTTTCAATAACAGTGTTTGTTTTGCTATTAAAGACCCGATAAGCTTTAGAAACAGACGAATATCCAAGGAAAAATCCATCGTCAGATTTTGACTCAAATTTCCCGAGATGATCATTTAAATTTAGAATCGATACAGGACAACCAAATGCTTTCAAATAAGAAATATTCGGTTTTCTTCCAAATAACAACTCATAAGATGTTTTCTGTTTATCCTGAACCAGTAATGTTCTGTTTTGTACAAAACACGCAGTAGCAATGGCTTCATCCCAGAATGTGATAGGGATTTTTGCATCTGCGAGCATGGATCTTGCTGCTTCAATCAGTGTCCGGTTTTTCCGTTCCGCAACCCCATTTTGTTGAGGCGTTCTCGGAGCACTAAATTGTCTAGCAATTCCTTTTTCTGCACAAAACAAATCAACATTAGCGTTCTTAAATTCAGTTCCATTATCACTTCTTAAAGTTTTCACTTTGCAATCCAATTGATTTTCAACTTTGATAATAAATTCTTTTAACAACTCAGCAGTTTCAGATTTAGCATGCAGAAAATAAACCCAAGAAAATCTAGTGAAATCGTCAATAATGACAAAACAGTAAGACTTCTTTCCAATGCTTTGCACATTTGTTGGTCCGAAAAGATCCATATGTAGCATCTGCAAGGGTTTTGAAATGGAGTTTTCTAGCTTGGACTTAAAAGACATGCGATGTTGTTTTCCTTTCAAACATGCTGGACAGAGATCAGTTGTAGAGAATTTCTTTGAAGGTATTCCCACAACATGATTTCCAGTCACTAAACGATTCATGTTTCTGAAGTTTGAATGGCCCAGCCGTCTATGCCATAGCTGACTCTCATCATTTGAAGCATGTGCAATGAGACAAGTACTTTCAGTTTCAGCGTCAATCTGCGACATATCCAGCTTGTATACATCACGATCTCTTGGAGCTTTAATCACTACCCATTCATTGTCGATCTTGAAACCTGGTTTAAGTATATAACAGAAAGAATCATCAAATAAGGTTGAATACGATTTATCACAAATTTGAGATACACTTAGTAAGTTAAAGTTCAACTGTGCACAGTAGTTGACTTTATCAAAACTAATGACCCCATTCGATACGGTTCCTTCTCCTGTTATTTTACCACCCGCATCACCTCCAAATGCAACGTGTGTACCATTTTTCAGCTTGAAATCCTGAAGCAAGGCATGGTTGCCTGTCATGTGCCGGCTACACCCACTATCAACGAACCACGAGTTGATAGGTCTTCTTGGGCGTACCTGCATTTCAACAATCACTTAGTTAGTTTGGTCAACCCAGGCCCACACGGTCTTGGGTTTTCCGAATCTATCTACAATAGTAACTTGTTGATATTGAATATTTTGAAAATTTGTTTCATTCATGAGATTTTGATGCTGAAAACTCTTGTTTCGCCCATTGGCGTGCATTGATTGCTTTCTTCTCAAAGCACTAAACCTTTCCTCCAACTTAGGATCAAGGTTATTTTCAAACTTTTGGTTTCTTACCATCAAAGCTCTTGGTTAAAAACTGTTAACCTGCACATTTGAAACAGAAGTGTTTCGATTGAAATTTCTCAAAACCGGAGAATGACTTTGATTACCATTTTGAAAACCAAATGATTTATTTCTTTGAAAATTTGAAAACGAAGTCATTTCTCTTGTTGAGTTTGATCGAAAGAAACAATCCTTTGTGTCATGATTCCTTCTTTCACAAATATCACAAAATTTGTTATAATAACATTCTTCTGAAGAATGATTTCTTTTGTCACAGAAACTGCAGTACCTGTTAAAGAAACATTCAGCAGTTGCATGATTATATCTATCACAAATTTCACAATGTTTCTTGCTAATCCTAAAGAGCCGATTGTTAACTTTTGAAGTTGAACCAAAACGTGATTCATTATCATAGTTGTTCGGTTTTAGATTAACGCTTTTCTGTGGAGACTTTGTTTGTGATTTTGATTGCATGGGACTTTGGTTCGATTTTAAACTGTTCTGTTTGGTTACCTTTTTAGATTCAATTCTCTTTTCATTGACAGCGGAAGACTTAGGACCTGAACCTGTTTTCAGACCAGAGTTAGATTTGATTGGAGAATTGATTGGTTTACCATAAGATCCGTTCAAATCAAACGTTCCTGCAGACACAAACTTGATTGTTTTTCCTTTTGACACTTTCTTTTTGACAGGTTTAACTTTGTCAGTTTTAACACTTTGAGCTTTGGTGTTGTCATTCGATTTTATGACACTTTTACCTTTCGATTCTTTTGTTTCAGATTGATTGGTCATTACTTTCGATTTCTGCTTCTTTGCAGTTGAAACTTCAGCCTTCTTCACTTCTTGCTTCTTGAGCAGTTGAGCAGCAACTTTTGCCTTTTCTTCATTCTTCTTCCATTTGATGTAATTTGGATCATTGAATCCTGAAAATTCACCTTCTTCCTTCACCGTTTGTTCTGGTTCGGGATTAAGCTTTGGATATTCAACGAGTTGAATTAGAACAGGCTCCAGTTTGTTTTCGTATTTGTTGCTAGCTTCATCGTCAGCTTCAGTTGTCATACCATCTTCATCTTTCAAGCTTTCAATCAACACCTCAGATCCTTCGGACTCGGATTTACTTCTTTGAATTTCTTTGAATTTTCTTTCATTTTCAGGTGAATGATCAAATTCATTGAAGTTTTCCGGTAAGGTTTGAGTTATTGAATTTGGCATTGGTTCATGAGTGAAACCCAACCCGGTTTTGGTTTTGTTACCTCTTTCACTCACAAGTTGTCTCACCATTGTTTTACAACTTTTAACCTTTGTTAATTCAACTTGTGTGACAGCATGAGCAACTTTTTCTTGTTCAAAATTCTTTGTCATTTCTGCAAGTTGTTTTGTTACCAGTTCCAGTTCTTTTAAGGTCTTGTTCCATGATTCTTTAAGTGACAAAATCTTCTCATCAGAAATTTTATGATCAATTTTAAGTTGTTCATGAAGTTTTTCATGTTTACTTAATTTATCACCAATTTTAAATGAATGAGTTCGATAATGTTCTACTTGTTGAATGCATTGTTCAGAACACAACCTTTCTTTCACATCAGCAGGTAAAGGAACATAGTTAGGGGGTAAGTCATTACTAACCTTTGGTTGTTCGGTAGAGGATGAAGACTCACTGGATGTAGCCATTAGCGCAATTTCAGACTCAGATTCTTCAACAGGATCAGACTTTGCACTCCAGTCATAATCTTCAGAATCTTCACTCACATCTTCAATCATTTTTCCATCCCCTTCTTCAGACCAGTCTTCTTCGATTTCACACACCAGTGCCAAATTTGACGTAAGATCAGAGGTGAATTGTTCTGCATATGCACTCCAATCATATCCATCTTTTACACTAACCACCAGTGCCTTTGTTTGGTCTTCTGGTTTCTTTCCTTCATCCTTTAATTCCGGCATGGGAAGACTTTGGTATGGTTTCTGAAAGAAACGTTGATTTCTGCTTTGGTAGCTTGAAGACTGTTGTGAGCTTTGACCTTGACTTTGATTACTTGAACTAGCTTGGTCATTGAAATTCTGATTCTTGGGGGCTTTGCATTCCCTTGAAAAATGACCATACTGGTTACAGTTGAAGCATCTGGCCTTTGATTTGTCAAAACCAACCGTCTTGTTTGCATGAGGCTTGTAGCTTCGGTTAACATATGCATGCTTATGCGTTCTATATGCAACCATTACCATTTGCCAGTTTAAATCCATCTCCTCAACGTCAACTGGATCCATCTCAAATAAGTCTTGAAGGACCACGTCCATTTGACTTAAGTGACTTCCTTGATATGCTTGAAAACTTGCCATAAAAGCTGTGAAGGCAGTTTTTGTTTCGTCATCTTGCAACAGAATGTTCATTACATCTTTCACCTTAGCTTGAACATTTGAATTTTGACTGTCTACTTGATTCTTCAGATTCTGACTTTGAACTTGAGCTCTTGGTGGAGATTGAGGTTGAGAATAAGTTGGTGAACTTGGAAAGTATGATGAATCAGTGTAAAAACTTGCACCAACAAATAAATCACCCTCTTCTTCAAACTTCATTGCATCTTGTGCAAGAAAGGCATTCTCCACAGTATTGGCAGGATTTACCACATACTTATATTGAGTTTGTGAGCTTGATCTATCAGTATTTCTTGATCTTTCATCAATCTCAACTTCTTCAATCTTTCCAATAAGTAGATCTAACTCCATTGGAAACTTTTCAGTATGCTTTAAAAGAGTAACAGTTTGCTTCCATGACGATGGCAAAGCACATAACAATCGATCATTCAAGTCTTGAAGTTCAGTCTTAACTCCGAGGTTTGACATCTCAGTAGTTAAGTGAACAAACCTGTTCATCATCTGATGTACTGTTTCTCCATTAATATGCTCAAACAACTCCAATTGCCTTTTCAGCTTTGATTTCTTCAAACTTCTCAATTGTTCTCCTCCTTCACATATCGACTTTAATGCCTTAAAACATGTATAACCAGTCTGATATGCATCCAATCTCGACAGAACTTGAAGTGGCAATCCCTTGCACATCAAAGAATAAGCCTTGCTATCATTCTTCACTTTCCTCAAATCTTCTGCTGACAGATTATCCTCTGGATAAGGTTCAGTAGAGTCTTTAGTGTAGGTACTTGCACTGTCTGGAGCAGTCTGAGTTGGAATATGAGGACCCTTTTCAATAGACTTCCATAAATCATTGTCAATTGACCATAAGTGATGTCTCAGTCTGATTGTCCAATTCTTGAAATCTGCACGATTAACAAGCCTAGGAACACGGTTATCAGAATCATCATTAGGTGCCATTTTAATTTTATTTTTTTTAAGAAAAATTTTAAAGAAAATATTTTTGGTTTTTGTTAATTTTGAAAAGAAACAGTTAAAATACTAAAATAAAGACAAGTAATTAAAGACAAGATAAGAAAACAAGGATTAAAGCAACTAAAAATGAGTCACACGGCTAAACAGTGAAAATCCTTCTTCACCCGGCTAAACAGTAGCTTTGTTCTTCACCCGGCAGAGAAAAAGTCTTTACACGGCTCAACAGTTGTAAAACTTGTGTTCTTGACCCGGCTGAACAGTTACCCGGCTGAACAGCTGCACGGCAACAAGAAATAACTTCACACGGCAGATAACTTGACCCGGCTTGAATCTTGACATGGCAAAAGGCTTTACCCGGCTGAACAGTTGTCGATCACACGACAAGGTTGTTTACCCGGCTACACAGTCTTGATCACCCGGCTGAAATTGTTAATCACCCGGCGTAACAGTGTATCACCCGGCACAACAGTGTTTGATCCGGCTGAACAGTAACACCTTTTCTTCGTCAAATTCTTTACCCGACAAGCACAAATTCCCTGACACGGCTGCACAGGACCTAATTGTTCACAAATCTAAGTCCAAAGGAATTTGTCTAAGTCAAATTTATCACCCGGCAAGTTAATCTTCAACCAAGTTCATACTGTTCATCATCTTCTCCATGAGAATTTTCTGGGTTTTGTCAAAAACTTGTCCAATTCGTTCAAAATTCACACACAAGCTGTGAAATAGTCCGATTATCAATCCAAAACATGATCAAATTTTGATGAGTTTGAGCAAAATTCGATCGAACAGTAAATTTTTCAATCTTCTTAATTCCTCAGATCTGATGATAATCTGATGGAATTTGCACAATCGTCGTGAATTAGAAGTGATTGCGATGATAAATCACAACTAAAAACAGCAACAATTCATTCAGATCATGATATTTGAGCAATATTGATGTGTTGTGCTTGATGAATAGCGAAGAACACAGTACCAACAGCTCTGATACCAATTGATAGGTTCAATTGGATCGTTAATATCGCTCAATGATCAGAATAACATGTACACAAACACAGTTTAATCATTAACACAATTCATACTAATAATTCTCTTTGTATATTGATGATCAAAGCAGTTTTGTAATACAAGTGCAGGAGAAAATAAATCACACACACTAAGTTCTCTCTCTTACGTGAATAATGTGATCTAGCCTCTCCTCTCACACTCTCTCACTACATGCTTTAAAGCAACAATTACAAGTTTAAGGAATATAACAAAATAGACCCTAAACTATACACAAACATATAAACAAAATACAAAGTAAATCTTAATCTAGGAAATAGCCCTAACATTTGGGAAGGTCCTTAAGTGAGAAGCAGAAGATCGAAGTTTCTCCAGCAAAACTTCATTAACTTCATCAACCGATGGAACCTTCTCATTCAAAGGATCCTCAGGCTTTCTCCATGGCATGGCAAAAGGAACAATTTCGTCCGAAACAAGGAAAAATCGATCCTTCCAAGACGCCGATAGACCAATTTGAGATGACACTAACGCATTCTCCACTTGGGTCTTCTCAATGGTAAACCAATTACCATTTTTAGCCAACTGAAAAAACCGTAAAAAAAACCAAGAGATCCGGCTCATGGCCCAGGGCGCGACAAGTAATCTCAAAATGCATGATACCTGCGATTCCAACCAAAGCCATTTGACAGATGGACAAGCGATAATACTCAATAACATTCAGAAAAAACTTGGAAAAAGGATTCCTCAAGTTAGAATGTTCAAAGTGACGAGTATAAAGCATCACTTTTCCGGCAACCAATTTGCTAACCGGCGATCTAGGCGAAGGAACTATCGGATCGAGCGACAAAGGAATGCCGAACTGGTTACAAAACTCGTCAACCTCCTTCTGTGATAATCGAGAGAATTGAGAATTCATATCATTCTTAGCCATGGTAGAAGCAACGGCGAGGGTAGCGATGGTGTTAGAGAGAAAACGGTGATGAAGGTAAAAAGTTAAAAGAAGAAGAAAGGAAGTTATGAAAGTAGAAAAGGGGGGGAGTTATCACAAATCCCTAAAAAATGGGAAGAAAAAACGGACGGTTAGATGGAAGCTAGAAGCCCATCCCATCATGGGCAGCAGACCTACAAGGTCTTGTCACGTCCCATCAGCCAGAACACATCACTTCACCTGCTGCGTAATAACGAGGGACCGGGCAGCCAGAAGCTGGAAGCTCGAGAAGAATAAAAAACGACAACACAAAACCATAAGTCACAACCACTTATGATAACATCACAAGCGCTTATGACTGGGGGGCTGATGACGTAGGTCATATAACCACTTGGTTGGGCAGCGGGGAAGCCAGAAGCCTGGTACGTGAACAGTAACGCTACAGTAACCTGACACATACTTCCACAACAAATATTCAAACATATCTTGCAATATCTTCAAAAGATATCCTTGGTAAAGCAAGACTGAATGCAATAAATGCAGGCAAAACCCTTTACACGAAAATAGCTAAAAACATAATCCACTATTCAAACCTGAGGTGCTGCAGGCTGCCAAGAATGGAAGGTGCACTGGCCGAGGGGCAGCCTCGAGCCAGGAGCTCCTGAACCTTTCAGATTTGGATTAGATTTGCTTGGGCAACACACAAAGACTTGTGTATATATGTTGCTGCAATCTGAAGCAAAACACAACTCTCATTCACATTGGCTCTTGCACTCCACTCTTAAAACACACACACTCACTCCTCTTATCTCTTATTTTTACTTAACATTTCTCTCACACTAAAACACTTAGAGTCATAACCGAGTTGTACCCTGGACTTAGACATATCGTTAGTACCATCCTCTCCATAATCTTGTTGTAGCAACAGATTTCTTACTCAAGAAGTGCAAATCAGATATTCATACATTACATTAATAAAGGCTGCGACGTTTTGGTGTTTGCCGTTTAAATGCACACTGGTGGCAGCAACCATCAGCCTCATTTAAACTTTTGAGAACCCGACATTCGAACTAGCTAGGCTAACAATGCCTAACATACTACCAATGACACAAATGGGATTAACTATGTATGTACAAATTAAGCGCTAGCTTAGACATAATATTGTTTCTTGACTGATAATGCTTAGTTAAACTATTTACATGTCATGAATCATGATGTTCATCTAGTTTGACAAATAATGTTTAGTAAAGAGAAATTACATATAAAACTACCATGTGAACGTTGTGTGTAGAAAATAGTAAACTGGTCAAGTGAAGCATGGAAAAATATGTGTTATATCCCACATGCATGGACTGATTAAGAGGAGATGGTGAAAGTAGAGATGATATAAAGGATGATGTTAATTAGTTTTTGAAGAAGGTATCTTTGCACTTGGGCCAATGAATAATGAGGTAATAACTGAGGCGTGTCAATTGCTGGTTGAAAACTATTTCAAACCCCCTCTTCAGCCTTGGTTCATCCTTCGCTATCGAGAATTTCTGGAAGAGTTCCATTGTTTGGGTAATACCCTACAATTTAGTGGAGCATATGGAAATTTGCATATTTAGGATGCATTGTTTTGTTGTTTTCTTGCAATTCTGAGTTATTTCTTTGCCTTCTTGGAGGGTCGTTGTTTTAAAGTGGTTGCTTGTGATAGTTGCAGTGACACTTTAGTTTGTTTCTAGCCGGATATGTCGCTTGTTTACCTTTAATTCGGATTATGAAGTAATAATTCACTTTAATTTCTTCAAAGAACAACTTTAACTCTGATTAAAAAAAATAGACATTGATGCAATAGCAATAAAATCAACATAAGATTAATGACAAACACACCATTTAGAAGTGTTTAATATCCTGTAATAATTCCATACAGAATCGGAGCATATGAATTCCATGAATCAAACAGACAAACCCGAATCCGATGATAATTTAATGAAACTACCAATACCTACTCACATAGTACAAAACTCGCATGCACCGTAATTAAACTAAAGCCGTAATCAACCAAAAGTGAATCATTACGCTGAAGATACTCCTAAAGCACTGTTCTTAGTGTTCATTCTCTTTTGTTTTTCAATAAAAAGAGAATAATGAACGTGTTAGTGGGCAAGATGCATAAGAAAGTGCAGCTTCTCCCTCTTGCTTGTACATTACATTTGGAAGTCAACATGATATGAAACGAGACCACCTTCTAGTTATAAGCAAAGATTTGCATGCTTCAAGCCCTCCATTATGAAATTCTTAATATAGTGTTTATTCTTATAAATAATAAAATTTGGTTGATCAAGCAGAAGCGGTGTTTTCATGTAGGAACACACATCATATGGACGATACATCCACTAATCCCAAGACGGTCGATGGCCTCTGAGTAGGGTTTGAGTTTTTTTTTACAAATACTTACTTGTGACACATTTGCCACAACATAGTATTTACCACAAAATTGCAACAACGTATCAACAAATTATATTAAAGAGAAAATAAACCCCTAATAACTCATACACAGTTATCATAAAGCTAATACAAAACGGAATATTGTTGCAAACTCGTCACAAAACTGAATTGGTTTCCCACAATTTATCCATAATATTTTTACATAATATATATATATATATATATTCTAAATACTTGTGGTAAATTTGTAGCAAAACTTGCAATTTTTGCCATAATTTTGTGACAAACACATTCAAATATTAAAAAAGTTATTATTAGGTGGTCCAAAACAATATATGTACAATTCAATTAAAGGTTCACCATTCTTTCTACATTCAGTATGCTTTGTATTCTGGCATGTGGTGTGTAAATAGTAAATGGCTTTCTAAACAAATTTGTAACACCACCCTCCATCAGTGGCAAATCTAGAAGAAAATTTCAAAGGTAGCGGAAAATTGAATATTTTGGAGCTAAAGGTATATAGATATATAAAACGAAAAGGAAAATTGAATTTTTACACTAGTTTTACACTTCGACGTACCCTTAGCCATATCCTAGATTTGCCCCTGCTCCATACAGGACCATACATGAGAAACTAGATTATTAGCCTCTACACAACATTCAAGCACAAAAAGAGAATCCAAAATCAGTTTAAACAAGGCTAAGCCAATATCAAACAATTGAGCCAAAATACGTGAAAGGTTTAATTAATTCTCTAAATTCTTCACTTATTACATCAAATGAAATGATTAGGTTACAATGCACAAATTCACCATCCAACTTAATCCCATTAGTGGCAAGCGATAAAGAAACTCATCTTTAACTACCTGAGAATAACCAAACTAAATTGATTTACGAGGGAGATTGCTATAAGGATTTATCGAAGCCCTCATGCTTAAAGTAAAAACTTCAACTTGACAAGGGATGCCACTTGAAGTTTCCAAATTGGCCCATCAGTTTAATTTGAGTGATCTTGATTATCTTAGGGTCAATAGTCTCACGACAAATACCAAAATCTAGATTTGTTTCATATATCCCATGTCCCAAATTAGGGATAACAACCACGACAGTTTTTATAATTAAAATATTCCAAAGAATAGCCATCATATCACTACATCATGATACTCACCGCTCAAACACAACAAGCTATGATAGCTGTCTATGTTTCTAAAAGATCATAGATCAAGCATGCTAACAAATAGGGGAAGAGTAAGGGAAACTTTTGTATTGGAGAAAGTATCATCAATAACAATTGAAACGTTATATTTGATACGTGTAGGACAATTTGAAGATAGAAGAGAAAAATGGTTGAGAGAGAAGATTGAAGAAGCATAGACTTACTAATTGATATTCGTTATCATTCAGTTAAGTTGTTTAAGTACAATGATTATCGCTAACAACCCAACTAACAAACTGTTACACATTACACTTTTGGTCCTTATCCTCTACTCAAGTTTACAACTCGATCACAACTCTTTACAACAGTTACAAAACTAATTCCTCTTCATATTAACATATATCAATACCCTTTCCTTAAAGAATTTTGTCCTTGAAAATCAAAATCAATCTGGCTTGTAAGTCTTCAAGATTTTCTCATGTGGCATCAGTCAAGGTTAAATTTTTCTAGTGTATAAGAAATCAACACTTGGTCTATTGCCACGCTTACTCAATCTTCTATCCACCACAGCTAAAGGAGTATGAATAAAGCAAGGTCGAGTTAGTAAGGGAATAATATGAGAATAATGAGCCCCTCTAGCTAACTTCAACAAAGATGCGTGAAAGGTGGAATGAACTTGCAGAGACTGGAAGATCCAACTTGTAAGATACTTTACCAACTTCTTTAAGGATAAAAAATGGTCCTAAGTATTTAAGATTAAATTTATTGGACTTCATCGGTTTCAAAATGTTTTACAATAAGATGGTAGTTTCAGAAACACCCAATCTCCCATTGTAAATTCTCTTTTAGATCTGCCTCTATCAGGTAGCTGATTCATCCTATTTTGAGCTAGATGTAAAGAGTATTTCTATGTTTCTTAAGGCCATCTCTCTCTCTCAAAAAGCAATTGATCAACAACATCTTCACTATAATCTTTGTGAACGTAAGGAACAAAGATTGGAGGAGCATACCCATATAAAGCCTAAAAAGATGTTATTAGCAAAGAAGAATGAAAATTTGTAGACAAAACTGCACTTTTGGTCCTTTATGTTTATACAAACATGCACTTTCAGTCCTTTAAGTATAAAAGTCATAATTAACATCCTTTGTCTTTAAATTTGTTGTATTATTGGTCCTTTATCACTAACGGAGTTAAATATTCCAGTTAAGTCAAGGGTAAATTAGTCTTTTTACCCTTAAAGGACTATTTATGTAATTTTAAACTTAAAGGACTATTTCTGTAATTTTAAACTTCAAGGACTATTTTTGTAATATTAATATCTTTTAACTAAAATATTAGTTTATTATTTTTTCTAAAACTTTTATGAATATTATCATATAATTAAAATGTAGACTATTTATATATATATATAGAAAATATAAAAAAAATTAAACTTTTATGAATATTATCATATAATTAAAATGTAGATTATATAAATATATATATATATATGTATATATATATTTTGAATAACCAAAACTTTGAATTAACATATGTGTATATTTTTCGAATAACAAAAATATTATCATATAATTAAAATGTACATATTAAAGTAACATATGTGTACATTTTTTAGTAACAAAAATTTTACAATACTGTTTACGTTGTTCATAAAATTTTGAACTAACCGAAAAGTTTCGAAAATTCTCAAAAAATCGCGTTGATTTTTAAATGTATTTGTAGATTATAGTGACATTAACAATATTACATACGTATCATAAGAAATATTTAATCAAACACAAAAATTAAATTTATAAAAAATATAATCGTTAACTTCACATTACTTTAATGTTTTATACTAAAATATACAAAAAAATGTGTAATTACTTAAAATTTATAGATTGTGTACTTAGTAAAGACATAATAACTCCATTATGTTGAGTAAACAACATGTTTAATATACTATCGGTTATAGCCATTGTATAAACATATGTGTATGTTGAACATAAATTATGATGAACGGACTAATTTCTTTTCGTAATTGTTCTATCAAGTTGGTGATAATAAATACATTAATATATATATATATATATATATATAAATAGTCTATATATATATATATATAAATAGTCTACATTTTAATTATGTGATAATATTCTAAAAAGTAAAAAAATAAAAAATAAACTAATGTTTTAGCTAAAAAAATATTAATATTACAAAAATAGTTCTTTAAGTTTAAAATTACAAAAATAGTCCTTTAAGTTTAAATTACAGAAATAGTCCTTTAAGGGTAAAAAGACTAATTTGCCCTTGACTTAACTGAAGTATTTAACTCCGTTAGTGATAAAGGACCAATAATACAACAAATTTAAAGACAAAGGATGTTAATTATGACTTTTATACTTAAAGGACTGAAAGTGTATGTTTGTATAAACATAAAGGACCAAAAGTGCAGTTTTGTCAAATTTGTATTATACCACCACTCTGCTAATGAAGCCCATTTGAGCCAAGAAGTATTGGTACTCAAAATCATACATCGAAGGTAAGATTCAATACATCTGTTAACCACCTATGTCTGACCATCTGAATGGGGTTGATAAGATGTAGACATAGCTAACTGGACACCATGTAAGCGTGCATGTGAACTTTTTCCAGAATTTAATTAAAAACAAGGGATCTCGATCAGACATAATTGTTTGAGGCCAACCATGAAGTTTAAACACATGGTCAAGAAAAACATGTGCAACCGTTTGAGTAGTGTAAGGATGGCCCAAAGGAATGAAGTGGCCATACTTAGTGAGCCTATCAATGATGACCAATTTGATATATTTTCCTTGTACTTTAGGAAACCCACTTACAAGATCCATGGAAATATTCGAAAACACATATTTAGGAATGGGTAAAGGTTGTAACAAACCTGGATAAGCAAAATTTTCAACTTTAGTCATTTGACACATATCACAAGATCTAATGAAATGTCTAATGTTTTTAGACATTTCTTCCAGAAAACACATAGACTTTATCCGTTGGGTAGTGGCATACACCCCTGAATGAACCCCCAAGCTGAAGCATGACACAACCAGTGTTATTAAACCGGCCGGTCCGACCGGTCCGACCGCGGTCGGACCGTGTTTTTTGAGAATCACGGTTCGATAGGTCACGGTTTGATAGGTGTTTGTGAACCGCTGCGAACCGCTCGAACCGGACCGTTTTGAACCGCTATCGAACCGTTTTTTCTTGGTTTTTATGTTTATACCTATAATTTTTTGTGTTTTAGGTGATGAAACTCAATATGTTAATGTTCTGAGTGATGAGGATGATGAATTAGTTTTACTTAATGATGAAGAATTGGATACGTGACGTGACATTTGAACTTAGAACTTATGATGATGATGATTTGGTTTTATTTTGGTGTTAAAATTTGTTTAAATTATAACTTTTTGTGATTCTTGGTGTTAAAATATGTTTGAATTATGACTTTTGTGTTACAACTTAAGATTATTGAACTTAAGTTGTGTTTAAATTAGAATTTTTATGGTATTATTTTGATAAATGTATATTTTGTCAAACCCCGGTCCAACCCCGGTCCGACCAATAAAATTAAAATAACGGTTCGGTGTCCGGTCCGGTTTTCAAAACATTGGACACAACCTAAGAATTTATTCCTGCAGAAAAACATCTTGCCCAACCATTTTTCACAGTATAAGTAGGATGTAGAGATTTGCTTAGGTACGTGGTATCGTCGTCTTTGCTATTGCTTGGTTTGTCAACTGTCATAGTGATGTTGAATTTTTGTGATTGAAATCACGTACAGTGGTGGAGGATGGCTTTTGGACGGTGGTTCAGGGTGGTGGGTGATTATTTGGGTTTTGAGTTTTTAGGCTCTAATACCATAAAAGTATTTATAGTATCAAGTTTTGATGATGATTCTCATTGATAAATTCCATTTAAACATGGTTCTGGATACATCATATAATTAGGGAATCAATAATACCAAATCAATTTAAATCTATCAAATATATCAGTATATAATAGTAATACAAACCACATGTAGTCTAGTCTAGGATTGAAATATCATGTATACATGTACTTGTTAAGGCATGAACACAAAACCTGTATACCTGTACAATACACGATAACTTAATTATCGTGTACATGTTCTCATACCTGTACTTATACCTATTTATAACAACATGTATACACTATAAGACATGATAAGATATGTTTGAAAACACATTTTTAAGAACCTGTTTAGTTAAAAAAAAAAAAAAAAGTCGCCAGTACTTCACAAAAGTCTTAAATAAAGTATAAATACATAATTCCTAACAAATTTAAGACATAAATTCATAAAAGTCTAATCAAAACATATGTTAGGGCATGAGACGATGAGATTGAGCAGCATGTGAGAAACTTAGAATAAAGATTCGTTTAGGACTTTAGGGTTTGTTTTTAGAAATGATAATTTAGGGTAAATAATGTTTTAGTTGAGAGCCAAAGATAAAAAAAACTCAGAATATTAGCCTAATATTTAGGTATATAATATTACATTATATTTTTTGAAATAATAACAAGTACTAACATGCAAACATATATATACTTGTTTTATACACAAAAACTAATAGGTAGATTTGTGTCTACCTGTTTAGTACATGTTACATGTAAGACTTAAGCCTGATACCTGTTAAGATCGTGTTAATTCGTGTCATGCATGTAATCATGTTCATGTATAAAATTGCCAGACCAACCATGCTTAAACAACATCCAACCACTTTTAAAACCGTTTGCCTTATTTAAACACTTCTTTTAGATTGTTTATAAACGCATTCTTCCATGTTGGGTTACAAAATAAAAACGAGTGCAGAATAGAAAAGATTATCTTATAATAGTTGTCATCTTGTCACATACAAAAATTTTGACAACCAAAAAGCATGCATCGTATGCCCTAGTCCATCCTTTTTATAGATTCCAACATTAAAGCAAGTGAACTCATGATATATATGTGTCTTCTAACCTAACCAAAACCAAAGTATATTATTATTAATTTAAAACGCGTTTTATATACATGCCTAATTATTTGATTTCAACATTTACTTTCTGACTACCCGTAACGCTAACAATGTATCCTTTCAAAAAATCAATCTATCTAGTTAGTGTATCATACTAGATTTCAATTTACTTTCACAATCAACTTTTATCCCCAACATACACTACACAATACTCATCATTCCACAATCACTTATTAAAAAACAAATTAAAAAAAAAACAAAACAATACGCATAATATAATTGTGAGCCTACAAAAGCCATCCCAGGGGTGCACTTAGTTAAAGGCGGGTGACGGACAGGCGCCCTTCACAATTCGCAGCCCCTCTGAAGGACAACAAGAGTGGGGGCGCGCTAAACGCAAACTATGGATGAGCATAATTGTGGGAGGTCTTAGAAACTATTTACAATCTTTCATGTGTTTTCATGTGTTTGTTTTTCCCATGCATTGATCATTAATTTCCATATGTGAAGTTAATGAAATGAATCTTTTTTTTGCAAATTAGTTAAGGGCCAGCTACTATATACTTAAAAAATAGGGTTTTTATTCAACATTTGTATTGGTTATATTTTTGTCTATAAATAGGAAGCTAGTGCCCATCATATTAGACACCATAACAAAACACAAAGCAAATATTTCTACCGACTTAATTTATGGCCATGTCCAAGCCTTTTGTTGTTCTTGTTCTTCTCTCCATGCTGCTTTTGGTGCAAGCTCATGAATTGGTATACAATCAACCTTCTTATAATCTTATTAGTTCTTTAAAGTCTGCATACGGTATACTTAAATATATTGTTAACGAAATCTTCTACATGTATTCTTATAACATCGATCAGTAGCGAAACTAGAACCTTTCTTTAGCTAGGGGCTAGCTACAATAGAAATTTGTTTTACATTTCACTACATAACCACATTTATGGGTGAAAAACTACATAAAGATAATGGCGAAAAACTAATACCCCGGCCTATTAAGTGAAAAACTGGTTGTCTAGAGTGTTACATATATTACATAACGTAATTTCCTTTTGTTCCACTAGTTCTCATACGTTGATTGTTTTGTGTCACAGGAAAATGAACTTGAAGGAAAGAGTGTCACTACTTCTAAAATCAGTTAGTGACATACATTCTAATATTAGCAACTAAAACTATATCTATAGTTAAAATATATATTGAATATACTTTTTTAATTGATATTCAGATTGCGGGTCCGCATGTAAGGCCAGATGTAAGTTATCATCGAGGCCAAACTTGTGCCATCGGGCTTGTGGGACTTGTTGTGCTCGATGCAACTGCGTGCCACCGGGGACTTCGGGTACTCAAAAGGTTTGCCCTTGTTACTACAACATGACTACCCATGGAGGCAAAAGGAAGTGCCCTTAAAAGCTTCTACTAGAGGACCTTGTGCATGTTTGATGTGTTACATTTATTATATATATGTTTCATGGACTCTTGTCTCGTGAGTATTGTTTTTTTTAGTCGTTAATAAGGTTACATATAAAATAAAGGGGGTACAACATATAATATTATATTATATATATATATATATATATAAACAACAAAGAAGATTTGAAGATGTTTGATATATTAAGATTGATGTAATTTGTAACTGTTAAGATATATTAATCTTTGGGATGTAATATGGTGATGACGAAAATCTTCTGGTGACGTATAGAAATTAACTACGACGTATGATGTTTAACTTCCTATAAAACAAAAGTGGAGTATATATGACAGCTATGATGGTTACAAGTGTAAAAGATCGAGTAAATTAATTTGTTAAATTGCACCTTTCGTCTCTGGTTTAAGAAAATAAGCATTGGTCCAAACATTAGGCAAAACAAAACAATCGTCTACATGCATGTCACAGTGAATTCAGGTACTTACGTAGTCACTCTTAGGCTATTTGTTATCATCTAGCTAGCTTTTTGATGGGGTTTGACCACATGCCATGTATGTGAAACGAAGACGAAGGTT
The DNA here is from genome assembly GCA_030867185.1 of Tagetes erecta. Taxonomy (NCBI): domain Eukaryota; kingdom Viridiplantae; phylum Streptophyta; class Magnoliopsida; order Asterales; family Asteraceae; genus Tagetes; species Tagetes erecta. The sequence continues at coordinate 64,078,855 of CM061486.1, read as the reverse complement.
TGATGGGTGAATATGAGTAAAAATGATGTGTTATGAGGCTTGACATGCAATCAAATAAGGAGGGACTTGACCGTTAAGTTATGGCTTTTTGTAATTGGTTGATATATATAAAGAGATAAAAAAATTGTCATAATCTTTGACACATAGTCTCGACCATGTGGGCCAGGTGCGACAGGCGCAACTAGCTCAGGTCAAGCTCCCATCAAGTCCCATAACACTTGGTTTTAAAAACGAGAGTAAGTTGTACGGGAGGTCCCTAAAGTTTGCCAATATTTCACTTTTTGTCCTTGGATTTTAAAAATTACGAATTTCGTCCCAAGACTTCGCACTTTTGTAATACATTTAGTTCCTACATCCAACGTACGTTTACTTGTGTCTTTAAGTCCTTCCATGCGATACTCATGCGAGGGTATATTTTATAAATAATGGGTGATTGAACTGACAAATAGAAGACAAAAGTATGGACGTTGGATGCATGGACTAAAAACGTTTTGACACAAGTCATTCCACGAAAGGTAAAAATTTGGCAAACTTCAGGGACCTCTCGTGTAATTAACCCATTCGTTTAATTTTTATGTTTATTGTTTAATTAACTTGCTAAAAACGTTTCAAGTGACTAAAGAAAGGATTATCGTCAATCAAATTTTCATCTAATTTGAAGTTATACGCGCGATTTTACGAGATATTGTTTTGGGTTTCCATATTTGAATCATGAGGGTCAAGTTGGGTGAATAAACCGCGGGGGAATCAATTGGTTTGAGGTTTGGGGTTTAAATCTCGAAGGGGAAGGGGTTTAGATGTTTTAAACGAGATTAAATTGAGTTAAATTGGTCGTTTGGACCTCGTCTGAGATTGGTGGAGCTAGCCGAAAAACCGAGGAGAAGAGACAAGGGTGAGTGTTCTACTTGTAATTTACACCTTTGATCCTTCAAGTTTACTTTGTTATTATTTTCGGTTTAAAAGGTTTTAATTATAAGTTGTAAGAATGACAAACTTAACCCCTCAAGTTAGTTTTCTTGATTAAATACTAATCAAACTAACTAATTAAATTTATAAAACTTTATTAGTCATATAAAATTTGTTTTTTAGAATTATTTTGATAAAATAGATGTTAGAGAATAATCTTATAAATTTTATATAAAATACTTTATAAAATATAAATTCATTTACAAAGATACGATTCAATACAACTGTGTGGATCCGATCAAACGTCACTAGTTAAATTAACATCGATATTTAACTTTTGAATATATATATATATGTGCATGTTTCCACAATTTTAAATATTAAGCCTATGAGTATGATGACTCACGTGAGTCTAACGAGGTTGAAGCGTTTCGCGAATCATAACGCTCAACTACGGATTGCGAATTGGTTGAATGGCAAAGCTTGTTAAATCACAAACTTTATCATACGATCTTGGACTAAGTTGATATTATAATGAAATATTTCACCACATACTCTCATTTCGGAATGCTCAGAATCTAGGACATGTTTCAAAACCAGCCAAACTTCCTTTTAATATGTTTGTTCAATTTGGAGTTTGAAGCCAACCCTAACAAAATTCCACAAAACTTGCAAAAAGCCTTTTGAGTCTTGTAGCTCAATTCCATCAAATCCCAATTTTGTCAAACTCTTGGGCTTCGATTATGCGCAAAAACCTTAGCAACGGTTGAGGCTTGGGAAGAACTTTGACCAACAAATGATTGTGAGACCATAACAAGACTACCACTGTAAAAAGGGATGAAAGCGAGAGTATTTTATTTTCATTTTTGATTTTTTGCTTTCAATTATACGTTTGAGAGTAGGGTAATCAACCAAACCATCAAACATGTGTTTATACTTTATACTAAGTTAGGGAGACACCCTGGTGAACAAAGAGCAAAAAAGGGTCAAAAGCCTACCAAACGGCTATATCACCATTGGGGAACAGTAGGATTCAAACCATGAGAAAAAAAAAGCTAGAGCCAGATACAAATTGGTTTTAGTCAGAGCAGGTAGGTACTTGTTTTGAGTAGGAACCGAGATTGCAACAACTCAACAAGAAGGTGGAACAGGTCCGGAATCTGCGGGTATGGAACTTGGTATGCCAGGTACATCCTCGCCGGGTAAGAATCGGAACCAGTTGGGCAGTTCAGAATAGAAACCGTCGGGTTGGGTCTGAAACCGGTTTTTATGCCCATATCTTATTATAGGTTTAACTACATAGCCCAAGAAGATTACACTGGCCCAAACTCTTTTAATTTCATTTCATAAACCCTACAAAGCAAACAAACCGTCTCCTTCAATCTCTCTTAAACCCTAGAAAATTCATAATCACAATCAAAATCAAAATCAAAATCAAAATGTCAGACAACATACCATTCGAAATCCAATCGATAATCATCAAAAGCTTCCCTGTCAAGTCACTGATTCAGTTCCGATCCGTCTCCAAACAATGGAAGTGTCTCATCGATAGCTCCGATTTCATCACTCGTTACAGCCGTCAAACCACACTGCTTCAACATCTACTTGTAAAGTGTGATCGTCCAGTTGATCCAAACAAAAAGTACGTTTCAATTGCTGAAGATGATTCATTTCCACAACACCAAGTTTCTCTCACTCTTCCCCTGTTGGTAAGCTTGCTTAAACATTCAATCATAATCAGCAACTCTCATGGCTTGTTTTGTTTGTACATTGATGATCCTGACTCAGGAAAAGGTATGGTTGTTCTTTGGAACCTTTCGATACAAAAAGCTGTTGCTGTTGTTGTGCCTAATGTTGAAGCTGGGATGACGTATGGAACTGTTTTAGGTTTCGGTGTTTGTCGTAAAACTAGTGATCCTAAGATTGTCAAGATTGTGTTTATTGATAGTTGGGATGAAATGGAAACTTTGAGTTGTCATCCTAATCATGTTGAGGTTTTCGCGTTAAGCGAGGGGGTTTGGAGGAGTCCCTTAGGCAATGTTCCGCGTAAATCGCTTCATTTTGATGCTTGTGAAGGTTCGGTAGCGATAGATGGAGTTGTTTATTGGCTTGCTACTGATAGGATTATGACTCATGCTGGTCCTAACTATTACAATCTAATTGTTTCGTTTGATGCGACTAGTGAAGAGTTTGGAGAAGTACACCTCCCGCATCGTTTATCTCAAGTAGATGATTATAATTTGTCCATTTCTAAGCTGAGAAACCATGTTGTTATCCTTGAACTCCATCGGGATGAAAAAGGTTACGGGGTGTGGATGATGCAGAGTGATGTTTGTATCCCGTTTTTTGTAGATTCGTTTGTAAGGATATTTTCTATAAACTCACCAGATGCATCAGTAAAGGGATTTAGGAAGACTGGTGAACCTGTTATTGAGTTAATGGAAGATGGTCATAGACCACTTGTTGTTTATGATCCCTCCTCAACAAACGTCATTTTTCTCGAGAATGATGTGTATGCGAATTCATTTTGTGTGTATCCCTACGTTGAATCACTACTTCTGCTTGATCAGCCAGATTTTACTATTTATGATAATGGTAAAGCTACATTGAACGAAGAGTTAGCAAGGGAAGCCTTTGAAGCATACATGTAACATATGAATCAATGGATTGGAAACACTTCTGGTACTCTATTTATGCGGAAACACTTTTTTGGATTCATAACTCGCGTCCCTTCATGTTTTGGTATGCTCTTCAATCACTTCATGTTTCAAGACTGAATTTCAGTTATTCTATGTTAGTATGTTTTATTTTAAGTTGTGTATGGCTATAATACTTTTTGGTATGTAAGATGGAATGAAGATTATGGTGTAATGAAAAAACAAAACACGTGTTTGTTAATTGTTAACGTAGAAATGGAATAGTCTGTTTTGTGTCAAGTGTTACTTCGTCAAGGGAAGATAATCTTTTTAAAACTTTAGTTGAAATAGTTGTTTGATCCAAGTTAAGCACATGATCATTGTTCATAAGATTACATGATTCTTGAACTTAGTTGGTAGGATTTATGATCTTCAAGCCTGTCAACTAGTATTTGGAAGCTTGAATGTTGTTCTTAACATGCTTACTTAGGTTGATGCTGTATTAGATTTATGAAGTAGATGCGGTTCAAGTTCGAGGTTTGGCAGGATATATATTCTGTAACAGCCATAGAATGAGGTTTCAAATTTGCTGTTTGGTTCTGGTGAATATGAAAGTAATGGAAAATCAATACATATTATTTAGCCAAGTTTATGTTTCAAATATCAAATAGGAGTTGCAAAATGGCTGTTTGTATAAAACAATTATGTGCCTTTCAAAACCAATTTTTCATGTGTTTGTCTAATTTACTTTAAAGTTAAAAGTTCCTTTACATCATGATTTTTATAGACATGACCGATAGGTGCTCTGATCAGAACCGATCAGAACTAAAACACAATAAGGAGCCCCTTGAGGGGCTTTGTGTGCCATGTGCCATTCACCTCATTATAAGGGGCTCTTTGGCAAAAATGGTGTAGTGGAAAATTGGGTGTTTTGGATTGTGTAATAATTATTTGGATAATGAATAAATAAAGAGATATAATTGGTGGGTAATGATTGGAGAGTGTGGTGGGTTGGTGGGTTAGGGCGCCATGTACAAAACTCCGTGTACAAAAAAAACTTTGAAAGCGCCTAGGTAAGTGGGGGGTGGGGTGGGGTGTTGTGGGGCCCTTTGGGGGCGTTTTGGGTTACAGGAAAACACATGATACTTCCTACTTAGCTAAATGTGCTGTTAATGAGAGTATATTCACGTGGAGTGTTTTTTAGACGATCCGAAGTTTGGCTGTGTGAGTCTTTAAGATAAAGGTGTATGAAGCTTGTAGATGATCTTCATCGATTTTATTGGCTGACATATATTGAACTAATTATCTCTTTGTTCTCTCAATGTTGTCACTTTGACTTATGTTTCTTTAAATGTTTGTTGATTTTGTATATTTTATTTAATGTAGTAACTGATAATGTATTTTAAGGGTTAGAGATAGTTTCATGGATGGTACTTGTGATTAAGTCAAATTGCACTTTTAGTCCCTCTAAAAGAAATTATTGATATTGAATGACGTTAATATGATATTTTCATATTTTGGCATTTTGACACGAACAAAAGTTGGTAAAATAAAGCCTAATGTGGTGCTTACAAAATCTCTGAATCAGATAGACAACAAAGCATGACTAAAACAACTAAAGTGGGTTTCACATGAAAGACTTGCATTCAAAAGTCAACCATAATAAATCAGTTAAAAACCATGTCTATTCCAGTTCAAAACCATAAATCAGGGGATTTGCATTCATGATAACAAAACATTTAGCTAGCACTAATCTATTTCAAGGAAAACCTAATGTCGAAAGATGACCTCATACGTCTTGCAAACACAGACAACGTTGGGTCGCCCACACTCATCTATTTCAAGGAAAACCCGACTTCAGTTTGCAGAATACCCACTAACCTGTTCGTCCGTAGATAGACAACAAAGCATGACTAAAACTACTAAAGTGGGTTTCACATGAAAGACTTGCATTCAAAAGTCAACCATAATAAATCAGTTAAAAACCATGTCTATTCCAGTTCAAAACCATAAATCAGGGGATTTGCATTCATGATAACAAAACATTTAGCTAGCACTAATCTATTTCAAGGAAAACCTAATGTCGAAAGATGACCTCATACGTCTTGCAAACACAGACAACGTTGGGTCGCCCACACTCATCTATTTCAAGGAAAACCCGACTTCAGTTTGCAGAATACCCACTAACCTGTTCGTCCGTAGATAAGTCTTCTTTGACTCGGAGACCGAACTTTTGTTGCCACAAGTCTTCTTTCATTGCCCGCAATACCTCTTTCAAAGTGATGCTAGTGAAAATTCAACTTTGATCTCTTTTGGATAACTCAAACTTCTTATCACTATAGTAAATTAGAAGTTGCTTCAACCTACTTACTAAACACTATTTTAACTTAGGGTTATTGGATTTAATCACCTTCAACTATTGGTTATTGGCCGCTGTCACCCTCAAGTATCACTTTGGCCAATATCACTCCCAACTAAACACTTTGGTGTCCGTATCACCAAAATTCAACCAATTCAAGTCACTTTTGGTTAACTTTTGATTATTTTTTGGTTAGCTTTTGGTGTTACGGACATCGTATCACCAAAACTTAACTAATTCAAGTCACTTTTGGTTAATTTTTGGTTAATTTTTGTTAAATTTTGGTGATACAGACACCAAAGTGTTTAGTTGGGAGTGATATTGGTCAAAGTGATACTTGAGGGTGACAGCGGCCAATAACCAATAGTTGAAGGTGATTAAATCCAATAACCCTTTAACTTATTAACTTCTTCTCAAGAAGTTAATCCCAAACACGTACTAAAGATTCACACATCTAATAGATGGAGATGCCTTCTCCAACTCTTTCTCTATTGATTTTCTTTGCTTCTCTCTTGAATAACATGTATGAGAGATATGAGATACGTGAGTAACAATGCATGGCACGAAAAGGCAATAACTGAGCACGGAGAAATTGTAAATTTGAAAATCTACTATTCACTTTATATAATATTTTAATATTTTTTAAGAGTGGTTATGAGTGGAAAATGAACGAAACTATAGTGATAAATGTATAAGAATTATTATTTAAATTATAGAAAGAGAAGAATTTGAAAAACTATTATTTAATTGGAAAGAGAGTATGATATTTTAAATATATTGTAGGGGCATATATGAAATATTTTGTTTTGTATGATTTGATATTTTAAATACTGGGTGTATATGAAATTTTTTTTATTTTACATGAGTATATATATGATAATTTGAAACTTTATAACAGTATATAAATATGATATACTTCAACCACCTAGTTATAATTTTGATAGGGTTATACTAGAGAGGTTAAATACGGGTGTCTATGGGTCGGTTTTTAGTTCAACCCGAACCCAAATCCGAACCCAAACCCAAACCTGAGACTTTGGTTTTCTAAACTTAGTCTTTGAATTTATTGTTTTTTAGTATTAGATACATGCTATAAGGCTAAGCACAACTCTTAATTCTTAATGATAAAGAAAACTGTAATAATGCTAAGGTTTAAATTTATGTTTCAATAAATTTTAAACATTAAAAACCTACCATAGTTCTAAAGAAAACTTGCTAAAAAAATAATCACAACAAAGTTTTGAATATTCTCTTACGTACAACCTAGTTAAAAAAACAACCAATAAATAAACCATATAATAATATATCACAATATAAGTTTTGGCATACAAGGGTCTTACATATATGGTATTTAACATACAAGTATACAACTAGACTTTATTGGGTCGGTTCGATTTTTACCCGAACCCAAAGTTTGGCTTTTTTACAAAACCAAAACCCGAACTCAAAGTTTGGCTTTTAATAAAATTAAAACCAAAACCTACAGTTTTAATTGGGTTCAGTTTTTTCGGTTTCAAATTGGTTTTTTCGATTTCATGCACGCCGTAAGGTTAACCAATAAGTTTTTTCTGACCATGTGGGATCAAAAGCTTAAAGAAGTGAATTTGCATTTCTGTGGAAAATTACAATCCAGATTTAAATGACAGAAATAATTGTATACTGAGTTGAATTTTATGTAAAAAGATCATTTAGATTTTGGGTTAAGTGCTGATTAGATATATGTATATTGAGTTGATTAGATATAAGATCATTTGAATTTTATGTAAATGACAGAAATATATGTATATTGAGTTGATTAGATTATTTTAATTGCTAATTCTATAATATTTCTGATTTCACTTTTCAATGTTATTGAAGTATATTTTTACTCTCCATGCCAACATGAAAACCCCTTGTACATTCCCCTTTATATTGATAAATGGTAGGATGGATTTGAAATTGAACAGTAACCCAAAGGGGTGTTTTTGATTTTTCACCCGTAGGGATATTTTTGGTATTTCACCATATGTTATAAATAGGTTTTATCTTAATATTTTCTCATTTGTGTTGTTGAGACTTTGCAGCCTCTTTTTTTATTCTTTCTATGCAACCGGCTGCCTCTGGTGGTGGTGTGTGATGGTGACGATGGTAGTGTTTTCCTTCATTTTGCCCGATGATAGTTGCCGATCTTCGGATTGTGCGGCCTAGGGCTACGATGGTTTTCAGCTCGATTGATGTATGCGACCTAGGGTTTGCGATGACTTACAGATCGATGGATCTGTGATGGTGGCGACGGTAGTATGTACCTTCAGTTTGTCCGATGATGGTTGCCGATCTTCGGATTGTGCGGCCTAGGGCTGCGATTGTTTGACGATCGAGGGATCTGTGTGCACTATGGATTGCAGCGATGGTTGGTTTAATCTATTTTTGCTTTTGCATGCAGTAGTTTTCGAATTTTGAGCATCTGATGGTTGTCGTCGATGATGATGGCAGGCGGTGACGGTTGATTGTTATGTATGTTGTGATGTTGTGCGCTGGTTATTATTGTTGTTGAGCAACAGATGATGTTGTGTGTTGGTTATTGTTGTTGTTTAGCAACAGATCATTTGTTGTCTGATGGATTTGTGTTTTTGGTAATTATTTATGTTGGGCTATGATAAGTAAATGAGATCACGTTAAGTGAAACAATGATGTACGTTGGCGTGGCAGGTTTGGTGGGTGGCCGTTGTACACGTGCAACCCCACTGCAGCCACGCTATTGTTATGATATAGCCATCGATTTCCAAATTTTCTGAGCCCTTGATGCTTTGGTTTTGTTGTTTTGGTTTGTATCATTTGATGTCAACTTTGATTTGTTTGTTGAAGTTTTTCTTTTTGATGGTCATTCTGTTCTACATTTTGTTTTGAAATTACTGATGATAGGGTATTGCTTGAGAAGCAATGTACTTGATTAGAAAAGATTAGATGTTTTGAAATTACTGATGATGGTGTATTGCTTGAGAAACCATGTATTTGATTGGAAAAGATTAAATGGTTGCATATCATAAAAATTATTCTTTAACGGATGGTTAAAAGGTGTTGGTTAATTTGAGTTAGCTATGATATGGCTTTATTTGTAAAGCCTAATTAAAGGTGTTGCTAAGTTATAAGTAACATAATGCAATCGTCTTAATAGTCATGGAGATATAGCATTGCATTAGTTGGTATAAAACTAAGGAATAAAAAGGAACTAAGCGAGTATAACTCGGTTGTTTAAAGAAATTACAGTCACTGGTATATATCATAATAAACAAAGCTCGCGCAACGCGCGAGCCTACGAATAAACCTAGTTCACTTTATAGCACTAATGAATAAATGCCCTAAACTTGCTACAAGAAAACATTTAAAAACAAGCTCTGTGAATTTATATAATTATGCATACAACTATGCAAGAGAAGTGTGTTCTAACTTTTACATTATAGGCACCACACATGATGACTTTAATGTGAATTTGCATTTCTGTCCATTGTATACCTTGTTTGTCTGCTCTAAAACAAAAGTTACAAATTTATGTCAACACAAATTACCTGACTGAAACATTAATAAGCAGTGAACTAGGTTCATACACATCAAGTGAAGTGTCTTCATCTAGCTTTTACATTATAGGCTCTCCGTGTGTTTATTGACGCATCTACTTCGCCTAACACCATTGATCAAGTTGACTTTTACTTGTGCTTGAAACATCATAAGCCATAGTTACAAGCAAAACACCTAACATAACTTAAATTCATGTTCTGAAACACGGGTTGTGGTTGAAGTGGGTACCAAATATGAAGTGATGTACTTTATGAAACCAAATGATCTTGACATTTGAGGGTCATCTTGGATTGCACATCAATCTATAATACCTAGGTTGAAAGCTTCACAAGGTTTTCTTTCTCATCTCTCCGCTTTCAAATGTCATTATAAGTAGTAACAACCGGCTCATCAAACAAAAGTAGTGATTCCATTTTATGGACTGAAATTATTGTAGGGTATGACTATGAGACTTGTCCCACATTGGTTGTATGAGCAACTAATGTGGGATTTATAACCCAAATGGATCCCTCTCTCATCAGATTAGTCTTTCGGGATGAGTTCTACCATTTGGGTTGTAATAATGGTATTAGAGCCAAACTTTGAATAGTGGCCCACGGAGTGGTGACCTGGAGGGAGCCAGCCGTGACCAACGAGGACATTGGACCTTAAGGGGTCGAATGGTATGGACTGAATACAACTAATGTGGGATTATAACCCAAATAGATCCCTCTTCCATCATATTAGTTTTTTGGGATGAGTTCTACCGTTTGGATTGTAACATTCCACGCAGGAAAAAGAAAACGAACTTATTCCAGGAATCCCAAGATAACTGATGTGTTTTGAGTAAGGTTCATAAACAACAAGCGACAAATCATCTTTTAACGGGTCACAATGATCCTCCAAAATTTCCATTATAGGTTCACCAGTCTTCCTAAATTCCCTCACCCTTAGAAACGTTGCATACGGTAAGCAAACACTAAACATCTTCAAAAACGATTTCGCAACACCATCCTCCATCATCCATACACTGATAATCGGATTATTAGCCTCCACACCATGTTCAAGCACAACAAGAGACTTTCTTACCTTAGACATAGACAACTCATAAATAGGCCGGTTATGAGCTAAAGTAAACGGAAGATTTACTTCTCTAAACTATTCACTCATCATATCAAATGAAATAATCAAATTATTAACAGACACAAACTCACCATTTATAGTAACTGTATCCGTCGCAAGCCAATATAGAAGCCCGTCTATGTCTACACCTACTTGAAACCGTAGAGCTGAAGTGATTCAAGAGGAAGATTGGTATCTAAAGTTCTCCAACACCGCATAGTTAAAGTGAATACCTCAACTTGCTTAGGGACGAAAGTGGCACTCTCCATAACGCTATAACTATCAACATACGTAATCTTAACAATCTCGGGGTCATTCGTCTCACGATAAACACCAAAACGTAAAACAGTTCCAGGTACTACATATGTCACATTATGGACAAGAACATGAGTAGTTTTTGTAGCAGAAATATTCCAAATTACAGCTACGTAATGACCGCGATAACTCTTGTACAAACACAACAAGCCGGGAGAGGTGCCAATTATGCTACAATCATTAAGCATGTTAACTAATAAGGGAATAGCAGGGAAAGTTTCTGTTGGGGGAAAGTATGATCATCAATGGTGGAGATGTATTTATTACCCTTTGTCTATTCACGCACCCCCATTGTCTATTTCCATATTCATCCAACCTTCAGGTACCGCGCTATGGTCAAAGAGCGGCGCCTGAGTCAATATTTTTTTTTTGTAAAATTCGTTTTTTAATAAAAAAAAAGACATGTTTGGTTGTTTTTTTAAAACTTGTTCATAAAACGTGTTTTTTAGGTTGTAGTTTAAATTTTTTAAAAATTAACTATTTAATATAAAACGTTAACTATTTGTGAAACAAACATTCGAAACAAACGTTTGTTAGCACTTTTTATATTAAATAGTTAACGTTTTTTATAATTAAAAACTACAACTTTTAAACAAAAGCATAAAAAAAACCTATGTATTTTAATAAAATGTTTAAAAAAAGCAATCCAGACCTTAAAATATAACAACCCAAATAACACATGTTTTTTTTTAATAAAAATAAACATATTTTTTCAAAAAATATATATAAAAATAAATGTTTTTTTAAAAGAAAAAAAATTGATCCATCCCCACTTTGACCATAGCGCGACACTTGATGGTTGTGTGAAATAAGGGAGTGTGCGAATAGGTAGACCCATTTATTATTGTCATAACTTACAAGTAGATGTTGTTTGCCGGTGTAATGATTGATTAAAACAAGGCTGGCGATTAGACACTTCCATGATTTGGAAAGTGAACGGTTCAAGCAGGGATTTGACGTGAAGGGTTTTGAAGATTTCATTTCAATTTGATTTATCCATCCCCAAACCTAATAAATCGATCCCCACACCATCATATGCTTCGCTAAGGGCTATGCTTGGCGCATACCCTCACTTTTTTCCCACCAGACCTATGCTGCGCGTAGGCCTTAGCGCAGCATATGGGTCCATATTTAGCGTCGAGCATAGCCCTTAGCGCAACATATCGGTCAATAGCTGTTGCAATTTTTTTTATGATTCAAACTTCACTTTCACATTTCATTCGGTACCACGTTTCCCATTACAATGTGGTGGTTTAATAACTACATTTTTTGTGAGTATTCTGATGTCAGCGTTGTTCCAGATTCTTACGAAGGCACCAGTATTTCTGACACGTGGAATCAACCGGCGTCCAACACGAGGGAGCAGGGCGAGGTTGTATCGAGCATTCATTATCCTGACAATGCGGTGAAGTTTGACTTGAATATTCCCGTGGATGTCCCTTACGGTTATGGTTACGGTGACGATGGTGAGCAATTTGTTCAAAAGAACTACGGTGACAATGCGGTACAGTTTGACTTGAGTATTCTCGCGGAAGACTCATACGGTTACGGTGACAGTTGTGAGCAATTTGTTCAAAAGAACTACGGTGACAATGCGGTACAGTTTGACTTGAATAATCCTGTGATAGACCCGTATGGTTACGGTGACCGTGGTGATCCGTCATTTGTTCAAAAAGACTACGTTGACGGTGACGAGCCATCATTTTTTTTAAAAAGAGTACAGTGTAAGTGGTGGTGACACGTTACATGATGCGGAAGGCTCTTACCCGTTTATAGTTTCTTATAAGACTGACCTGGTTTATGTCACGCGATGAATTGGTTAATTGGGTGCAAAATAGGGGAACTGAACATGGTTATGTCATTACCATTAAAAGAACGAAACAAAAGGTTATGTGGTTACATTGCACTCTTGGTAGGCAATATAAGACTGTAGCTACGATGAGAAGAACTGGTAGCAAGAAAACCGGTTGCCCATTTGAGTTGAAGGGGTCAGTTGTGTCAAAGAGGAGTTATTGGAAATTGGAGGTGAAGAACCCGATGCACAACCACTCTCCTATTGAAAACCTTGAGGGTCATGCGTATACGAGGAGGCTTTCCATGAATGAGAAAAGACTGGTTGGTGAGCTGGCAGACCAAGATATTCATGCGCGTAGCATATGGTTAGCATTGATGAAAATGAACCCAAAAAAAGGTTAACATTTTTAAAATAAAACCAACAAAAATTTATATACTAGAATATTTAACGTTTATTTTATAAATTGTGTAGATAATTAAGAAAGACATTCACAATGCTATTCAAAAGATAAACAAAGAAAATAGAGTCGGGAAATCTCCAATGCAGCAACTAGAAAACTTCTTCAAAGTTAAAGATTACGTTTATTTCACAAGCGTGAATAAGACCACACTAGCCGTTGAAAATATTTCTTTTATGCATAAGTATTCATATACTATGTAGCGTGCATTTCCACACGAGCTGATGATTGACGCCACATACCAAGCAAACATTTACGGTCTTCCGGTTGTTCAGGTTGTAGGTATGATGTCGACCAACCAGTCGTTTGCTGTTACTCATGCGTTTATTTCTAATGAAAAGACTAAACCACGCATGGGTGTTAAACAAGATCAATGATATGTTGGAAAAACGTATAGAGCCATGAGTAATTATAACAGATAGAGACAAAGCGCTAATGAACGCGTGTGATGATATTTTTCCAAACGCACACAAGTATTTTTTTCAGTTCCATATTCAACAAAACATCTTCAGGGACAGCAAAAAGCACTTTGGGGATAATGAGCGAAAAGAATTTGTCTGATTCTTTTCAATGCTGTGTGAATCGACCGCTCGGTTATGTTGGGAACCCCGACCAACCATTTCACGATATATCTTTCTGTCTGCCCGGGGTTAAGCGTACGATGAATCTCTGGGAGTTTGCTGTACGTTCAGGGCTGTACACTTTTGAGGAGCTGGACACCCTACTTTACACTGAGGGGGTCAGGATCTTGCCTCGAGAGCCCCTCATCAGCTTCTGGAGGGTTGTTGCCTCGACGCACTTTGGAGCATCACAAGCCAACGCGGCCTCTATCACAGACCCTTTTCACAGGTATTTTGAGCGTCTCATCGCGTCGCCCATGTTTGCATGGAACTGTAGCAAAGGAAAGGTCAACATGAGATGAGAAATGGAAAACTCAGGGTACAAATAAACGGATTTAAACTTTAGGCTTCAAACCGTTACTTTTTGAAAAACTCAGGTATACGAAACGTAATTTACTCTTTTCTTTTTGTATTGCCAACTACTTCACAGGCTGTGCGCGCTTGCTGTATGTTTTGCGGAGTATTTGAGTCCTCTTATCATCGACAGACGCACAGACAGTTATTTGGGGGTGCTTACGTCACCTTCATCTCGCGATCATTTGGCCTCGCTCCTGAGGCGGATATGCTGTTGTCCGCACCTATCCCATCGACTAGATTAGGCATGCAGAATGTAAAGAGCATGCATGTGCTGAAGAGATTCTCGGGCATCGATTTTCGGTTCCGGAACATAGATGGAAAGTTATTTGTGCCAGTACCGTTACCGCCATAGGACTAGATTCCTGTTTTTTTAGAGCAGATGCCGGGAGTGCCGTTGCGTGACCAACAGCCACAACACCAGGATCAACAGCCAGATCAGCAGCACCAGCAGAATGTGCCATCCCAACACCCACAACATGTGTACAACGACCTGCCTACGAGTGCACAGGTAGTAGCTCCGTACTTCGATCGTCGTCTCAGACTAGTGGAGCGTCGAGTAAAACTGAATGGGCGACAACCGTTACAGATGTTTAATGTTATACGTTTGCATTTGAGGATGGCTGATGTTAGATTATCATAATCGTCGGAAGAGGATGAAAATGATGCTTAATTTATATTTTCTGATGTTTAGTTTTTATGTGTATTATTTGAATTTTGGTAATGTATTGAACTTTCATTTATAATATATTATTTCGAATGTTTCGTATGAAGATATTGACTGAACATTTTACTGTCTGTTTGTAATGTATAAAAACAACCAAAAAAACGAACTTTTTTTTTATAAACATATATAATAAACCTGTGATTTAAAAAAAACGTGATTATGTTAAAAAAAATTTGTTAACATTATATATGCTATATGCATAGCCCTTAGTGAAATGTTATATGTTGCGCATAGGCCTATGCATATAACATTTCAGTATGCTATATGATGCGCATAGGGCTATGTGTGGCATATGCATATAATATGAATTGTTATATGTTGCGCATGGGTCTATGCTCGGCGTATGTGGGTGTGTGAAATAAAGGACGGGTGTAGGAATAGGTAGGCCCTTTCAGTTTTGATTTTGAATGGTATTTTATGTGACATTTTGATTTTGATTTGAGTTTTTAGGGTTTATGAGAGTGAAAATGGAAATGATTGATTCCGGGATAAAGACTACTCCCTTCATCCCGATTTAAGTGGCATTGGACCCACAACACAAAGTTTAAGAATACTTTATTAAATTACAAGAAGAAGAGGTTATGCAATCTCACTAAGCAAACGATTGAAAGAACGTGTAAGTTGGATATCAGATGTCATGATGACTTTTAAGTAAAAGTATGTAAAAAGTATTTTAAAAAACAAGTATGAAAAAATTTTATTTGAGTTATTTGGGTCAATCCGAAGAAGGTCATACAATTTAAAATAAACTCGAAGCTCCACCCTAATAATGATTCGGGTTAACCTGACTAATCCGATAAGATTTTTTAACCCGATTAACCCGACCCTTATTACCTTATTCGTGTTAGGGTTCGGTCGGGTTATTCGGGTTCGGTTATTTTGAACACCCTTATCTACCCGTACCCGGTTCCTGGGTGGAACTGGACCCGATCAAGTCCTTTGGTAGGAGTGGGTAAAGTGTAAAACCAAGCCCAGCCCGTAACCCGATTTTAACTCAACTTGAAGCCCGATAACCGGCCCATTATATAATAACAGGCTTTGGGCTTTTAGCAATAAAAAACGGGCTCAGGGTTAGGTCAAAAATCCGTAACTCGACGAAGGGGAAACCCATAAGTCCGTATCTGCATCCGCCTTACTTCAATGTATACAGATTGTTCTTGTTTATTAATTGATTTTGTGTAAAGATTGTTCTTTCCATTAGTTTGCTAATTGAACTTGTGTTTGTAGTTTTGATGCGAGGTTGATTCACGTAAGTGATAGGATGTTTACTGATTGTGCTAATAGATGTTTTCATAAGTGAAATTGTGTTTGTAGCTTTGATGTTAGCCGGTTCATGTGATTGGTTATACATTTGTTTTTATTTGTTGTTTTACTATGTAAATTTGCGTTTGTAGCTTTGAAACGAGTTGATTCGTGTGCTTGATCGAATGCTTACATCTGGATCTGTTCATCTGATTTTGATCGATTTCAGGTAAATGTGGGTTGAATTGTTTGTGTTGGGTGGTGTAGGCTCGTTAGTGGCAGCCGGCCCTAATGAGTAGTGTACGTGGGCTTGGGCCTAACTTGGGGATTAAGTTTCCTAACCCTAGATTAGTCTCAATATATTGATGTCATTGTACTTGTAATTCCTTGAGCACCTGAATAATAAAATACCTAGTTGCAGCAGAGTGGACGTAGGTCACGACGACCGAACCACTATAAATCCTTGTGTCTCGTGTTCGTTATTACTCGTGAGTGTGTGTTCAGTTTCGTGTGTGTTCTAGATCCTAACAACTGGTATCAGAGGTAAGGCTCGTTACACACGAAGGACACAACGCGAGAGAGCTGCTATCTAGGGTTAACGCCGACAGTTTCGTCGCCGTCCCAGTCGATCGCAGGAACAGGTTCGTAATCACCGTACAAATTGCCGCTAAATAGCGATTGTTTAATATTGCTTGATCTTAGTGCTCACGTTAATCGAGAAGAAAACAAAGTAAAATCCTTTGTTTGTTTTCTTTTAGTCTTCGGTCGAGCAGAAAGACTAGGAAAACGATAAGCAATTTTATTTGCTTTGTTTCTTGTTTTACTTTTTAGCCGACCAAGAGAAAGAAAAGAAGAGTTCTAGTGTTTGATTTCGTATTGCGTGGACAAGAATATTATTTTACATAAGTCTTTTACCAAAGTTTGACCAACGTGTTTTCAGTCTCGGTTTTTTTTCGTTTGGCTATTATCATGGCAGGAGACGGGAAAGTAACGATTGAAAAGTTTGACGGGAAAAAGTTTGGTTGGTGGAAGATGCAGATTGAAGCATTACTTTGTGAAAGAGACTTGGATGCAGTGCTTGAGGGTGAAAAACTAGAAAAGACTTCACAAGCATATTGGAATAAGATGGATAAAAAGGCTAGGGCAGTGATAACGCTTTCTTTGTCTGAGAATGTTGCCTATAACATCCAGAAGGAGACCACAGCTAGTGGTATGATGACAGCATTATCAAACATGTATGAGAAGCCTTCTGCAGCGAATAAGGTTTATCTGATCCGGGAGCTTGTGAATACTAGGATGAAGGAAGGTGACTCGGTAACAGTTCATATCAATAATCTTAATTCGATTTTGTCTCGTTTAATATCTGTGAATATTAAATTTGATGATGAGGTTCAAGCCCTTTTGTTATTATCTTCGTTGCCTGAAAGTTGGTCCGGAACCGTAACTGCAGTTAGTAACTCGTCGGATACTAGTAAGTTTACGTTTGAGAAAATTCGGGATTTAATTTTGGGGGAGGATATATGACACAGAGGTTCAGATGTATCTTCAAGTTCTTTGTTGAGTACAGAGGGCAGGGGAAGAAAGAATGAACGGGGAAATCGTCAGGGCAGGAGAAGGAGTCAGTCTAAGGCTCGTAAAGATGTGATATGTTGGAACTGTAAGGAAGCAGGACACTTTAGGAATCAGTGTCCTAATCCTAAGAAAGATGCTAACACTGTAGAAGACTACGAAGATGATGATGTTCTTATCTGTAGCGTGGAGAACAGTGTGGATTCCTGGGTTATGGATTCTGGTGCTTCTTTTCATGCTACCCACAACAATGAAGCATTGCAGAATCTAAAAGAAGGTGATTTTGGAAAGGTAAGGCTTGCGAACGATGAAGTTTTAGATGTTACGGGCATGGGTGACATGGATTTATTTACTTCAGTCGGTTCTAAGTGGACTTTGAAAGATGTCAGGGTCATTCCTAGCTTAAAGAAACAGTTGATTTCAGTTGGGCAGTTGGATGAAGAAGGACATGAAGTTAAGTTCAGGAACGAGCAGTGGAAAGTGGTAAAAGGTAATCTAGTCATGGCTCGAGGAAAGAAACGAGGTTCGCTTTATATGGTCAGTTTACCATCTGAAGGAAATGTTATTCCAGTTCAGAAGAGAAACAAAATCCGGTTCACAGAGTCTAAGGGGCAGAAGAAGGTTTGTTTTGCAGGTGATAAACCCAGAGCTTCAAGTCAGATTCAGGTTGAACGTACTGGGGAAGGTTCAGAAAAACCAGTCAGGGTTTTCGTGACAGTGGGAGCATTGGTAGTCGGCCAACCAAAGCTTCAGTCAGAGTTACCAGACAGTGGGTTAAGAGAACCAGTATTCCAAGTGTCAAAGTCTCTCCAGAGGATTATCTGCTTTATTCGGAGAGTGTTTGTTCTCAGGGTGTTTCAGGATCCGACAGTTTGAGCCAGTGGGAGTCGGTAGAGACAGAGAATGAGTCAGAGGCAGATTTAGCCGTGACCGATATGTTGGAGTTCAGGGGAGCTTCAACGGGCCTTCAGGTTAAATGATGAGAAGGCGACTGCAACTAGTGGTAAGGAAGATTACAAGAGGTACAAGATGATGAAGAAGGTGGAGTGTAGTTCGAGCCTCCAAGTGGGAGATTGTTAGGTGGTGTAGGCTCGTTAGTGGCAGTCGGCCCTAATGAGTAGTCTACGTGGGCTTGGGCCTAACTTGGGGATTAAGTTTCCTAACCCTAGATTAGTCTCAATATATTGATGTCATTGTACTTGTAATTCGTTGAGCACCTAAATAATAAAATACCTAGTTGCAGCAGAGTGGACGTAGGTCACGACGACCGAACCACTATAAATCCTTGTGTCTCGTGTTCGTTATTACTCGCGAGTGTGTGTTTAGTTTCGTGTGTGTTCTAGAACCTAACAGTTTATGGGGTTAATCTTGTTTTCTTTTTGATAGACCAGATGCTCTGATTTTGAATATATATCAATTTTAAATTATAGATTGTGGATGTGTCTATTTTGCAATAAAAAAATTCGGGCCCGGCCGAACCCGACTTTTGAATAATAAACGAAACCAAAGCCCAAACACCTACAATTTCACCGGTCTGGGTTTTGGTCATTTTCTGCCAGGTTTTCGGGTTATTTTGGGCCAACACAATTTTTATCCACTAATATTTCGGGTTATTTTTATCCTTTGGGCTTGTACCCAGTTCGTACCCGATTCCGGATACGGTAAAAAAAACCCGGTTTGTGCACCTAAAACACTAAGATCTATCCCTTATTTTCACGTCGTCGAGCTAGAAGGCCCAATTATTAGTCAACTGGTTTACATTTATAAGACAAAATTATAGAAAACATCCTTTACGTTTTTTGAAATTACAGTTTTCCTCATTTTTCTTCAAAAAGCGCCTAAAACATTCTTTATGCGCTCTTTGAAGATAAAAGACGAAACTTGTTACAAAGAGTTAACATAAAAATGTTTGACGTGTTTTTTGAAGATAAAAGCTAGAAACTCCAATTTTATAAAAACATAAATAACTCTTTATGTAACTCTCTATTTATAATTTTACAAATGAAATTTTCACTTTAAATAACAGAAAAAAACGATAACTCAAGGAAAATTTCATTTACGTGCTTCTAAACCTTCTTAAAATAAGTAGATTATATATTTTTTTTTATCTATTAAGTGAAAAAGTTATAAGCTTGAAGAGTCTATTGCAGCTAAGATTTTTAAGCATCTCCAAGCTTGTCCCTCTTCTACCGAAAATAACAAAATATCTAAACTCACTCCAAACACCTTTATGGCAAAAAAAAAAGCCTAATTCGACATAATCGTCAAACAACTCTGCACTTTAATCGCTCCCTTATTTCAAACTGATCTCAAAACACATTGTCATATGTCGCCCCTAACATGGGGGCACGACGAGAGATTGAATACTACTTAATTTAACGTAAAATTGGGATCACTAAACCATAAGAGCTAAAGTTAAGTAGTTAGCATCCAGAATATACAAAGTTTAATACTTAAGCATATATAAGGACATGGTGAACCATATTGTCTTACACCAAGCCTATCTAATACAACATTGTCTAAAAACATATTTTTCAGACTAGATTAGTACCCGTGTACTACACGGATTTTAGTTTTATAGGTTTTAACTAAATTTACATATCAAATCTACCTATTCTAATAATTGAGTAACACATCCACATGTCATCATTTTAACTACTCCACATAGGATTTTGCTTAGGTGTCATGTTCTAATTAATTTGATGGAGAATTTTTTGACGGGTCATGGTATGCTCCATATTCAAAATAACCCGATATGTTTAAATTAAAAATTCACAAATTATCATCAATTATCTCCTAACCCGATATGTACCAAGTATCATGAATTATCTCCTAACCTGATATGTTCAAATAAAAAACTTATCAATTATTATGATTTATCCTAACCTGATATGTTCAAATTAAAGTTTTACCAATAATCATTAATTATCTCATAACTCGATATGTTCAAATAAAAAAATTTACAATTATCATGAATTATCTCCTAACCCGATATCTTCCAATAAAAATTTACCAACTATTATAAATCATATCCTTTATTGTAACATATGATTTTTTATATGAATATATTTGTAAATATCCAAATCGATCTAATAAGAGATATGTTAAAAATAAATTTGATATGTAAATTGAGTTAAAACCTATAAAACTAAAATCCGTGTAGTACACGGGTACGAATCTAGTTTATTTTAAACATATCTCTTATTAAAACGATTTGGATATTTACAAATATATTCATATAAAAAATCATATGTTAATTTTTTTATTGGAACATATCGGGTTATGAGATAATTCATGATAATTGTTAATTTTTTTATTTGAACATATGGAGTTATGAGATAATTAATGATAATTGGTAAAACTTTAATTTGAACATATCGGGTTAGGATAAATCATAATAATTGATAAGTTTTTTATTTGAACATATCAGGTTAGGAGATAATTCATGATACTTGGTACATATCGGGTAAAGATATAGATCATGATAATTGGTAAATTTTGTATTTAAACATATCGGGTTAGGAGATAATTGATGATAATTTGTGAAGTTTTAATTTAAACATATCGGGTTATTTCGAATATGGAGCATACCATGACCCGTCTAAAAATTCTCCATCAAATTAATTTAGAACATGACACCTAAGCAAAATCCTATGTGGAGTAGTTAAAATGGTGACATGTGGATGTGTTACTCAATTATTAGAATAGGTAGATTAGTCTAAACATCAAGACCGCTCGACAGTGAACGCGTGAGCATTTATAAAACATTTAATAATATCTTTCAAAGATTCACGCGACAGTCATCTTTAGCTTCAGTTGCAATATCAGTCATCACAGCATTTATAAAACATCTAATAATATCTTTTAACAAAGGGTGTTTTAGCTTGCTTGAAGGTTGCTATATATTTAAAACATATACAAAATCCCTAAACCCTAAAGATATAATATCATAATCAATAACTATACATTTAAAACATATACAAAATCAACATACATTTAGACAAACAACAGTCAATGTGACAACCATGAGAGAACAAAGATAATCCCTTCTATATATGTCAGATTGTCAGCCAATAAAACCTAAGAAGATCATAAAGCTTCATACACTTTTACCTGTTTCACAAAGACTAAAGCAGCTAAAAGTTCAAACTTTGGATTGTTTAAAAAATGTCCGGTGTGAATATGCTCAAAGGCACATTTGGGTATTTTGATATGATATATTTCTCTTACAAGTGTAACACTAGAAAAATGAGCAGTCGATAATGACACTTTTTGAGTGAGCCAAACCAAAGACGATTATTGACCAATACACATTTCACTTGTATGTTTGAATAAGTATGCAAAACTAGTAGACAGGTTTTTTGATACTCGTCTAAAGCTGTGTATTAAAATGGCAGAGGTGTTCAGTTTCGTCCTGAATCTATATCAGCATTACACGAGAGGATTGGTGGATATTATCAGCAGTACTCATGAATAATGATCATGTACATAACTTGGAGCAAATGAACAATAGATGCTAACCCGGTAAGATCAAACTACAACTATTTCAACTAAAGTTTTAAAAAGATTATCTTCCCTTGACGAAGTAACACTTGACACAAAACAGACTATTCCATTTCTACGTTAACAATTAACAAACACGTGTTTTGTTTTTTCATTACACCATAATCTTCATTCCATCTTTACATACCAAAAGATATTATAGCCATACACAAAACTTGAAATAAAACATACTAACATAGAACAACTGAAATTCAGTCTAGAAACATGAAGTGATTGAAGGGCATACCAAATATGAATTGACACACGTTACGAATCCAAAACATCTTGAAATTTGAAGATCATCTTGTCTTACATAAATAGGCTACCAAAAGTGATGCATACCTTACATGTATGCTTCAAAGGCTTCCCTTACTCGCTCTTCGCTCAATGTAGCTTTACCATTATCATAAATAGTAAAATCTGGTTGATCATGCAGAAGTAGTGTTTCAACGTACGGATACGCACAAAATGAACTTCCATCCACATCATTCTCAAGAAAAATGACATTCGTTGAGTAGGGATCATAAACAACAAGTGGTCTATGACCATCTTCTACTAACTCAATAATAGGTTCACCCGTCTTCCTAAATCCCTTTACTGATGCATCCGGTGAGTTTATAGTAAATATCCTTACAAACGAATCTATAAAAAAAGAAGCAACCGAAACACCATCTTGCATCATCCACACACCGTACCCTTTCTCATCCCGATGTTGTTCAAGGATAACAACACGATTCCTTAGCTTAGATATAGACAAATTATAATCATCTAGGTGAGCTAAACTATCCGGGAGGTATACTTCTCCAAACTCTTCACTCGTCGTATCAAACGAAACAATCAAAATGTAATAGTTTCCTCCCGCATGAGTCATAACCCTCTCAGTAGCAAGCCAATAAACAACTCCATCTATCGTTACCGAACCTTCACAAGCATCAAAATGAATCGACTTACGAGGGACATTACCCAATGGAGGTCTCCAAACCCCCGTGCTCAGTGGCGGATCTAGAAGAAAAGTTTAGGGGTAGCGAAAAAATGATTTTTTGGACTTAAAGGTATACCGATACATAAAACGTAGAGAAAAATTAAAATTTTACACTAGTTTTACACTTCGTCGGAAAAGTTGAGGGGTAGCGGCCGCTACCCCACCCTCTCAAATACATCCATCCCTGCCCGTGCTTAACGAAAAAACCTCAACTTGATTAGGAACTAAACTTATAGTTTCCATCTCATCCCAACTATCAATAAACTTAATCCTAACAATCTTAGGATCACTAGTCTCACGACAAACCCCGAAACCTAAAACTGTTCCATACGTCATCCCAATTTCAACATTAGGCACAGCAACAGCAACAGTTTTTCGAATCAAAATATTCCAAATAACAACCATGACATTTGATGAGTTGTTTGGATCATCAATGTACAAACAAAACAAGCCATTAGAGTTGCCGATTATGATTATGTATTTAAGCAAGCTTACCAACAGGGGAATAGTGACAGGAGCTTGAGTTTTGGGGAAGGACTCATCTTCAGCAATTGAAACGTGTTTTTTGTTTGGATCAACTGGATAATCACATGTTATGAGAAGATGTTGTAGCCGTGTGTTTTGGCGGCTGTAACGAGTGATGAAATCGGAGCTATCGATCAGACACTTCCATGCTTTGGAGACGGATCGGAACTGGATCAGTGATTTGACAGGGAAGCTTTTGAGGATTATCGATTGGATTTCGAATGGTATGTTGTCTGACATTTTGATTTTGATTTTGAAATTTCTAGGGTTTATGGGGGATTGAAAGAGAGATTTGTAGGGTTTATGAAATGAAATTGAAAAGTTTGGGCCGGCTTAAGTAGTTAATAATGAACCATGGTTTATGTGAGGTTAGATATGATTATTAAGATTTATCAAAGGAATTTGGGTGGAGTAGTAAAGTGGTTTTTTAGTGTATCAAAAGGTCCCAAGTTCTACTCCCATAAGCCCATTTTCTAGCAATACCCGTTAGTGATTCAGTTAATGCTGATGAGACAAACAGATTTTACCCACGGGCGATGGTTCGATCCTCGATAATGGTTGCTACGTCGGCCTCTGTTGAAAATCAAAACTTGGGTTATGTTTCCGTGACATTTTTTCCAATTTCAAAGTCAACATAATAATTATGTCTCTGACTTCCTAAACGTTGCATATAGGCCATAACACAACTTATATGGTTGTTAGATCGTGCCATACAAGTTCTGTTGAATCACAACTCTCACAATTACGGAATCCGTGTGATATTGTTTGACCCATCACACATACAAAGATTGGCCAACAATGTAATAGTAGACATGGTTATAGTGTTATACTACCAGTCTATTATGGGTGCTCAATAGGTCAAGTTGGTGGGTCAAACCCAACCCGAAGCTGAAATTTTTATAAAAACCTAAATCCGTCCAGAACCTAAAAAATTAAACATCAGCATGTGCTAAATTTTGTGGTGCCTCCACTACAATTCAGCTCTGACACAGTTGTTTGTGCTGATGTTCTTTAGCTAATGGAATTGTCTGCTGGAAAATTGTCTTGTAGCAACTATAGTTGTTCAGCAGATGGATTCCAGCCAATGGATCAAGATCACACAAATTTCAGCATTTTATCTGTGCGTGATGTGGTAAATCTAGTCTATAAAAATGAAACTAATAATCTAACCTAGACTCGATTTATACACTCGAGTTAAAATTCCGAATAAGCTAAACTTAAACCACACAACATGTAACACTTCTAAATATTTCATATCTTAAATATTAGGTAAGATGCTTGACCTTTTGGTCATAAAAAGTAGTTGGTATATATATATATATATATATATATATATATATATATATATATATATATATATATATGCCAATTATATTTCAAATATTGTCAAACGAGTAAGAAACGGATTAAATGACTCTTAAAAATATGAAATGTTTAGACGAATATTATTATTATAAGAAAACGCCGAATAATAGTAAAATTATATTATACTTGAATTTTCTCTGTTTTTAACGAAACTTAGGTCGATGCGTAGATAATGATGAGCTCGTCCTAACAGTATATTTATAATTTTATAGAATGCTATGTATTAAAAATTATACGAGAAAAACAAATGAAGCAGCCGAATTAATAAATTCTAATAATAATAATATAATTAAGTAGCATGTCAAATATATATGAATCCCACATCGACGCTAAAGTGATTTAAGCTGCTTGCTATATTTCTATGTATAGAAAGCTATATTTCTATATAGAAAGCTTAGGTTAGTTATTGATATTCACTTCTTTTAACGTGAACGCTTTAGTTTAGAGAATCCCGAGAATACAGCACCCTATTGGGTGTTGTTAGTAGTAGTTTTTGAAGCACGGTTAAGAGTATGAGTAAGGAGACTCTACGTCAAATTACTGTAGATAGTTTAAGAGGTATATTCTTATTTAAATTTATGTCTAGTTAATAGTTATATCTATTAGTATATATTTTGTGGGGCTTAGGGTCAGGGTCAGGATAGACATTGGGTAACTTGACCACAGGGGCGGCTCAACCATCTTGGAGGCCTAAGGCAAAGAAAAATTTTGTGGCCTTTCTTAAATTTTGATCTTTGGGTCGGCAACTAATAATGCAACCAACTAAACAACTAATAAAGTATCAGACTATCAAATAAACAACTACTAAGCCAAATAATCAATCACTAAAGTCTTAAATAACTTTTTTTTTTTAAATCGTAAAGTACTAAGGTTATCTATTATTATATATATTAATCAATAATAATATACATTAAAGTTTATTTGAGATGATAAAAACTATTTAAGATAAACAGTAAACAACAAATATTTATTTATCGATATTTATAAAGATTTTAAATACGTTCTATAATTCAAGATATGTTAAGAGTATTTTAAAAAGAAATTCTTAAACTAGTTTAAGACTCCTTGACTTAATGATTTAATTTGTCAATCTTTTAATTTTGCTATTGTAACTCAACTAGTAAAATCAAAATGGGCTTACTGTTGTTTTTTTAACGTAAAATTAGTAATTAATTAAAAATAAAATATTTCTAATTAAATATGTTTTATTGAAGTGGTGTGATGTTGGTTAAATATAAAGAAAGTGTTAGCTTGATACATATTAACATTTTGTTATAATCTGAAAAAAATAAGAAGACACCTTGCAACAAGAGAGTCTAGAACTCAGGAGCTTAAGCATGCATGGAAATGCATCAAACCATTTCATCCATAATAACATTTGCTTCTAGTTTCAGGTGGATGTAAATATATAAAAATGCAAAAGCTCTTAAAATTTGAGGCCTAAAGATTTCTAAGGCCTAAGGCATTTGCCTTTTTTTAATACACATAAAGCCGCCCCTGCTTGACCCTGGTCTAGACATGAACTGATCAACCATGTTTAAACTAGATAGAGTTATTCATAGTTGACCACGACGATGACAAGCCAGTACCCCACTCCTTACATAATTAATAGCTAAGATTTGCCCTAATTATAAATAGGAACCAAACTTCATAACCGTTATAGTGGCGCCAATTAAGCCACGTGTATAGATTCAAAGTGCACAAGGATCTTGCTCAGAAATCTCAAAGGGTTAGAGAGTTAGAAGAAGTGTTGTCCATTGACAGTTATTCTGATTAAGGTGAATATATTTGTATTTTAAATGCTTTTACGAAATCTTTGTTATTTCGAAACCAGCATGAAAAGTAGTTAATTTATTAATGCATGCTGGTAAAATACGAGACAGACACTGGCACGTACGGTCTGATCATAAATGGTATACACGTGTTTAGGCAGAACTCATACGGTGAGTTCTGTAACTAAGCGTGGCTGGTACAGTTTGTGTGCCCAGAGGAGTGAGATTCCCTAGGCACCAGAGTTATAATGAAATAACTCACAGCCAACAAACTGTTATCAGTGTGTGATAAAGGATAAATTATACATTAATCCCTAGTTGTTTTTGATTGCATTTTGTGTCGTTTCGGTTACGTTTTATATCATTTTTGGCACAACTAATGTTTTTGTGTTTTTTAGGTCCCATGTTGATAAAGAAACGGATAGATCGTGAAAAATCGAATCCGTAGGAAAAAACGGGGAGCGAAACGGAGCGCGAAAATGAAAAACTGGATCTGAAAAAGGGGCTCAAGACGCTACGCGGCCAGACCCCCTTTTCTGACCGCGTGGCGTGGCGTGGAGGTCGTTTTTTGACGCGTTTTTGGCCCGTTTCACTATATAAACTCCTCTAACCTAAACCCTAGCCTCCTAGACTTCATTGTGGACGAATTTGAGGCGATTTTGGGCAGATTTGAGAGTTCCGGACGGCTAGAGAGGCGAAACAAAGACAACGGGAACGCGTAGGATCAACAGTTGCGTCGTGGTTCTTCCGGGTTTTGTCGTTTCTTTGTTTTTACCTTTATTTCCATCATGTCAATTACATTAAAATTTGTTTTTCTTGCTTTGATTATGGTAGGCTAGTCGTTTATAACTACCTAGGCGTTATGATTAATTGTTGACGATATTTTGATTTCGTGTTTGGATACTTTTGTTTATGGTTTATTATGCTTGATTAAAGTTTTAACCTTTATGGCTAATTGATGTGTTTTTGCATGTTGATGTTGGTTTAAATTAATATTATTAGTCCACGTGTTCTTGGTGATTGTCTATGTCACGGAATAGAGTACGTTATAGCCATTGACTTGCGTTGTGGTTGTTTATGGTTAACATGCAGTAAAACCATAGGATTAATACTATTAGTTAAATTAATAAAAACGTGTAACCAACTTAGAAATCCGTGAGGTGATAGGTTGTTAACTAGTAAAGTTAGTTAATTTGCTAGGTTTAGGTCTTTGTGAGAAGTCTAGCTTAGTTTATATTAACACACTTGCTTGTTAAATCAATTAGTTAGGTTGAAATGGCTTTAGAGTCCGTATCGTGAGATAGGTCTTTAATTTAAGTCAGTTAAGCGTAATTCGATTAGGTAACTGTGAGGAAGCTTAATCCCGTAACCGGTGTGATAATAACTTGATAGTGATACTTTAGGTTTCTTCTCGAGAAGGGTCGAGGAACCTAGTTAGTGTTGCCTTTAAGTGACTAGTTTTAGATCCCGGTTCCATAAACATTAGTCCAAACATGATTGATAGTTAACGTTAACAATGATTCTAGCCTAGGTGGTTTGTTTTCTCTCATCTGTTTTAAACCCGTCTTTAAATCGTCAGTTTCCATTTTTAGTAAGTTTCATAATTTATAAAGTTTATATTTTTAGTAAGTTTCTATTTTTTAGCAAAACCCCCCTTCTTAAATAATCTTTTAATTAAAGTTCGTGTCTAGTTTAGTTGAGTCTTGTCTAGTTAATTAAACGTAGTATATAGAGTCTGTGGGTCGACACCCGGACTTACTTTAGCTATATTACATTCGACCGGTCCACTGCCGGTTGTGTGTAAGTTAGTTAGTTTGTCTAGGTTTTATAAATTTAAAGCTTAGGTGTTTTTAGTGTTTATTTTTATATATATATTACACGCATCAAGTTTTTGGCGCCGTTGCCGGGGACTCTTGGTAATTGCGTTATTTAACTTCTTGAGTCTTAATCTGCTATACACGTGCTTTGTTTTTGTGTTTGTTTATTTGAGTCTTAGGAATAGTTTTTACTTTGCTCTGTTTTTCTCCCAATAGAGTCTTTCTTGTAATAAGTATGTGTGAAATCTGTGGAGGACCTCATTTTACTTGTTTATGTCCTGATTATTCGAGGTCCTCCGCACCAACTTGTGTTACTAACTCCTTTATGCATGCACAGACATATTATTCACAGGAGTGTTCAACATCCCAAAATTTCGGGCGGTTGAATAGAATAGAGGGTTTGTTGACGGAACTGGTGTCTAACAATGTTAGCTACGATCCTCAACCGCAGGATTCCGGGAAGTTGAGCAGAATAGAGGACTTGCTAACCCAGCTAGTGTCTAATGATGCCAATGCTCAAATGAGGTTAGCAGAGCGGGAAATCCGAGTACAGCAAAACCAGTTGATGCTGGAAGAATCTTATAATGCTGTAGAGGAAAGCAAGAGATGTTTGGAAGAGGTTCAGCGTCAAAGGCTGCAACAAGAATTAGGTAATGATCTTTGCTCTTATCCTAAGTTTAATACTTTTCATGATGATTGGGATGAGATCATGCACGCACAACCCACTCCTTGGTTGCCAGGTAACGATACATCTAATTCTGATATTTCTTTTGATTCTTGTGATATTTTAAATGAGCCACAGGATAGTTTACACTTGTCTTGTGAGGATGAGATTTTGCAGGAATCACAAGTAAATCCGGAGGCTACAATGGACATTTCAGTCCCACCTCCGGTTTGTCAGGTAGAGCTTGAGGAGTACAACCAGATGATGCAGGCAGAGGATGACCCGATTAGCCCAGACTTGGAGACGAAAATGGACGCTCAAGTCCCACCTCTAGGTAACTTAAATATTACTTATTCTTTTGATAGTGATTCTGATGATGAACTAGATGAAGTAAAATGGGCCGAGTATAGGGAATCCTTAGTTAGGGATGTAGTGCCTGAGGAAGAAGTAGAGTTAGGAGACTCCTTTAGCTGGATGTTTGGTATAGATGAGGAAGAGATAGAGGTTTGTTTGTCTAAGGAGGACGAGTTCTTAAATCTAGAGTTAGATAGTTTACCCGATCATAGTGATTTAGGTATGATTGATACCGAGGGTGACTTAGCATTGTTAGATGGCCTTCTAGAAGATGAACCTGTAGAGATGATTGCCCCAATATCCTATGAAAACGCTATGTGTGGGGATCATCAACTAAGTGTGGTGATAGAAGAAGAACAGCACAGCCGGCCCGTGAAACATTTAGAGGATGAAGCTATACCTAGTTTACCTAAGTCACGGGATAAGGCAAAGAAAGGAAAAAGGAAAGATCGTGGTTGGGGCAAGGATGAATGTTTTTACAAACCTAGGAAGATAGAGCCCTTAAAAGTTAAGAATGATCGATCCTTTAGGTATATGCCACGTATCCAGTTCGTTCCAGGTAAGTTCAAATATTGGTGGTCTGACCCAGTCCGAGTTTTTAATTTTCTTTTCAATATCGTTTTCGATTCCACTTTCAAGTTTTTAAGTGTTTATTTGGGTCGGGTGGAATTAAACGGATTGGATAGGGTTCAGATCAAGGAGAAACCTCCTGATTAAGTTTAAGTGTGGGGAGGTTTCTTATTATTTGTAGAGTTTATATTGAGTCGGGAATTTTATTTTAATTTTTGTCGAGTCAGTGTTATGCTCGGGTATTCTTGTTTTTGTTTTTGCAGGTTTAAATCATTCTCACCCGTACTCAATCTCCATTCGGGTGAGTTTGTATTTGTGAAGACAAAGATGGAGCTCGAGAGTGTCGGTGAAGCTCGATCGCGACCGAAATGCTATACGATCGGAGCTGAAGATTGGAATGAAGACTTGGAGCATACGCGTTCGGCATATTACCAACTAAGTCTTTTCCAATTCACCTCTCTATCGTTTATTTTTGCATTTTTGTTTTTATTTTTAGTTGTTTTCTATCTCTACATTGAGGACAATGTAGAACTTAAGTGTGGGGATGGGAAATAGTCATTTCTTGTTTGTTTAGTTGTTTGTTTTGAGTCTTATAGAGTCATAAAAAAATCAAAAAAAAAATTGAAAAATTTGAAAAACATCTTTGTTTGAGCTGTGCACTTGAAATAGAAAATGATAGTAACTGATTTTGGTTTTCAAATGAGTTGTGGTTTTTAAACAAAGATGAATTTGGATAAACATTTGGTAACCCAATTAGCTGAGATAGTTTCCCTAAGGGTTTTTAATTGAAAAGTAATTGTCGTGAATCTCGTGGGTCATCAATTGTAGGCTTTAGAACTTAAATAGGTTAAGGGTTAGTGCCATTTTAGGATTTATAACACACTTCTTGTGAAAGAAGTGGCGCACCCGCAAAAAAAATGTCCACCGGGTATAGTACTGAAAAGCGCTCAAAGTAGCTGCTAAATAAAAGAGCTCAAAGAAGCCAAATCAAATGAAAAAAAAATGAAAAATATAAGGCAAGTGATCCAAGACCTCATGTGCTCTACCTCCGGGATAGCGACTTGGATACGACACCCCTGGGTGAGGTGATCTTGTTTTATGAAAAAAAAATAACAGTCTATACCCACAAAATTCATCCATCAAAATCCACCCTAATATGGCACTAGTCTTTAGCTTAGTTAAGTTCTTTAGGTTATTTTGGTAAGAAAAACTTTTTGGTTTATCCGCTGCCTCGTCAAGCAACATTAATCGGGCTGACTTGTTTTTCCTTTGTGTGAGACCTTGTAGATAAATGATTTAATTATATTTAGATTAAACAAAAGGGGAAACTTAATTGGCTAGTGTTAGGGTGTTTATTTAAACGCACCGTTGTTTATCAGGATTCGGTTCTTGTTTGAAAAACTGTGATGAAAGTTGAAACCTTAATTAGTTGTGATTCTATGTGCATGCTTTTTCAGGGACGAAAAAGGTTAAGTGTGGGGATGTTTGATAAAGGATAAATTATACATTAATCCCTAGTTGTTTTTGATTGCATTTTGTGTCGTTTCGGTTACGTTTTATATCATTTTTGGCACAACTAATGTTTTTGTGTTTTTTAGGTCCCATGTTGATAAAGAAACGGATAGATCGTGAAAAATCGAATTCGTAGGAAAAAACGGGGAGCGAAACGGAGTTACGAGCGAACCGGAGCGCGAAAACGAAAAGCTGGATCTGAAAAAGGGGCTCAAGACGCTACGCGGCCAGACCCCCTTTTCTGACCGCGTGGCGTGGCGTGGAGGTCGTTTTTTGATGCGTTTTTGGCCCGTTTCACTATATAAACTCCTCTAACCTAAACCCTAGCCTCCTAGACTTCATTGTGGACGAATTTGAGGCGATTTTGGGCAGATTTGAGAGTTCCGGACGGCTAGAGAGGCGAAACAAAGACAACGGGAACGCGTAGGATCAACAGTTGCGTCGTGGTTCTTCCGGGTTTTGTCGTTTCTTTGTTTTTACCTTTATTTCCATCAT
The DNA here is from genome assembly GCA_030867185.1 of Tagetes erecta. NCBI lineage: Eukaryota > Viridiplantae > Streptophyta > Magnoliopsida > Asterales > Asteraceae > Tagetes > Tagetes erecta. The sequence goes on along the minus strand of CM061486.1, from coordinate 64,046,621 downwards.
GTCAATTACATTAAAATTTGTTTTTCTTGCTTTGATTATGGTAGGCTAGTCGTTTATAACTACCTAGGCGTTATGATTAATTGTTGACGATATTTTGATTTCGTGTTTGGATACTTTTGTTTATGGTTTATTATGCTTGATTAAAGTTTTAACCTTTATGGCTAATTGATGTGTTTTTGCATGTTGATGTTGGTTTAAATTAATATTATTAGTCCACGTGTTCTTGGTGATTGTCTATGTCACGGAATAGAGTACGTTATAGCCATTGACTTGCGTTGTGGTTGTTTATGGTTAACATGCAGTAAAACCATAGGATTAATACTATTAGTTAAATTAATAAAAACGTGTAACCAACTTAGAAATCCGTGAGGTGATAGGTTGTTAACTAGTAAAGTTAGTTAATTTGCTAGGTTTAGGTCTTTGTGAGAAGTCTAGCTTAGTTTATATTAACACACTTGCTTGTTAAATCAATTAGTTAGGTTGAAATGGCTTTAGAGTCCGTATCGTGAGATAGGTCTTTAATTTAAGTCAGTTAAGCGTAATTCGATTAGGTAACTGTGAGGAAGCTTAATCCCGTAACCGGTGTGATAATAACTTGATAGTGATACTTTAGGTTTCTTCTCGAGAAGGGTCGAGGAACCTAGTTAGTGTTGCCTTTAAGTGACTAGTTTTAGATCCCGGTTCCATAAACATTAGTCCAAACATGATTGATAGTTAACGTTAACAATGATTCTAGCCTAGGTGGTTTGTTTTCTCTCATCTGTTTTAAACCCGTCTTTAAATCGTCAGTTTCCATTTTTAGTAAGTTTCATAATTTATAAAGTTTATATTTTTAGTAAGTTTCTATTTTTTAGCAAAACCCCCCTTCTTAAATAATCTTTTAATTAAAGTTCGTGTCTAGTTTAGTTGAGTCTTGTCTAGTTAATTAAACGTAGTATATAGAGTCTGTGGGTCGACACCCGGACTTACTTTAGCTATATTACATTCGACCGGTCCACTGCCGGTTGTGTGTAAGTTAGTTAGTTTGTCTAGGTTTTATAAATTTAAAGCTTAGGTGTTTTTAGTGTTTATTTTTATATATATATTACACGCATCAGTGTGCAACATGGTGTGTATTTTATCCATGTTCCTAGTATGGTTAATCTAAATTAATGCTTTCATGCTTGTAAATGATTTGAGTCTACAAATGATATTCACCAGCATTATCGCTGATGTTTTATTTTGAAAACCTTTTTATAGGTAATGAATAAAAGAATGGAATTGCTAAGTGCCATGTTGTACATATGATGTTTTACATGTGCATGTTAGCTAATTAAGCACAAGATACATCAAGGAAGAATGGACGCATTCGATGAAGAAATCTTGTGGCTTTAAATATTATAGTAATATGAAATTACTATGTTTTGTAAAATAACGGGTAGTTAAGCCCAGTTATATGAAAACAATGTTTACAAACATTGTGAAATATTATGAAATGAGACAAAGTTTTGACAAAAATATTCTGCTGCAATGAACTCTGTGTTTTCAGAATAAATTAATCAAAGCAGGTACCAATCGGGTCACATGTCTGGGCATGCCAAACCCGGGGTGTGACACAACAGGCAAGTGTACCTGTCAATGAAGTATAGCTCTAAGAAGTCTAGATATGTAACCCAAAGGGCACGAGAATAAATACAAACTAGACTGATGAAAAAAAATTAGGGGGGGGGGGTTCTATGAAACTAAGAATAATTAAAATAAGAATTTAAACTAAATATATCAACCGAAACACGAACGTTACAAAGAATTTAAGAATTGAGAAGATACTATCTAGGTGAATCCTGATTGCAACACTTAATAGAGTTGGTTTGGTTAAACGAATGTGATGGAACCGAGTTCTAAATATACGAACCCTAAGAAACCTAATGGATCCCAAATCGTTCTCCAGGTGTACCCAAAAGAATCCTTAAGGTACCTGTCAAACTAGGTTTGGTCAGATTATCTCTCAGTCTCACTGACGATACTAGTGTACCCTAATGATAATCAATCCCTCGATCTAACTAACACAGTACATTATCATACACGGGGTAACATACAGATGAGATAAAGGACACAATTAACAATATAGTTGATCAATTAGGTAAACCTCCTCTTGGACCCTTTGATTCCTAAAATCCTAACCATAAGGACTAATTGATTAACTCCTATATCTCGATTTCAAGTTAAGTAAATTAGTTAGTTCAAATTACTAATTCAAACCTATTCCTATGGTTACTATATCTAGCATACCATCAACAAGTCAAAGATACGAAGTAATCGGCCTAGATATGCAAATTTAAACGAACGATATTCAACATTCACTTATGTCACATGGCATTCATCAAATAATCAATACAAAACAAGCATAACAACAGCTAATTCATCCACATGCAACTTACACCAGTATGAAATCCATAAAAAAAACGTTCAATAACCAAAACCAAGTCAAATTTCAGTAACTATTCATCATCCTAGATAGTATCTAGATACTCATAATCAATTTAAAATCTAGAAAAAAGATCAAACAAAACACGAGTTCAAAAGTTAAAACCCGAATTGAAGACGAAAGCATAAAGAGTATAACATTAATAACTTGAACAGTGATCAATCTTCAATCTTGGATTCTCTTTTGCTTCTCCACACCTTCTATCCAAAATTCTTCTTTAGTTTGCTTAGAAACGGCTAGGGTTTAAGTTGTGTGAAAGAGGTGGAGAAAAGATGATTAAATAGCAAAAACTAAAAATGCCACGTCTGACTGATCTACGCAATACGCGCAAATGGAAGGCTCTATCTGTGAGTATTATAGAGATGGAGAATTTCAAAAAAAAATCATTTCTTCTCTTTTGCAAGCCTTCAACTTCCCGAATTCTCCACTTCACTTCTTTTGCTCATTTTAAGCTTCATTTACATCCAAGCACCTATAAAACCAACTTTTGATTAAGCCTGATCAATTAAAACGAACAAAACAACTAAATAACTGCCGAAATTTAATCTAAAATACTACTAAAAAACCTATGTGTTTTACAACACATAGGGTGATCATTTGGACTTGTATTCAAGATCTTGATTTAATGTCACCCAACATATAGAGTGATTTTGGTAGCTTCATCCTTATATCCCAACGAATTCCCCCTAGGATGATGATGTTACCAAAACACTCTAAATCATTTCTTCCTTTCCTCAATCTACACACTGTTTTGATCATATGAGTTGTAGTTTCAATATGCCTTCAAAGGGATTTATCAAGGAAATTTTGACAAGGTCTCTAAGGTTGTGAGTGGATAGCCCAAATAATCTGGCTTCACTCATTTCAACTTCATCAGTCATAGAGAATGAGAGTATAAATTTCTTCCTTACAGCATAAAACCTCGATAGTAAGATTGGATCATGAGCAAACAATGGTTTATATATATATATATATATATACATATATATATACTAGATTATACTACTAAATTACACCTCATGTGTTACATGAGTTGAATAACTATAACATGTAATGATAATCAAATATGCTAAACAAAAAATTATATGCGAGTAAGTATTACACTATATATAAATCATTACCATTTTGAGCATGTTCTCTACTAACACAAGCAAAGACAGAAAGGCAGAGTATTCCCATAAAAATCTTATCAAAATCTTGCAAATAGATGACAACTTATACTACTACAAACCGTAGGCCTTGATATAAAGCTAAGAGATCATCTAATGGCATATATAAAAAAAACTATGGGTTTAAATAGTATTTAATAGATATATACTGGGACCGAAATATATTGATATATATTTTGGTAAATGATACATTTACTAAGAATATGGTAATTGTTTTTGTAATTGATATGAAAATATATTAGTTTGATGGTTGTATGTTTTCCAATAGTATGAGGATTAAATATCTTTATTATAATAAAACAATATTTTGGTCGTCACATGGCGCTTTCTCATTCATCTTCAATGTCAAAATCCCGCATAAAAAGAAATTACTTATTCTCATACGTGTGGATCACTAAATTGATACCCAAGAGACCCATTTTCCCTTTTAATTAACTATTTTATAGTTAAAATTATATAATTTAACTTTAAATGAAAGTCATAAGAACTCTTATATTATTTTAATTTTAAATGTTTAAAAGTTAAATTTAGATTAATATTTTTGTTGTTATCGTTCCACCCGCGTAACACGCGGGTAATAACCTAGGGGCTGAATCAATAAAAGGTCTGCATCATTAAGTGCTGAATCAGTAAGAGGGCTGCACTATTAATAGCTAGTATATTACTTAACTATTTAAGGCAAATGTCAGACCAATTCAGATAATAACTCTTAACCATTCAGACTCTGTATAATGCTTAACCATTCAGAGGCAAATGTCTTAACCATTCAGAAATCTGCTCGTGAAACAAACAGTATGAACCATTAAGTGCTGAAAATTCGAACATCTGAACCATTAAGAGGCTGAAACAAACAGCCCCCTAGTGTAATATATGAATGAGCGAGAAAATGATGCTAACAATGGCACTATTGCATGTCATGTGGCATTGAAACCCTCTTTTATTAGAAGGTATATATATATATATATATATATATATAATGTGTGTGTGTGTGTGTCAAGTCTATGAAAGAAATAAAATCCTATTTTCGCTTACTCGACCACATACATGTCCCAATTTTGTCAACTTACAGGTATCTCTGTCCGGTTCGAGTTTGACTATCATCTTTAGAAATAAGAAACCAATGGAATTGGACTGTGTTTAGACGTCATATGAAACATTCAATCTTGATCGGAAGCCATATGATCCGGCCAATTCTCGACACATTAGTGACGGGAACCTTACTATCAATCCATTTTTGATTGCCTAAAACTTTTGGTTATGAATTTGACCTAATGTATCTTCTGGCCGGATCAACTTCTCTTCCCTTCTTGCAAAATTGAAATACGAAACACTAGTTTGTAGATCATGTATCTCATGTTAATTATTAAACCATCTAAGTAGGGAGGGCAATAAAACCCAAGCCCAATGGGAGAAACCGAAACCCGACATATTCGGGCAGGTTAATGGCCCGAATTTTCGGGCATGGGATTTTATTTTGAAAAAAATTCGGGTTCGGGTACGGGTATGGGATCATGTGAACCCGGCCGGATTACCCAAAATACTACCCAAAGATATATATACATATATATATATATATATATATATATATTCCTTGTAAATCATTAAGCTCCATTACTTTTAGTTTCCCATGCATCGAATTAAATAATGAAGCGGCTATTCGAATTTCCAAATCATTTTTTATATTGTTTGCAGAATGAATATTTTTTTTATATAATTACCGCAACTACTTCTTTTGGATTCATGCATTATGAGAATTTATGTATTTAGAATTGATACATTTTACATTATATATATATATATATAATTTGTGAAAGTAATTGACGGGTTTACCCTATACCCGACAGGTAATTACTCGATAGATACCCGATGGATATTGAGCCGGGTATGTGACTGAGTTTTTGATTCAGGTTCGGGCCTAAGATTACTAATACGCATCCCATTGCCATCCCTACACCTAATATCTCACCTTCTATACTATAGATATATAGATAAATTAGTAACTATCGTTTTTAGTGTTTTTTCATATCTCTATATAAGTTTGTAATTGTTTACTCCAAACTATACACAAGATTAGATTCATAATCAAGAAAAACAATAAATACAAATAAAGATTTACCCAACTTTACAATTTTGCAAAAGGTTAATTTACATAAATATCACATAAGATATTAGAGCATGGCTAAGGTTCATTAGCGCATGGGCAAGGCATTCTCCATAGTTTCTTATGTAATAATTAAATGTTTATAGGAAGGAACATTCGTGCATGTGCTTTGTATCTGTTTGACATCCGGATCTTCATCGACCCAAATCAAACACGTACATATGAACAAAACTCACAAAGTATCTTTCTGCATTGTAAATCTATTAGACATTCAACATGAAATTAATTAACATTTGTGTATATAGGTTATCCACAAAGTGACAGAACCCTTCAAACTTACATAACTACCTTAATTTGTCATAATCGGCATAACTGCTAACTTCCTTAAGTGTCATTTAGGTTGTTGACTTTGGTTATTAACATTCTAGACCTTGACTATATAAGCATACATAATTCATTCTAAACTAGACACACATGGATTAGGAAATTACTAATTTGGTTATTTAGGATGCATATTGCCCCCAAAACTTTTTAAGAAAGTAAAATAGGGATCTAGAACTCATATGGTTAATTAGGATAATTTACTTCAATATGAACTACTTTAGACTAAGAACATGCTATACACAACATCCATAAAGATTAACACGTAAACTTTTCATTTCTTACTTGATGAGGTGCGGTAGTTTTATGGATCGGGTCAGAGAAAAAGGGAATGAAGCAGTGAAGGATGAGATGTGAACAAGAAAACTACCGAACCATGTATAGGAAGGCTATAAATAGGTAGTGATATTCATTTGTAAAGGGTTAGACATTTTCACCTCAAAAACACACACAGAAACAAATTGTTAATATCCTTGTTTTACTTAAATCTGTCGAATCAATCATTGAACAATAGTTATATGGTTACTCATTCCAATCAATTAATTGTTCTAACAATGGCGCCATCCGTTGTGTAGATTAAAGCAATTCTAATACATCGTAAGGCGTAGAATAGATTTGCACGAATCGAGAGTTGTAACGGTTTGATTGAGACAAAATATGGGAGATAAGGACATGAGTTCAAAAGGCTTCGAAGACGTGCTTAAAGTGTTTGATGAGGTACATACGGGTGAGAGAGGTGAAGAAGTGGAGATAGTTCGAAGTGAAAAGAAGGATTCAATTGCAGAGTTTGACGCGAATTTTTTGGAACGAAATAAGACTTTGTTGAGAACTTTACGATTGCAGCAGGAGCATGAAGATAGTTTGAAAGAACTAAGGACTCAGTTGTTTGGCACACCGGAATCATTGGCGGATAAGAGTGGTGGATATGATCCAATGAAGTTGCAAACAATATATGGTAAATCCATGTTGTACGATGTGTTACAGGAAGGCCAGGGTTCAAAAAGGAAGGAAAGGGACTGGCAAGATGTAAGTAATGACAAGAAGGATAATGATGAAGAATCAAGTGATTTAACGAAACCGTATCGACCATCTTCGCTCTTAGGTGTGTCAAAATTTTCCAGAAGAATTGTTGAAGCGGAAGTTCCTGGGAAATTAAAAATGCCGTCTGGAATTCGGAGATACAATGGATTGGATGATCCAGATCAGCATCTATTTGAGTTTTTTGGGGCGGCTTAGATACAGGGGTGGACGACGCCAGTGTGGTGTAAAATGTTTGTTCAAACATTAGCGGACGCAGCACGGGTATGGTTTGATAATCTTCCGACAGGTAGTATTGATAGTTTTGATGACCTGCAAAGGTTATTTGTCAAGCAGTTTAGCCAACAGCGTAAAACGGTGAAAGCAATAACAGAAATTCATAACATCAAGCGCTTTGATGCGGAGAGTTTGGAACAGTTTCTTATCCGTTTTAATAAAGAGAGCATGCAAATCCAGGGAGCATCTGATCAATTGAGAATTTCGGGGTTCTGTCATGGAGTAAGAAATGCACAATTGGTTGAAAAAATACATGAGGATTTACCCCAGACTATGGAAGTATTAATGGATAGAGCTCGGGCGTTTGTGAAAGGAAAAGCGGCATGCAGTAACATGACAGGGTCGTCATTTAGAAACAATAATGGTAGAGGAACGGTGGCTCATAATTTCGTGATGAGAAGACAACAGTGGGGTGGTGGTCAAAGAGCGCAATCAGGTACAAAACCTATGAGTGCCAATATGGTTCGATATTCCGGGCAACATCCACGATTCATACAATACACGGAGTTAAGTAAGACTCCGAGGCAGATCTTAGCGACAGAGGGAGTTATTTTTCCAACACCGGCGAAGCAAAGGCCAACAGCCAATAAGAATTCTCACAAATTTTGCGATTATCACCGGGACAAGGGGCATGATACAGATGAATGTTAGATACTGAAGCAAGAGATTGAAAAAGCAGTAAAGATTGGACGTTTGGCTCATTTGGTCAAGGTGATTAAGGATGGAAAAGGAGAACCAGGAATACATAAGGTGATCGGGATGGTGCATGTGACACCCCGCCCGACGGCGGAAACACCGGGCTGTCATTGGAATTGGATATCAATAGTAATCGAAGCACATGGTATTTATTTATTAAGTTCAATAATGTTATAGTAAGTTTAGTACATGAGTCTTAAATGGATACGACAAAAGTAATAAAATCGAAAATAGTAAATGCAATTGTCCGATTTATTATTCTAGGTCCAAGGCAACCCTATGTCTTGGCAAAAGTAGCAAAATAATCATAAGCATCACCTGAAACATGTGAAAATAAAGTTAGCTATTTAAAGCTAGTGAGTAAACCACAAATTGATACATAGTAATACAGAAAATCCGAGATCATCATAATATGCTGCGCAAGCTTACATGCAAAGCTATTTCATATCATTCTCGACCATGACCCCTTGCACACACATTGTAAACCATAATCGTAACATAACTTGTAGCCATTTATCATGAGGAACCAACTCATGTATTAATTACTGATAACTTTTAAGCAACCATCACGTAACCGTCTCGATATTTAAGTTATCAATAATTATTTAGCAACTTAGGGACATGGCATAATAATAGCAACTTGTATCATTGTATAGCAACTTGTAACATCGAATAGCAACTTGTAACATTGTAATTGCATGGGCGGGTTTAAATCACCTATCGTTGTTGTACATGTAGGTGGGTTTGTCAGACCATTAGCGCTAACATTGTACCGCTGGGATTACAAAGTAATAATACTACTTTAAACTACCACATAAGTTTGCATCTTGACCGGAACAAGACTAACATATTTTATGATCTCTGTTGAAAAGTAAAATAGAAAAATGGAAAACATTGTATTGTAATAGAACACGTTTCAGCCCCAAAATGTAAAAGTAAAAAGGGGAGTGATTTTACTCACCTTGAACTCGGGCACGAAACAAATAGTAAATAGTCTTAAATAGAACCGAGGATTGTCAAAATATTAGAATCACCTAATTAAATGACAATCCTAACTTAGTAAAACATATTGTATAGAAACTAGCATTGGAAAAATAGAAATCAAAGGAAATTGGAATTCTAGGGTTTCGGATTGGGATTTGGGGGTTTTTCGTTAGACGACTAAAAATATATAAGCTCGTTTATTTCGAATGATAGCAATAGAAATTATAATTATTTTGATAAATAATAGAAACTTCAATTAGATATTTTTAACAATTTGCGTAATGTCAAAATATATTATATAATTTAGAAATACTCTTAAAACGTTTATATAATTTTGAATTAGATAAAATTCTATATAAAACCTTATTTGTATAATATTTATAGAATTTAATTTATACAACGTAGTTAAAATTAATAAAATGTATTAAAATCAATGAAAATAAAGAGTTTAGGGAGCCTGGGTTCGAACCCGGGTCTCCTGATTCAACGCTACTAGCACAAACCAGACGCGCTATGTTACTTTGTTGTTTAAAATTGGATCAGAATTGGTTTTAACAAGTTTCAAATAAATCCCCCATTTAACACATAAACCCTAGAATCAAGACTCCATCGATTGCATCAGATTCACACAACGAAACCAGAAATTTATAGAGGGGTTTTGATCTACACAATATAAGGATCATTTTCATGTAAAAAACTTACCGGATTGATGACGAAACGAGTAGATGAACTCGAAGAACAAGGGTCGACGGGTTGAAGATCAAACACTGGAATTTGAGATGATGTTGTTTGAAATTGGAGTTACAGAGAGTGAAAATGAGTTCAGGGGATTGTTTCTGTCGAATGAATTGTGCTAAAATGGTCCGGAAGATGTTGAACGGCTTACGTCTTGATTACGGGTTAATGGAGATAAATTGGTGTTAATTTGTTGTTTTTATTTCAATTGAATGCTACTAATAGATTCGAGACGTTGAGATGTACGTTTTGGTTCAATTAATTTGCAGAATTCGGCCGTTTGGATCGATTACATTATGTGGGTGTTGAGTTTCGGTTTTGAAATGATAATTAACGGATCAAAGAACGATTTAGATGTGATTACAGGTTCGAAACACGTTAGAAATGGTGTTAGGACGGTTATTATAGAGTTAATTTAATTAAAGAGTGGTTAAAACCGGTTTTTGTAACTCGCCGGAAAACGAATTCCGGCCAAATTGCCGGAAAATGGGCTTGCCGGATTTGCAGGGGTTGAAGGGGGCTGGTTTGGGTAATTGTTAATTTACAAAACTGGTCCCTGCACTTTCATTAGTATTATTTAGTTAATATAAGTTTTAAATACAAGTTTCACTTTTGACAGTTTTGGCCTAAAGTTAATATATGTAAATTTTAACTAAACAATCTAACCGAGTTGAGACGTAACGTTTATATATAAATGACGTTTTTTCGTTTTTCCTTCGTTCTTGACGTTAATGGTTATTTCAAGACTTTAATACGTCTTTATTTTTAATAATTCTTTATAAAATTTCTTTTATAAAATGCAATATATATAATGTATATATATACTTTGAAGATTAAATAATAGTATTTAGTATTTAATTAGGTAAACGTTGAATAATAATTTGGTCGTTATACATTAAAGACGAGAATAACGCAAAGCTCGACATATTTATTGTATATAGTTTTAAAAATGAAACGTTACATTTAAGGGAGATAAATACGAATACATTACAAACGGATGATTTCGGGTTCGAGTCGGGCATTCGGGTTCGGGTTCGGGACAGATGTCACAGTCTCCCCTCCTTATAGAAATTTCGTCCCGAAATTTGCTCAAACCGAAGAAGGAAAAAGGAATTAAAAGATGCGGATGGACAATTCACGGTCCATAATTTTTCTAATGGCCATTCGATAAGTTGCATGGATTCATCGATTTGAAATTTTGGATTTCATCGGAAGGCGCAAAGGGGTTTTTATTAGATAAACATTCCTTTATATTTGAAACATGGGAAATAGGTTATTTATTTGTTTGTTTGTTAAATTTGCATTTATTATTATTATTACCATATGTATATATATATATATCTTATGCTCGCACTCGACGCACATACGGAACGAGTTATCTTTGTTAGCCTTTACATCGACACGAGCGGAACACGTGACATAATTCTAGTGCTTATATTTTGAGTTAAACGTAAGGCAAAAGATAATCATGAAAAAACAAGACCTTGAAGTTTAAATTCGCACCATAAATATAAAACTCATAGAAAAACTTTTTCTCGTTCTTTTATTCTACTACATAAGGATTATTAAATCCAACATGACAAATAGTAAATGATGAAAAAACTTTATTGAAACATAGTTCTTATCGGCACACGAATAAAATAAAATAGAACCATAATGATCATTTGGGGAGCATATCGTTCACGACGTCATTGTTTGCTTGAGCTTGATTAGTGATGATATTGAAAGTTCTAGCACGACCAACTTGATTAGCATTAGCATTGGTATTCACGTTCACATTGATAGGCTGAGGACAATTGTTGCGGAAATGAGTCAGATCGCCACAATTGAAACAAGCACGACCTTGATTACCCCGATTATTATTAGCATTTTTCCAACAATCTTTAGCCACATGCCCATAACGTTGACAAACAGAGCATTTAAAACATGGAGTTTCAGGAGCATGATGGAAAGGACATTGATTGCATTTGGGTAGAATTCCCAAATAAGACTTTTGATTTGCATCGCCCCCTTGCGATGCCTTAGGAGCAGTTATTGCATAGTTGGTGGCATTGTTCTTTCGCTTCTTGGAATGAGATGAGGATTCGGGCTTAAAACCCTTATAAGAATCATCCTCCAATGGTTTAGAATCATCACTAGAAGAACCTTTGGACTTTTTGTTGCCCTTACGAAACAGAGAACCAGCTTGAACATGATTTTCGGTAAGGCGACCAGCTAAAGTCATTGCCTCACCCACAGTAGCTGGTTTACTACCCCAAACAGCATCTTGGATAGTCATTGGCAAACCTCCGATATACTATTCAATACCACGGGATTCGAGAGTGACCATATTAGGACACAGAGTACTGAGCTGAGAAAACCGATCATTGTAGGTCACATTTTCACCACTGTCTTGTTTGAGACCCCATAATTCACCCTCGAGTTTACGAATTTCACTAGGAGGGCAATACTTGTCAGTCATGGCGGTTTTGAATTCATCCCAAGTCATTTCAGAGATTTCATCTTCACCACGCCTACGCTTTTCATCATTCCACCAAGTCAAAGCACCCTTTTGGAGGACACTTGTGGCATAGCGAACTTTGAAGTTTTCAGGGCACTCACAATTGACAAAGGTGCTCTCCATGCTTTCATAACATTGGAGAAGACCAGTAGCCCCTTCGTTACCAAAGAATTTCGTTGGACCGCAAGAATTGAAGTACTTTAGAGTACAGTGAGGAGTCTTGGGCTGAGCGTTTTGATTAGCATTATTGAGTTGAGTCACGAGATTAGGCAAAATATTAGCCATTTGGGTCGCGATGGTATTAGCAAGTCGTTCACGTCTAGTTGCCATTCTACAAGATAAGATAGAAAAGAATTTCATGAGACATAGAAAATTTTGAGATAACAAAAGTTGTAATGGAATTTTGGATTGAATAGAAACAATAATTGTACTTTGAATTTCATAGAATCTTTAGAAACACATATCCTAGTAATCACTTTGAAAATCATAGAAATATGAATAAACAAACTTGGAATAATATTTGAAATAATATAGAAATCCATATAAATAATTTGAAATCATAGAAAATGATAATCATAAAGTCGTTAAATAAATAGAATTTGAAGGCTTAGGAATGTGTCTTGGTTTTGGACACTTAAGACTTATCAAAGTGCTAAGTTCGTTCTCAACGTATTCGAGAAGGCGTGCTTTAGCCTATAGGTTCACACTCATCTCGTACATCCCCAGGTAAGCATACAGGTCTCTTAAAGAGATTTATACGAAATGCTTGCCTTAGACAGGATGTCCGTGATACAGGCGTTCCCCCTTCCAGATTGCACACGTTCCCACGTTTCAAACTTACTTAAGACGATGACGAGATTCCACAAAGAGAAATGATGTGCTAAAATGGTCTATAAAAAAAATAACAAATAAAACCTAATTTAAACACTCTAATTTAATCCTAATTACCCTAAACTAGACCACACAAGGCAAGTGTACCTGACGTGAGATAGTATAGTTAATGGTAAAACAGGTATCGAACCCTAGAGACACAACTGAATAACAAAATTAATTAATTAAATAATTTGATTGAAAAGATTGGGGTTTTGTTTGTAAGCAAATAAAGTAAATGAAAATTAAATCTAAAGACTTTAATTAAATTAACGAATTGAAAACGCAAGTAAGACTTGATTCAGATTAGAGAAAAACGTTACCTAGGTTGTTACTACTGGTGAACGATTATTGATTAAACTTTAGACTTGGTTGTTAAAACGAAACTAGGATCATAAATTGCAATTCTACGAACTTCCTAAGGATCCTAGACCATTATCCGGGTGTGACCTTTCGGTTATCCGAAGTGTTGCTAAAGCCCACTAGTTAGTTAAATCGCCTCTCGGTTCCTTTAACAGTAATTAAATACCCTATGATCGACTCCCCTCTCAGTTTCACCGATCCAATATATCCTAAGACACAAGGGGTGGTTTAATAGTTAATTCTATGACTCAAACGTACAAGTTTATTTCGTTATTAGAAAAGTTCCTCTCGTACCCTATTTCTAACGACTGGACAAACAAGACACGTTGATAAATCCTCACTTCTCGGGTATTGGACTTAGTAGGACAAATAAATTTATTGGATTATTAATTAACCTCCTATGGTTCCTACGTCTAGAAAACCATTCAAAACACGAAAACAAGAGTTAACGATATTGATACGCAACCATACACAAAAGACATTTGCAAAGCTACGTAAGGCGATTTAACAAATAACACAATCCATTCATTCATTCAAAACACACCATAGAATATAAAAACCAAACTTTTATAAAATTACTAACTCGTTTTATCAAACAACCAAGAACCAAGTTTAATCAAATAAACATTACCAATAGCAAACAACCTAGGTAACTAATAAGTTTAGTTCATAGTTAAAGTTAAAAACACAAAACAAGTCAAGGTAAATGTATTCATGAGTAATAACGATGAGAAATCAAAGTAACGCATGTAAAACACAACTAGGTCGGATGAAAACTACCCGATCACGACCTCCAAATCTTGATTCCGTGCTCAAAACTTTAACTTCCTTGCTCCAAAATCGTCTTTAGCAGCCTCCAAATTCGTATATCTCAAAACCGTTTATCGCGTTACCTTTTAAACTCGTCAAACTAGGTCAAAAGAACAAACCCTAGCCGTAAACCACCTAGGTGGCGGTACCGCGGCGTGGAGAGCCGTAGGTGGCGGTACCGCCACCTCCCCTATTTAACAGAAACTTTTAGTTTCTTGCTCCATTGTCGCGTCGTTTCTCCGATTTCCGATCCGTCTTTCACGTATTGGTGTTTTTACCTGAAAAACATTCAAAATTAAGTGCCAAGCCTGTTCTAAAACATTTAAACAAAATCAAACTAAAAACAACTAAAAACAATTAAAAACCGACTCAAACAAAAACAAAAACGACTTAAAACAAAGTGAAAACGAGATGTGTTTTACAACACATCAAACATCCCCACACTTGACACTTTTTCGTCCTCGAAAAATCTGCAATGGAATCAGAACTAAATTCTTGGGCCAACAAATAATAATGGTTATCTTATTAAAGTATAATCACGTATTCAACAAACGATTGAAGGTATTCTTATCCAGTTAAACCCAACCACCGACTTTTCAAGTTTCAATAAAATCATGCAATTAAGTTCAGCTTCAAAGTGATAGCTCTTGCCAAGTTAGTTGTTTCCTTAGATTTTTCAGAATCACTAGTCTAAAGGTCTCACACTTAGTACTCATATATCCACCCGATTCAACTCATGCACTTCAAAGTAAAATTCTAGCCTAACCGTATGAATGTTAAAACATCAGTCTACAGATGAATTTAATGGAATGATGGTCTGGTCAATTTCGAGCATATTTAATTAATGATTGAGCTCATTGGCTTCTTTTGATCCAGATTTATACAGTAAGTTGAGCTTTGCTCTTAAAGTGATTTATTCATCCTCATCCATATATTTCATTGGATTATTGGAATTTTGTCCAATTTATACAGTGAATGCTCTTGATAATATACATGGGTGATGGATTGATGGAGCGCCACTAAAATCGACATTTACTCAGTAAACTAGATAAAAGTGTGCTATTAAGTAAATTAACATTCTAATACTCATACGGTTAAACGCTAAAACCTAACTTTTTCAACACTTGTCTCTTCAAGTTTCAACATTTTCCAAAGATGAGGACCCACAAAACCGTAATTATCTAAGTACATTTAAGACAATTTTGAAAACCTTATAGCCGGCTGGGCCTACCAACACATCCCAAATTGAATACGCTTTCTACCCATTTAAAGTGTTATACATATAGTAATTTGAAAAACCCAAAAACTTAGCGTTTACTCATCATCTCCCATTTAACGCAGAAAATTCTAAGACATTTTTTAATTTTTTAATTTTTTAATTTTTTTTTTAGACTCAAAACGACACATACCAAAATAAATATTCCCCATCCCCACACTTAAAACACACATTGTCCTCAATGTGGCTTTGAGAAATAAACTAAAAGACATAAATTAAAAACAAACTAATCAAGATAAAAGAAAATATTAAAGAAAAAGAAAAAACTAAACAAGGAAATGCAATTAGAACAAACTCGCCTGGTAATGATGATGTTTCCAGGTACTTTCACCTCTGAATTAAAGTTTTCCTTGCGAACTTTGCCCACTCTTTCTTCTTCAACAGCAACCACCGGATATAACTCGTTTGCGCCCAAATGTACCATACAATCATCCAACAATCTCATAGCACGTGGTAACACTCAAACCAACATTCAACTAACAAAATAAGCAAGGAATTGTACCGACAAGTGTTTCACATTACAGAGTTAAATTACAGACCAGCAGCACAATAAAATAAATGACAAAATAAAATAAAGTAAAATAAGATGAAAAAGAAAAAGAAAAAGAACCAGTGCTGCACTTCTCTCGTTCCTGCTACCACCATCATCTGTCAATCATTCTGATCCATGTAGTATGGAGGTATCGGCACCCCCATACTTTCCATCATCGCCCTCATGGCCCTCCTATTCTCTCTCTCATTCGACTCATAAGTCCGAAATCGCTGGTTGATGTTTTCATTAACCTGTTGACCCATGGCCGTGAACCTCGAATCCATCTGCTGAGTAAACTGTTGGTTCAGCGCAGTGAATCCCTGGTTTATTCGGTCATTCAACCCAGCAAAGTTCCTGTCCAAATTGTTGTTGAATGTGGCGAAAGTTTGATCAATCATTGAGAACCTGTTCGCCATCTGGTGCTGAAGCATATCCATAGTGACTGGGCCAGTTGACTGATACGGAGGGATAGGATTCGGTTCGGGTTCTTGAACCGGTGATTGTTGTCGCCTCCTCCTATTAGACGGCCCAGCTGAACTAGACGCACCCGCGTCTACATCCCCAACGCCATACTTCAACCGTGGGGGATTCGTTGATATCAAAATCTTCCCCTTCATCAAATCATCCAAACTAAGCCACCCGGCCCTAGGTCCCCGTGTCAAAAATTGTTCAGGAAAGCGGTCAAAAGCACCCACATGCCTCGCTATCCGTGTGATGTACGGGCCTAAGTCCAACCGAGCGTCTCTACCCCCACGGCGGGGACGCTTAGCAGATATGCAGAAAACAGAAGCAAAATTTACCAAATCTTTATTGGACATGTGATAAAGACAAAAAATGTCTTGCAGATTACATTTGTCGGCTCCTTCGCCGCGACCAATAAGAGTTGATGCTAAAATCCTTTGAAGGTATCGTAGGCATGGATCACGAATATTCTTAGCCTGACAATCTGTGTCGTAATCCCCTACCCCAATACCCGGCCATGCTGATTTAACTTGCCCTTCAACCAAGCTTGCCAAATATGCCTTCTTGTGAAAACCCCTAGTAGCATTATTGAACCAAACAGTGGCAATCTCCTCTTGGGTATAAAAACCCAATGCTACCCCGAGCTCGGGGACACTCATCGTACAAACCTGACCACCCAAGGAAAACGATACAGCATGACTGTTATCATAGTCCTTTGGTGAGTACCGGAATGTGCATAAGAACTCGAGAACAAACTCCTCGTACTGATCTTCATCCGGTGTAAGGACGGCTAACCATTTGTTTGGGAGGTAGTCTCGCAAGTGTCCTTCCTCTCCCATACCCCCAAATAATTCAAAGTCAATGTTTCGGGGAGTTAGGAGTCTCGTGCCCACTAGTTTATCGAAGATATTCCTCTCCTCGGTGTCTTCAGCAAATTGAAGGAGAGTGTGGGTACTAATATCACGATCCTCAAGGGGTACTGGAATGTCATCTTCGTGAGGGAAAATAACCGGTTCTCTGTCAATTTGTCGTCTGGGACGGGCTCGTATTGCTCTGGGCCTTCCAAACATTCTGCAGAAACAATTTATATAATAACCAGAACGGATGAACGAGAGAAGAGTACAGAATGGTAAACAAAATAAACAAATAATAAAAAATTGCAGAAAAGAAGTTGAACAAAGGAAAACTAAATGGTGACAAACGTATAGCATTTCATTCGCGTTTGACCCTTAAAACTAAAAGTGAAACTTGATAAAACCTGAAAATGTTGAGCTTAAACTAAAATGCATCTTAATCAAACCTCGTCCGAATGGAGATTGAGTACGGACACGGTTGATTGAAAGCTTAAGTCTAAACTAAACATCTCCCAAAACAAACTTTGAAAAGTAAAAAAAATACAACAAAAATCCTAAGACTTAAAACTAAACCGACACTTATCTTAAACTAAGACTCAAAGTTACGCATTTGGCAATTACGACAATTCAAGATGCTAACTTAGATCCCATTCACCTTTCTTAGCTCTTAATTCCACTAACCATCCCAAAAAGAAAATCCTCCATGAACTAGTGGGATATGCCATTCCTATTCCATACTAAAAGTCCATTCATAATTGCATGTAAAATATGACACTCAACATCCAAAAATCAACTAACCAAATCATCAAACATCAACCTAATTGCTAGTAGGGAAACCAAATCATCTCTTAAACCTATCATAATCACCAAACAACTAGAACACTTGCATAAAAATTAAAACTTTACAAAAAATTAAAAGACAAAAGTTAAAAGTTCATACCTTTGAAGCTTCTAAACGAGATTGCAACTAACAAAAAGTGGAAACCAAGCAAAATTAAGCAAAACCCCCAAATTTTAGACTTCAATTCGTAAATGGGTCGGGTTGGGTGAATGTGGGTTGGGTTTGGTGGTTAAATGTGAAGAAAGATGAAAAAATTGAAAGAATGTGATTGTAGGATGGATAGATTGCAAGAAAATGTGAAGAAATTGGTAAAAAGATGGTGGATTTGGAGGTTGGTAAGGTGAGTTTCGGCTGGAAGGAGGAGGTAGGTATGTGGGTGTTTGGTTAGGGCTTGTAAGAATAAGGAGTAAGAACACGTCGGCCACCTCCTCGCGGCGCCGCGACGTGAAACACAGCAGACGGCGGTACCGCCTCCTGCGTCGCGGTACCGCGGCGTGAAGAAGTTAAGGTGGCGGTACCGCCACCTCCCCTTTTTAACAGAAACTTTGTGTGTGTTGTGAGCTGGAAATTTTTCTAAGTGTTGGAAACTTATTGTTTTGGTTAAAATTACTTACACTTAGCCAAATTTTCACTCCCCATTACCCGAAAACTTAAAACTTACCTGGAATC
This sequence comes from Tagetes erecta, assembly GCA_030867185.1. Taxonomy (NCBI): domain Eukaryota; kingdom Viridiplantae; phylum Streptophyta; class Magnoliopsida; order Asterales; family Asteraceae; genus Tagetes; species Tagetes erecta. The sequence goes on along the minus strand of CM061486.1, from coordinate 64,027,600 downwards.
TTGCAAATCATCGTTTTTCTCGCTTTGAAGCCTACAAAAACTCACAAAAGAAAACAAAAACGTAAAATAAGAAAATGACTCAAAAGTAATTAAACGTACCTAACGACTCGTAATTTTGTACAAACTCTACAAACGGGTAGCAACCCGATGTTCCACCCAAGTTAGGCCGTTTTGGTGGGTTCGAGGAGGTCCTCTTCCTCCTCCGTGGTGTTCGTCGGTCCTCCAATGTAGATCTTCAACCGATGGCCATTGACATTCCATGATTCCCCATTTTCGTTCTCGATTTCAACCGTACCATAGGGAAATACCTCTTTCACCGTGTAGGGGCCACTCCATTTGGATTTCAACTTTCCTGCAAACAATTTTAAACGTGAGTTAAAAACCAATACCTTATCCCCACACTTGAACTCTTTCACGTTCCTCAACCGGCTATCATGCAATGCTTTTGTCCGCTCCTTGTAGCTCCATGACCTTGCATACGCTTCATCCCTCAACTCTTCCAATTCATGCAATTGATGAAAACGGTTTCTTGTTGCTTTGGGCAAATCAAGATGAACCGTCTTCAATGCCCAAAACGCTTTGTGTTCCAACTCCACCGGCAAATGACAAGCTTTACCATATACCATCCGGAACGGAGTTGTGCCTATAGGAGTTTTGTAGGCCGTCCGAAACGCCCACAATGCATCATCCAATTTATCCGACCAATCCTTCCTATTCTTACCCACGGTCTTCTCCAAAATCCGTATCACCCCACGATTTGCATTTTCCACTTGACCATTTGTTTGTGGGTGATATGCGGTTGAAAGCCGGTGATTCACACCATATTTTGCCATAGCTTTTTCCATTTGTGAGTTGCAAAAGTGTGTCCCCCGATCACTAATCAACGCCTTAGGCGTTCCAAAACGAGAGAATAACTTCTTTAGAAATGCGACCACCACTCTTGCATCATTTGTTGCTAACGCTTGTGCTTCGACCCACTTGGACACATAATCTATAGCCATCAAGATATACCGGTTTCCCTTAGATGAAAGGAAAAGGTCCCATAAAGTCGATCCCCCACACATCAAACACCTCACACACTTGGATGGGATTTTGAAGCATTTCATTCTTTGCCGAAATATTACCCGTCCTTTGGCACGCATCACACCTTCTTACGAAATCATGAGCATCCTTAAAGATCGTAGGCCAATAAAAACCCGAATCAAATACCTTCTTGGCCGTGTAAGATGATCCATGGTGGCCTCCCGTTAACCCCTCATGACAATGCCTAAGAATCTCGACCCCTTCTTCTCAACTAACACATCTTCTCAAGATTTGATCCGCCCCAACCCGGAATAGATAAGGCGAATCCCATATATAGTAGCTCACTTCCGCGAAGAACCTCTTTCGTTGTTGACTCGTCATCCCTTTAGCAACAACACCACTAGCTAGATAGTTTGCAATGTCCGAAAACCAAGGCAAACCTTGTTCTTCGGCTTTCATATAGTTCACAAACTCCCCATCCGATTCAACTTCAATTCGTAACAACGATTCATGAGGGAATGTATCACCGATGTTATCCTCATTCATCGTTTCTCTATCCGGGTCTTCCAAACGCGACAAGTGATCCGCCGCTAGATTCTCCGCCCCTTTCTTATCCTTTATTTCAATATCGAATTCGGAAAGGAGTAGAATCCATCTAATCAACCTCGGCTTTGCATCCTTCTTTGCAAACAAATATTTCAAAGCCGAGTGATCCGTGAAAACAACGGTTTTAGATAAAACCAAATAAGACCGGAACTTTTCGAATGCATAAACCACCGCTAAAAGTTCCTTCTCCGTTGTTGTATAATTCTCTTGGGCGTCATTCAACATTTTGCTTGCATAGTAGATCGGATGAAAGTGCTTATCCTTTCTTTGACCCAAAACAGCTCCTACCGCGTAATCGCTTGCATCACACATTAGTTCAAACGGTAGGTTCCAATCCGGAGCAACTAAAATGGGGGCCTCAACCAACTTCTCTTTAAGAAACTCAAATGATTTCAAACACTCATCATCAAATTCAAAAACTATATCTTTTTCAAGCAAACGGGTCATGGGTCGGGTTATTTTTGAAAAATCTTTTATAAACCTCCGATAGAAACCCGCATGACCCAAGAAACTACGTACCGACTTGACACTTGTAGGTGGTGGAAGCTTGCTAATCGACTCAATCTTGGCCCGATCAACTTCAATACCACTCCTTGAGATTTTATGACCCAACACTATGCCTTCGGTGACCATGAAGTGACACTTCTCCCAATTCAACATCAACTTGGTTTCGATGCACCTCTTCATCATCCTATCCAAATTCCCCAAACAATGATCAAACGAATTCCCGAACACGGAAAAATCGTCCATGAATACCTCCATTGATCTCTCCATCATGTCTTGAAATATTGCGACCATACATCTTTGAAATGTGGCCGGTGCATTGCATAGTCCAAATGGCATCCTCCGATTGGCAAATGTTCCTTGTGAACAAGTAAACGTCGTCTTCTCTTGATCTTCCGGTGCAATGGGTATTTGAAAATAACCTGAAAAACCATCAAGAAAACAGTAAAATTGTTGCCCGGATAACCTTTCAAGCATTTGATCAATAAAAGGTAAAGGGAAGTGGTCTTTTCGGGTGGCGTCATTTAATCTCCGGTAATCTATGCATACACGTCACCCTGTTACCGGTCGAGTAGGAATCAACTCGTCATTCTCGTTCTTCACCACCGTCATCCCTCCTTTCTTCGGAACTACTTGGACCGGGCTCACCCATGGTGAATCCGAAATCGGGTAGATCAAACCCGCATCTAGAAGCTTAAGCACCTCCTTCTTCACAACTTCCGCCACATTCGGATTTACTCTCCTTTGCGGTTGCACCACCGTCTTGTGATCTTCTTCCATGAGAATCCGATGTGTGCAAAACGACGGACTTATTCCTTTGATATCACTTAGCTTCCATGCTATTGCCTGTTTATTTTCCATCAAAACAGAAATCAATTTAGTCTTTTCACTAAGAGATAATTTAGAAGAAATAATAACCGGCAAACCTGCCACCCCATCTAGAAAAGCATATTCTAGATGAGATGGTAATTCCTTGAGCTCCAAGACCGGTGGTTCTTCAATGGATGGTTTTTCCTCTTCAACAAACCTGCAAGCATCAGAAATTTCCGGAATTTCCGGAATATTAGTAGTTAAAAAATTTGGGAACGGGTCAACCCGTTCCTTACCCAATACCTGCGGTTTCACGCTTTCATTTACCATCTTGACTTCTCCCTCAAGTGCATCTTCGGGATCCTCTTCAATCATTCCCGGCTCATTTAGTAAATCCGTTCCACAAACATAATTGATGCAACGATCCATCTGAGAGAAAATGGTGTCGATGAAGTAGACCGCATCATCTTGACCATTTGAGTTCTTCATTGACTTCATCACATCAAAAGTTACACTTTCATCCCCGACACGAAGTGTAATCCGCCCTTCAAACACATGAATAATAGTCTTCGCCGTTCTTAGAAACGACCGACCCAAAATTAGCGGAACCCTCTCATCCGCCTCCATATCGAGAATAACAAAATCGGCCGGGAACACGAACTTATCAACCTTTACCAAAACATTCTCAACTATGCCCACCGGGTATTTAATTGACCTATCCGCTAAAGATATACTCATACGGGTCGGACTCATCTCTTTCAACCCAAGTCGCACGAACATGGAGTATGGCATCAAATTTATACTTGCACCAAGATCGGCTAAAGCATGTTTTACCGAAGACCCACCAAATAAGCACGGGATAGTGAAAATACCTGGGTCTTCAAGCTTTTCTGGCAAGTTATTCTGGACCACTGCCGAGCACCTTTCATTCAACTCCACATTAGACAAAGATTCAAGCTTCTTCCTATTCGACAAAAGATCCTTCAAAAACTTGGCGTACTTAGGCATATGCTGAATTGCCTCTATAAATGGAAGGTTTATCTTCAACTGCTTGAACATTTCTAGAAAAGACCCGAACTCCTTAACATACTTGTCTTGCATAAGACGAGCAGGATATGGAACGTGTCTAAGATCAACTGGAGCTTTCTTTGTCTCTCCGTCTTTCTTACCTTGCACTTTCTCACCCGGAATCTCAGTAGTAGAATCTTTCTTTTCTTCAACCTTTCCCGGTGATTCCATTTCAATTTCCTCGTCCACCGGCTCTTCCTCTTCCACCGGTGGTCGTTCTTTCTCTCCCCCCTTACCACTTCTAGTTGTCACAGCCTTAAGTGTAGCTTTAGGGTTCATCTCAGTACCACCAGAAAATGACCCCATAGGTCTTTCTTCCATCCTCCTTGCCATATCGCCTACCACTCTTTGGAGATCCAGAAAAGCAGACTGTTGATTTTTCAAGATAGTGTCATGCTCCCTCAACCGATTCTGTGTCTCTTGATCCTTAGAGATAAGCTGAGTCAACAATTGAGTCTGAGTGGCTAAGATATCTTTGATCTCCTTAGTGTCATTACTACCCTCTGAAGATTGACCCTGATTCTGTTCGGCTCGAGGTTGGAAACCAGGTGGGTTACCATTTCCGCCCGATCTCCACCCAAAGTTCGGGTGGTTCTTCCAGTTCTGATTATAAGTGTTACCGTACCCAGAGTTAGAGTTCCGATTCTGATTCATGTTACCCACAAAGTCAACCTGCTCATGTTCCATGGTCGGACAAACTGAAGTATCATGGTTACCTCGACAGTACTCACACTTGGCCATACTCATCTTGATTTCCTTCATTTCCTTGGTCAAAGTGGCCAAGGCAGCAATAACCTGAGGATCCGAATTACATTCAGAAGATTTAACATGATACATACCACGAGTACCCGTAGTATTCTGAGAAGTACTTCGAGCAGCAGAAGATGACTGTTGATCGGTTAACGCAAAACTCTGGAAAAGATCTTCGCACTCCTCTCTAGTCTTCTTTTCCATCACATGTCCCCCGGCTGAAGTATTGAACATTTCCTGCTTAGCCGGTGTAAGCCCGTTGAAGAATTTCTCAACCAAGGCCCATTCAGTCAACCTATGGTTAGGACATTTAGCAAGCAAATTTTGGAACCTTTCATAAGCCATGTAATAGGCTTCATCGGGGTCCATCTTGAAAGAGTGGATTTGATTCCTCAAACGTGCAGCTTTTGATGGTGGATAGTACTTGCTCAAAAACTTATCCGAGAGTTGTTCCCATGTAGTGATGGAGTCATGCGGCTGAGATTCAAACCAAGTAAGAGCACGACCCTGCAGAGTGAAAGGAAACAAACGCAAGTAAATAGCATTTACAGTAACATTGGAAATATTAAAAGTGTTGCAGATGCGAGTAAACCGGGACAAGTGTGATTGAGCATCTTCATCTTCCAAACCATGAAACTGAGTGACGTTCGAGATGGTGCTCATCACATGTGAAGGAATCTGCCATGTGTTGGTGTTGGTCAACGCTCCATGTGCAATAGGAGAACGTGCTCCAAAAACCCCCTCACTAGCTTGTTGGTGAACCGTGCGCCTTGGTGGATTAGCGTTATCTCCCATCTCGAATTTACGAACCGGAGAAGTATCTCTAAGCCTTGAATTCAACACTGTCTTCAACCTTTCACGAAGGTTTTGCTTACGTTCGTGAAGCTCGAGCTCGGGATCTGTAAATGGTGAATACTCTTTTTCTCCTTGCGAGCGCGTGTGTGGCATAGACTGCAGAAACTGAAACAAAAGAAAATATGAGTACTAAAACGAACTAAAACTTAAGATTAAAACAACTAATTAAGAAAAGGAAAGACAAACAAACAAAAGATAATCTAAACAAACAAACTAAACTAATCACAGTTAATTTTGCTATTGCCAAGTGTCCCCGGCAACGGCGCCAAAAACTTGATGTGCTAAAATGGTCTATAAAAAAAATAACAAATAAAACCTAATTTAAACACTCTAATTTAATCCTAATTACCCTAAACTAGACCACACAAGGCAAGTGTACCTGACGTGAGATAGTATAGTTAATGGTAAAACAGGTATCGAACCCTAGAGACACAACTGAATAACAAAATTAATTAATTAAATAATTTGATTGAAAAGATTGGGGTTTTGTTTGTAAGCAAATAAAGTAAATGAAAATTAAATCTAAAGACTTTAATTAAATTAACGAATTGAAAACGCAAGTAAGACTTGATTCAGATTAGAGAAAAACGTTACCTAGGTTGTTACTACTGGTGAACGATTATTGATTAAACTTTAGACTTGGTTGTTAAAACGAAACTAGGATCATAAATTGCAATTCTACGAACTTCCTAAGGATCCTAGACCATTATCCGGGTGTGACCTTTCGGTTATCCGAAGTGTTGCTAAAGCCCACTAGTTAGTTAAATCGCCTCTCGGTTCCTTTAACAGTAATTAAATACCCTATGATCGACTCCCCTCTCAGTTTCACCGATCCAATATATCCTAAGACACAAGGGGTGGTTTAATAGTTAATTCTATGACTCAAACGTACAAGTTTATTTCGTTATTAGAAAAGTTCCTCTCGTACCCTATTTCTAACGACTGGACAAACAAGACACGTTGATAAATCCTCACTTCTCGGGTATTGGACTTAGTAGGACAAATAAATTTATTGGATTATTAATTAACCTCCTATGGTTCCTACGTCTAGAAAACCATTCAAAACACGAAAACAAGAGTTAACGATATTGATACGCAACCATACACAAAAGACATTTGCAAAGCTACGTAAGGCGATTTAACAAATAACACAATCCATTCATTCATTCAAAACACACCATAGAATATAAAAACCAAACTTTTATAAAATTACTAACTCGTTTTATCAAACAACCAAGAACCAAGTTTAATCAAATAAACATTACCAATAGCAAACAACCTAGGTAACTAATAAGTTTAGTTCATAGTTAAAGTTAAAAACACAAAACAAGTCAAGGTAAATGTATTCATGAGTAATAACGATGAGAAATCAAAGTAACGCATGTAAAACACAACTAGGTCGGATGAAAACTACCCGATCACGACCTCCAAATCTTGATTCCGTGCTCAAAACTTTAACTTCCTTGCTCCAAAATCGTCTTTAGCAGCCTCCAAATTCGTATATCTCAAAACCGTTTATCGCGTTACCTTTTAAACTCGTCAAACTAGGTCAAAAGAACAAACCCTAGCCGTAAACCACCTAGGTGGCGGTACCGCGGCGTGGAGAGCCGTAGGTGGCGGTACCGCCACCTCCCCTATTTAACAGAAACTTTTAGTTTCTTGCTCCATTGTCGCGTCGTTTCTCCGATTTCCGATCCGTCTTTCACGTATTGGTGTTTTTACCTGAAAAACATTCAAAATTAAGTGCCAAGCCTGTTCTAAAACATTTAAACAAAATCAAACTAAAAACAACTAAAAACAATTAAAAACCGACTCAAACAAAAACAAAAACGACTTAAAACAAAGTGAAAACGAGATGTGTTTTACAACACATCAAGAAAGATCCTAATCACACAGAAGAGTCTCTTGTAGTTCCTTCGCGAAATCGGATAAGAAATAAGATAAAGGAAAGACATAGAAATGTTCATAAAAAGAAATAAGGAGGTAAGTTCTAGAAAAGTTTTCTAAGCACAAACTATTTGCACTAAGGACTCTTAGGTTATAGTCTAGGTCGGTGTGTTTCTAATACCCTATCCTAGTTCCCTATAACCATGGCTCTGATACCAAACTGTGACACCCCGCCCGGCGGCGGAAACACCGGGCTGTCATTGGAATCGGATATTAATAGTAATCGAAGCACATGGTATTTATTTATTAAGTTCAATAATGTTATAGTAAGTTTAGTACATGAGTCTTAAATAGATACGACAAAAGTAATAAAACCGAAAACAGTAAATGCAATTGTCCGATTTATTATTCTAGGTCCAAGGCAATCCTATGTCTTGGCAAAAGCAGCAAAATAATCATAAGCATCACCTGAAACATGTGAAAATAAAGTTAGCTATTTAAAGCTAGTGAGTAAACCACAAATTGATACATAGTAATATAGAAAATCCGAGATCATCATAATATGCTGCGCAAGCTTACATGCATAGCTATTTCATATCATTCTCGACCATGACCCCTTGCACACACATTGTAAACCATAACCGTAACATAACTTGTAGCCATTTATCATGAGGAACCAACTCATGTATTAATTACTGATAACTTTTAAGCAACCGTCACGTAACCGTCTCGATATTTAAGTTATCAATAATTATTTAGCAACTTAGGGACATGGCATAATAATAGCAACTTGTATCATTGTATAGCAACTTGTAACATCGAATAGCAACTTGTAACATTGTAATTGCATGGGTGTGTTTAAATCACCTATCGTTGTTGTACATGTAGGTGGGTTTGTCAGACCATTAGCGCTAACATTGTACCGCTGGGATTACAAAGTAATAATACTACTTTAAACTACCACATAAGTTTGCATCTTGGCCGGAATAAGACTAACATATTTTATGATCTCTGTTGAAAAGTAAAATAGAAAAATGGAAAACATTGTATTGTAATAGAACACGTTCCAGCCCCAAAATGTAAAAGTAAAAAGGGGAGTGAATTTACTCACCTTGAACTCGGGCACGAAACAAATAGTAAATAGTCTTAAATAGAACCGAGGATTGTCCAAATATTAGAATCACCTAATTAAATGACAATCCTAACTTAGTAAAACATATTGTATAGAAACTAGCATTGGAAAAATAGAAATCAAAGGAAATTGGAATTCTAGGGTTTTGGATTGGGATTTGGGGGTTTTTCGTTAGACGACTAAAAATATATAAGCTCGTTTATTTCGAATGATAGCAATAGAAATTATAATTATTTTGATAAATAATAGAAACTTCAATTAGATATTTTTAACAATTTGCGTAATGTCAAAATATATTATATAATTTAGAAATACTCTTAAAACGTTTATATAATTTTGAATTAGATAAAATTCTATACAAAACCTTATTTGTATAATATTTATAGAATTTAATTTATACAACGTAGTTAAAATTAATAAAATGTATTAAAATCAATGAAAATAAAGAGTTTAGGGAGCCTGGGTTCGAACCCGGGTCTCCTGATTCAACGCTACTAGCACAAACCAGACGCGCTATGTTACTTTGTTGTTTAAAATTGGATCAGAATTGGTTTTAACAAGTTTCAAATAAATCCCCCATTTAACACATAAACCCTAGAATCAAGACTCCATCGATTGCATCAGATTCACACAACGAAACCAGAAATTTGTAGAGGGGTTTTGATCTACACAATATAAGGATCATTTTCATGTATAAAACTTACCGGATTGATGACGAAACGAGCAGATGAACTCGAAGAACAAGGGTCGACGGGTTGAAGATCAAACACTGGAATTTGAGATGATGTTGTTTGAAATTGGAGTTACAGAGAGTGAAAATGAGTTCAGGGGATTGTTTCTGTCGAATGAATTGTGCTAAAATGGTCCGGAAGATGTTGAACGGCTTACGTCTTGATTACGGGTTAATGGAGATAAATTGGTGTTAATTTGTTGTTTTTATTTCAATTGAATGCTACTAATAGATTCGAGACGTTGAGATGTACGTTTTGGTTCAATTAATTTGCAGAATTCGGCTGTTTGGATCGATTACATTATGTGGGTGTTGAGTTTCGGTTTTGAAATGATAATTAACGGATCAAAGAACGATTTAGATGTGATTACAGGTTCGAAACACGTTAGAAATGGTGTTAGGACGGTTATTATAGAGTTAATTTAATTAAAGAGTGGTTAAAACCGGTTTTTGTAACTCGCCGGAAAACGAATTCCGGCCAAATTGCCGGAAAATGGGCTTGCCGGATTTGCAGGGGTTGAAGGGGGCTGGTTTGGGTAATTGTTAATTTAAAAAACTGGTCCCTGCACTTTCATTAGTATTATTTAGTTAATATAAGTTTTAAATACAAGTTTCACTTTTGACAGTTTTGGCCTAAAGTTAATATATGTAAATTTTAACTAAACAATCTAACTGAGTTGAGACGTAACGTTTATATATAAATAACGTTTTTACGTTTTTCCTTCGTTCTTGACGTTAATGGTTATTTCAAGACTTTAATACGTCTTTATTTTTAATAATTCTTTATAAAATTTCTTTTATAAAATGCAATATATATAATGTATATATATACTTTGAAGATTAAATAATAGTATTTAGTATTTAATTAGGTAAACGTTGAATAATAATGTGACATCTGTCCCGAACCCGAATCCGGATGCCCGATTCAAACCCGAAGTTGTTTATCTTTTAATTGTAACTCGTATTTGTTTCTACGAATTGTAACGTTCATTAAATTTATGAATAAATATGTCGAATCTTTACGTTATTCTCATCGTATTTAATCAATCGTGTTATATCTTAAAATATTTAAAGTATACTAAATAATCACTATTTATATTATCTAAATCCAAAAATATATATATAGTGCTTTATAAAAGAAAATATAATAAAAACCTCAAACAAATAACGCTGCTAAGTCTCGAAATAGTCTTTTAATGACTTAAACGAACGAAAACTTTAAAAACGTTACTTATATAGTCGTTACGTTTCAACTTGGTTAAGTGAGTTAATTAATATAACCTATAATCTAAACTTTGTGTCTAAAGTGTAAATCTTGAAACTTAAATTAAAGTTATAAACTCAAAGTTAAGAAAACTTGAAACCACAGGGACTAAAGCTGTAAAACCTTATAAAAACCAACCCCCCCCTGTTGCACGCGAATCCGGCCAGCATTTCCGGCCACAACTCTTTTCCGACGAGACAAATTTACGCGTTTTCGCCAGTTATCCAATCAACTAAACTTTCCAAATCCTCCATGGTCTATTTTCGATCAGATTTGAATGCTAATCACGCGGTTTTGACAGCCTATTGACCCGTTTGATTGAAGATTTGAAAATCAAAAACCGCAATCCCGTAAATACGTTGGTAATCGACAATTAATCTATTCCTTAACCTTCTAAAACACTCAATAAGCATAAATCGAGCACCAAAAAGTTCCCATTCGTCCCTGCTTGTACCCAAATCAATCGGCATAACATATTTCCGGCGACTTCATCTCTTTCAACCTTCCGAGCACCAATCGAAATACTTTTTAGGTTCGTTTCACTCCTCTTGATCATCTAAAGCTATCTAACACACCAATTACATCTCGTTTCATCCTGGATTTTCAGATTTTTGGTCCAAACCGTCGACTTTCGACCCTAATCGAATCCATACCAAAGCTTCATCATCAAGTAAGTATTTTATATCAAAATACTCGTGAGGTAATGGGGATTAAAAACCCTCTGTCGAATTGGGATGACAATAACAGATTCGAACGAATTGTTTCGATCTTTGTTCTAGGGTTTATGTGAATATGAGTTTTGGTGGATAAGAAATATTAAAATATTTTAAAAACAGATTTATTATAAAAAAACGTGTTTGGTCCGTTGGTTGTGCAACCTTGTTGTCTATGCTGGGGTTGCGGGTTCGAGTCCCCCTCTTACCCATTTTCTTATTCTTTTTACATTACACATTTTAAACCTTAATCTATTTTTCCATAACAACCAATATAACATATTTTGAGTGGGAAATATCTCTAAGATTTAAAAATAAAAACATGTAAATTCTAATACAAATAACAATGTTTAACTCCTTTAAATAATCGTATACCAATAATATATATAATAGATCTTATAAAAACTAACAACGGTTTCGTATAAAATATAATACGAAAATACGATTTCGGTTCGTACTAAAAATCTCAGTTTATAATCTAAAACTCTAAATCCCAAATCCGAAAACCGTAGATCTCGGATTTGTGATTCTGTTGCTATTGTTTCGTTTCTAAGTAGGACTTTTCCCAACTATTTAGGTGGTATCGATATTTGGGGAATTCTCGGTTCTTTATAGTTGCGTTACTGTTTCAATTATCTTCATTTTACGAGGTGAGTAAACTCACTCCCCTTTTTACTATTTACGTTTTTGGGGCTGAAATACATGTTCATATAATACTACGGTTTTTCGTTTCTTTGTTTCTATTTCAAATGAGATCATAAAATGTGTTAATCTTGCCGGCCGCTTGATGCAAAATTATGTGATAGTTAATAGTATTTATATATTCTTGTAATTTCCACCGGTACAATGTTAGCGCTAATGGCTTGACAAGCCCACCTACACTAATGGCCTGATAGGTGATTTTAACCCGGCGATTCTATGTACGATTCTATGTTCGATTCTATGTGTTGGTTACTAGTTACTATACTGATGCTTGTTGCTATGTTGCTAATGTCCCTTAGATGCTTATACATTTATTGATAACTTATATATATCTAGACGGTTAAATGACGGTTAAACGATAGTTATCAGTATTTGTAACATGAGTGGTTCCTCATGACTTGTTGCTAAAGGTTACCCTGCGGGGTCTATGGATACTTGTTTCTATGTGGTTCTATGGTCATGGTTGAGATATATGATGATATTACTAGACACATAAGGTTGCGAAACATATTTATAATGATCTCGGATTTTGTATTACGTACTATTACTGTGTTTACTCACTAGTTAATTCTTTAGCTAACTTATTTTACATGTATTTCAGGTGGTGTTTGAGACGGTTATGGTTCAAGATACTTAGGATGCTTCAGACCTAGAATAAATAAACTTGATTTATTTGTCGGCTTTTATTACGATTTTAAGACTAGTTATTGCTTCATTTATGTCACAACAATATTACTTTAATGATATTAAAATATGCATTTAATGCCATGTGCTTTGTACTATATATTGATATCCAATTTACTTGACGCGCCCGGTGTTTTCCGCCGCCGGGCGGGGTGTCACAAATAATTTGGTCGTTATACATTAAAGACGAGAATAACGCAAAGCTCGACATATTTATTGTATATAGTTTTAAAAATGAAACGTTACATTTAAGGGAGATAAATACGAATACATTACAAACGGATGATTTCGGGTTCGAGTCGGGCATTCGGGTTCGGGTTCGGGGCAGATGTCACAGTGCAAGTTACAGATTGTAGTTTCGAGAAGAATATGAAAAGGGTAGGTTCGAAAATGGAAAAATGGATGTATTAGTAGATATGTTTTCCGGCTATTGGTCCTGATGAAGTGCATGAGGGACCAATAATAATTTCAGCAGTAATGGCGGGTCATCAGGTGCGGCGTATATATGTGGATAATGGAAGTGCTTTGGAGATTATGTATTACCAATGTTTTCAACAGTTGGATGAGGAAATTCAGCAGTTATTGTTACCGGTTAATGCACCATTGCAAAGTTTTTCGAGAGAAATGGTGCGGCCAGTGGGATAGTTGACGTTAATGGTAATAGTGGGGTATGGGTAGTTGGTAAGGACGCTACCTATGACTTTCTTGGTGGTCAAAGCTTGTTCGGTACATAATATCATTTTGGGCAGATCTGGTATTAGAGCGTTTGGAGCAGTGGCATCTACTGTTCATGGGGCGATAAAATTTCCAACTCCAAAGAGGTTGGTCACAATGGTTACAGAATCGATGGTGCAGGTGGCGGAGGTTCGGCATTCCGATGGAGGATTGAAAGGGTCATTTTCTGGAGAAGTTAAGAAAGAAGCATCTGAACAGTGGGTGATAAATGATTGTTTTTCAGAGCAAAAGATTGAGGTGGGAACGGATTTATCAGAGGAAGTCAAGCTAAAGTTGTGGGACTTATTGACTAACTCTTTGGATGTTTTTGCATGGAAACCATCAGATATGAAAGGAGTACCAAGGAAATATGCAGAACACAAGTTAAAGGTATACGACTCTAGGAAACCAGTACAGCAGAAGAAGAGAAGTATGGGTGCTGAAAGGAGCAAAGCGGTGATGACGGAAGTAAGGAAATTAGTCGAAGCAGACATTTTACGATCGGTACAATATCAAACATGGGTGGCTAACCCAGTTATGGTGAAGAAAAGTGATAATTCTTGGCGCATGTGCATTGATTTTAAAGATTTGAACAATGCGTGTCCAAAGGATTGTTATCCGCTCCCGGACATTGATGAGAGAGTAGAGGCAGTGGATGGATTCAAATTTAAATGTTTTTTGGATGCTTATAAAGGATATCATCAGATACAGATGTGCAAAGAAGACGAGGATAAGACGACTTTTGTTACAAAGGAAGGTTTGTTTTGTTACACTAAAATGCCGTTCGGATTAAAAAATGCTGGAGCTACATATCAAAAATTGATGGATGAAACTTTTCGTCCACAATATGGAAGGAATTTGGAAGCATATGTGGATGATGTGGTTATAAAAAGTGATTCTGAGGAACAGATGATCGACGACATCAAAGAAACTTTTGGAAGGCTTCGAGAGATTCAGATGCGTTTAAATCCGAAGAAGTGTTCTTTTGGAATGAAGTCAGGGAAATTTTTGGGAATGATGGTAGATTCCGACGGTATAGGAGTAAATCCATCCAAGGTAGAAGCAGTGTTAAAAATGGTGGCTCATTCCTCAGTAAAAGATATTATGGTGCTTAATGGAAGACTGGTGGCGATACAACGATTTTTAGCTAAGGCAGCAGAGAGATATCTTCCATTCATGAAAGTTTTAAAGCAGCGTTTGGGTAAGAGTGATTTTAAATGGACGGAGGAAGCGGGAGAAGCATTTGAGGAATTGAAAAAACATCTGTGTGCTTTACCTAAGCTGGCAGCTCCTAAAGTGGGTGAAAGGTTATACTTATATTTGGCCGTAGCAAAGTCAGCAGTCAGTTCGGTGTTAATGGTAGACAGGGAAGGTGTTCAAATTCCGATTTATTATATCAGTCGTGTCCTAAAAGATTATGAAGAACGGTACTCAGTGTTAGAAAAATTGGCTTTATCCTTGGTATATGCTTCTAGGAGGTTACGAAGATATTTTCAGGCACATACAGTAACAGTTTTAACGAATCAGCCGATACAACATGTGTTGAAGAAGCCGGAAATATCGGGAAGATTGGTTAAATGGGCGATTGAGTTGGGACCGTTTGAGATAGAATTTAAACCACGGGTATCTTTTAAAGGGCGGGTATTGGCAGATTTTATAGCGGAAGTTCCGGAAGGAGAGGAAGTAGTTACATGTGAAGAGGTAGCTAGTGAGTTGAAGGAATGGACGTTGCATACTGATGGGGCTTCAAATGAAGAAGGATGTGGGGCAGGATTGATACTTGTAAGTCCGGATGGTCACGAGTTAACATACGCATTAAAGTTGGATTTTCCAAGTTCTAATAACGAGGCCGAGTATGAAGCATTTTTAGCTGGTTTGCGGTTAGCTCATAAAGTGGGGGTAAAAAGGATGAAAGTATATGTAGATTCTTTGTTAATTGCTAACCAAATTTCAGGAGAATATGAAGCAAAAGATGAAAATATGGCTAAGTATTTGGAACGGGCTAAAGCGTTGTTGCGATCTTTTGATGCTTGTGAGGTGTTCCATATATCTCGAAGCAAAAATAAAAAAGCAGATGCATTAAGTAAACTGGCCTCAGTAGCGTTTGAGCATTTGGCAAAAGAAGTTCGTGTGGAAGTGTTAGAAAAACCATCGATACAAACAGTGGACGTATGTGTGGTAGATGTAGCTCCAGATAATTGGATGACTCCGATAGTGGAATTCTTGGTGCATGGTAGAGTGCCGCATGATAAAGCTAAAGCAAGGAAGATAAAAATTAGATCGTTGCAATATCAAATGGTGGATGGTGCGTTGTATCGGCGTACTTTTTTGGGACCTCTGTTACGATGTTTAGACCCAGAGGAAGCAAGTTATGTGATTAGAGAAATACATTGGGGAATTTGCGGAATACATGCTGGTCCTAGGATGGTGATAGCCAAGGTGATTAATGCAGGATATTATTGGCCGGGAATGCATAGGAGTGTTGTAGCAGAGCTTCAGTCGTGTACGGATTGTCAGAAACATGCTCCAGTAAGTTTGCGGCCAAAGAATGACATGATACCGGTTACAGCCGCTTGGCCGTTCCAGAAATGGGGTATAGATATCGTAGGTCCGTTTCTTGTGTCTTCAGGACGGGTAAAATTTATCTTGGTGGCTGTGGATTACTTTACAAAATGGGTTGAAGCCAAGCCGTTGGTAAAAATTACAGGACAACATGTGAAAACATTTGTATGGGAACACATAGTTTGCAGGTTCGGTTTACCGTTGTACATTGTTAGTGATAATGGCAGACAATTTGCTGACAACCCGTTCAAAAAGTGGTGTGAAGACTTGCATATCGAGCAGGTGTTTGCTTCTGTAGCACATCCTCAAGCAAATGGTCAGGTGGAAAGAGCTAACAGGAGCATTGTCGAAGGAATAAAGGTATGTTTATTTTCTTAACATTTAAAACAAGTAAATTAATCTTATTGTTATTATAAAAAGTTGGTTCATAATAAAGGTGCGATTAAGCGCAAGTGGTTATGTGTGGGCTGATGAGCTTGCACATGTTCTGTGGGCACATCGAACTATGCCAAAAACTAGTACTGGAGAAACACCTTTTAGTTTAACATATGGGACGGAAGCTGTAATCCCTGTTGAAATTGACATGCCGACGCGAAGAATGCTTGATGAAGGAGATAATGAGCAAGCGTTGAAAGAAAATTTGGATTTATTGGAAGAAAGACGCGAAGTAGCGGCTATTCGGGAGGCAAAATATAAGAAGCAGATAGAGAGGTACTATAATAAACGTGTTATAAAGCGAGCCTTTAAAGAAGAAGAGTATGTGTTCCGATGCAATGAGGCAAGTCGTGTTCAGTCCACCGGTAAATTGGGACCAAGATGGGAAGGACCATATGTCGTTAAGAAGGTAGTAGGGAAAGGAGCATATATGTTACAGACAATTGAAGGGTTACCGGTTGCTCGTACATGGAACGGTATACATTTGAAAAAATGTTACTTGTAAGTCAATTGTAATGATCAAAAGTGTCACTTGTGTTGTGTAATGTGAAATTGAGACAATAAAAATTGAAGTGTGTTTGTTATGATCAATAAAGAGATGGTTCTTGATTAAACATACCCATTAGGTGAACCATGTGGAAATAAAACCACAAAGAGATCCTTCAAAAGCTTACAAGGTAGAAAGCAATGCGCAATATTAATATCAACAAGTGGACGCCCTTATATATATATATATATATATATATATATATAGAGTGAGGTTCACCTACATAGTGTTATAAATCTAAGAAGGCTAAGAAGCAATAAGAGATTGACATGTGGCATCTAGGAAAATTAAGAGAGGGGGTATTTTAGTCATGCCCACTTTTTTAAATATTCTCTCTCCACATGCAAGTCACATGTCAATTCCCCCACTTTTTTAAAACGTTTATAACTTTTACATACGACATTATTTTTTTAAAAAAATTACACCATAAAAACGAGAATTTTTTTCTCTTTAAAACGCGTATAATATTGATATATAAAAAACGAACTTTTTTTTCACAATTTTTCAGCTCATTGTGTCTAACGTCAGGTCATTGTGTCTTCCGTCAGGTCATTGTGTCTTTCATCAGGTCATTGTGTGATTGTGTCATCCGTAAGATTGTTGTGTCATTCATCGGATCATTGTGTAATCTTATTTGACAAGTATTACACAATGATCTAATAATAATTACACAATAACACAAAAAGTATTTCAAAGATCTTGCTTTCACATCATCCTCCTTAAAAAATAAATAAACAAAACTTAAAAAAACTAATATTTTCTCATTGTGTCTTTTTTCATTGTGTCTAATTTAAAAAATAAAAAAAACGGTAATTTTTTTAATTTTTTTTAATTTTTCGTTTATTTATTTTCTGAAAGAGGAATACATGGGGAACAAGGTCTCCGAACCACTTTTTTCAAATTTGATTTATATTGTGAGTTATAATTTTTTTAAAAGTGTCATTGTGTCTTTGTTTACCATTGCCTCTTTGTTTACCATTGTGTCATTCTCACACTTTGTAACAAAAAATGACGTTGTCTTTGAACATTTCTCAAACACATATTAACAATTTGTGACACGGTGATAATTTCTAAACACATAATATGACACAACAAATATTTATAATAAGATGATATTATATAATGACTTAAGAATGAACCGATAAAAGTGATATTTCACTAGTTATAATATAACACAATCACATGATATTACACAAGGACTAGACAAGTGCCGAAATTTTTTTTTATTTTTTATATATCAATATTATACGCGTTTTAAAGATAACAAAACGCTTGTTTTTTTGGTGTAATTTTTTTAAAAAAATAATATCGTATCCAAAAGTTATGAAAGTTTTAAAAAAAGTGGGGGAATTGGCATGTGCCTTGCATGTGGAGAGAGAAAGTCAACAAAAGTGGCTATGACTAATGTACCCTTCCACCAAGTTCTTTTCCTACAAATTGATCTCAACCATTAAAAAAGAGATCTAAAGGTCATAAATCCTTCTTAGCCTTCTTAGATTTCCAACACTATGTAGGATAACTCTCCTCTATATATATATATATATATATATATATATATATATATATGGGATCCATTCAAATGAGAACACTTTTAACTTGAGAACAACTTAGGAACCGCTTTAACTATTGTATTTTTTATAATATAAATTGATCAAAATGCTTATAATTAACCTAATTTTAACATCTATTTAAAAAATATATGATTTGTGAAGTCGTTTGTTAAAATGCATATATGCACCCACATTACTTGTACACAAACACACATTGTGGGTGCATATATGCATTCTAACAAACGACATCACGAATCATATTTTTTTTAAATAGATGTTAAAACTAGTTGAATTATAAGCATTTTGGTCAATTTATATTACAAAAAATTCAATAGTTTGACTCACTTTATGATTCGTTAAAATTGTACTTTTTGTACTCAAGTTAAGAGGTGTTCTCATTTGAGTGTCCTTCTATATTTATATATATATATATTTATATATATATATTTATATATATATATATTTATATATATATAAAAGTAGGCAAATTAATCAACGGAAGCTACGTACTGACGAAGTGAAGAAAAATGAGGATAGAATATTCTAACTTTTCACAAGAAATTAAAATGAGGATAATGAATGAGAAAGTTAAATGGATACATGCGAATGAGAAATTTTTTGTTCGGTTCGATCGTTGAATTGAAAGTTCAGCATAAATTCCTCCTCCAAGGCACATGTGTAGAAATCAAATTATAACTACATATTTAGTTAAGAATTTTAGAACTACTAAAAAGAGAAGAGAATGTATGAAATTTTAAAGAGATAAGATATAGTTATTAGGTAGAACTTTAAATATGTAAATATTAATATACTAGTTTAGAGCCCACGTTACGCTTAGGTTTGTTTTTTAGTATACAATATTATACTTAATTTAAAGAGATTTTTAATCCTCCGTTTTATTGTGTAGTTTTTTAAAAAATATTGTCATATAAAAATTTTATGTATTTTTAAAAAATATTGAGTTATTTAATTGTAGATTATTAACAAGTTTATCCTAAGTTTCATTATTATACCTTATCAAATATAAGATGACTCTTTCACGTCCCTAGTAGGAGAGGGTTTAAAACATAAATACTCTTAAGTTTCTAAAAATTCTCCTAAATATTAGGGATCAAAATGTAATTAAGATTATTATAATATATTATTATTGTTATAGATAGAGATATATACATATTTCAAATATAAAAATATTATTGTGAGAAAAACACTCTTATGATGCCGAGTAAGCAAATATCACCTCTAATGACGCCAACTAAGCAAAATTTATTTTCCTATATTATATAAGGAAGGATTTCTATCCTTTGCATACATTAGTATTTTTTTTTAAGTTACACAATTAGATATTAATTTCTTTATCTTTTATTTAACATAAATAACATTATACAAAAATAAAATTTTCTCATTTTTTACATTCTCAATAATGCTTATATGTATTATTATGATACTTAGTACTGCATTTATGCGGCATCGTATAATACAAATATGTAGTATCATACTAATATATGCAGTATTGATGCATGATTATTTTCAAGTATAAATTTCAAATTTATTTTATTTTCTAAAGGTATTTATCTTTTTTTATTAATTTATTATTATCATTAAATTTGAATCTAATATAAATATTGATTTTGTTTTCATTTGTAAATATGCTTTTTTAATATGAAATATAAAAAACTTTGGTATTGGACCTTTGAGTTTGTATGGAGACTTTATATAATCACTAGGTTTGATACTCATGTGTTACACACGGGTTACATAATATTATTTATAAAGAAATTATAACCATTATGTTTAAAGATTTGTAAATATTTAACATTTAAGAATCTGGCTCTATCAACTCATGCATGGTGAAAAATTTCACTCAGTTGTCTATCTCAAACTTCCTATTATAAAACAAACATTTTCCCCCAAAATATTACCCCTTAAAACCTTGATTTATTAGATAGTAGGTTTAATTCTCGTGTGTTAAACACGGGTTAAATAATAATATTAAATATATATATATATATATATATATATATATATATATATATATATATATATATATATATATATATATATATATATAACAATTGTATTTAAGAATTTGTAATATTTAAAGTTTTATAAATATTTTTATAGAAATACCATTAATCAAAAAGTTTTGGCTCCAAAAACTTTCCATTCAATTTTTTTTCCACACAAACTTCCTTTTATGTCTTCACATAATTTCTCCCTCATTTTTCCCTCAAAAGAGGCCTTGATGCCCCCCATAAAACTTTGATTTATTAGATAGATATTAGATTTTTGAGTAATTTTATCGCTTTCAAATTGCATGATGTACCATAATACTATATCTAACGCAAATTGTTAAATTTTTTTAATGCACCAATATTATACTCTAATTAAACGTATTAAAATTATTGAATTTTTGTATAATGTTTTTATATAATAATAATGTATGAAAAAGTTATAAATATTTAAAGGAAAAAATTAAGGAGTTCTGAAGTTTATAATTTAAAGTGAGTTTTTTTTTCTAAACCTTACCTAATAATTATATATTAAAGTATCTATAAAATATAATAAAAGAAACCAAAATTTGTCAAGTGTTAATCTCTTATTAATCATCTCCTTTAGTATGTACATGTGTCACTGTCAGGAAGACTCAATTCCACTTGGCAGTATCTCAATTGATTCACATCTCTCCTTTTAAAATAAACGGTGTTTGAAATTTGAAATTTCTGAGAAGTTATTATTAAAATCTAAAATGTTTAAAGCTCTCTCTCTCTCTCTCCCAAATGTTGATAGGTTCAATTGGATCGATATTGCTCAATGATCAGAATGAAATAAGTACACAAACAAACAGTTCAATCAGCAACACAATTCATTACTAATAATTCTCTTTGTATTGATGATCAAAGCAAAGTTGTAGTACAAAATGCAGGAGAATGTAATCACACAGTTAATTCTCTCTCTAACGTGTAATGTGATCTAGACTCTCTTTCTAACATTCTCTTACTACATGCTTTATGCAACAATACATTAGGGAAAATAACAAAATTAACCCTAAACTATACAAAATGTATAAAACAAAGTACAAAGTAAATCTTAAACAGAAATAGACCCTAACAGTACTCCCCCTAAGATTTATCTTTGGACTTCAACAAAATCTTCAACAGTTTTCATCTTTTGCTTTTCAGCTCCAATCTCTCACCATTCTTCTGGTTCGTCTTTAACATTCAGCAACTGCTTTCCTTTATAATCTTCTTGTTCCTTTAAAGCCTCCTCAATGCAAGACTTGAACTTTTCTGCAATCTTTGCTTGTCTCGGCTTTGATTCATTTGTGATGATGGCACAGGCATTCATGCGTTTTAGAGTATCAAGAGTTAGACCTCCAAAATCAATGTTAGCATAAAATTCATATGGCATTTCTTGCCCTTTTGCTTGCACTTCTAATGTACCCTTTGCAGTCACACGCATAAATTCAATCTCTGGAATATCAACCCTCACAAGGTTAGCATTGAGTAATGCCTTCCTTAGTCGGATTTTCTCAGAAGCAGCTGCAATCACTTCGATCATTACCACAAATAATTTTCGATCAGCTTCAGCAATTGGATCTTTGCACTTCTCCATCGTGTAATTTCGCAGATGATCGATGTAAGATGGATGTAGCAGCTTCAGCTCGAACGTGCTAAATAATGTGATCATGTCCTGATCTCAGTCATCCAAATTACGTACCAGTTTCAGCTCATAAGTTTCCTGATTGTAGAAAAACTTCAGAATTGGCTTTGTTGCTTGTGTACCATCAATCACTTTCAAACCTGGATTTGTCACTTTATCAAAATATTCATCCGAAAACTCTTCCAAATACATGTCTCGCACCACCAACTTCTTTGGTTTCCTCATTTTCTTCTTCTGAACATATGCACTGTCTTCTTGTTGTCCTCTAAACTCCAAGTACTTCGGCAAACGGCTTATCCCAGCATCTAGTAACATCGCACATTTATCACCACGCTCAGCATGCGTGTGATTAATCAACGTCAGTTTGTGCAGTTCCTTCAAATCTTGCACTTCCAACTTGAATATACTTGAGTAATAATGATAAACATCGCACAAACCATTAACTCTTTTTTATCAAAAATGCATCAAACACTTCATCATATTTCCATGCTATGATCTTCACCTTCTTGGACTTTTCCGGCACGATCATTGAATCAAGCAGTTCAGCAACGGACTGACCCTTACTCAGCAGTGATCTAACAACATCACCTTTTGTGGCAGATTTATGCCATGATTCTCGTACATCCATTGGAATGTTGTATGACTTCATCTCACTTGGAAACATGTCTATCAACTCTTTTCTCTTCTTGTGTGCATCTTCTGGTAAAGCCATCACAGTTATCTCCTTGGGTTCGAGTACTTTGTACCTCATTGTCAGCTCATAGTATTGCGGGTTGTTGTAATCCAAGAAAAACATGCGGTTATACATTTTCTCAGTCTTCATAAAACTTACCACAATATTCTTCAGTGATTCATGCTTCAGTCTTTTCAACGTCTTGTATGGATAGTTCCTCGAACTAAGCCATTCACGCATATTTCTGCTTGACATTTCTTCTGGATCTTGATGATACAGTTCTTCCGGAGGAAGATCATCAATATTCAGGCTTTCTTGTAATGGTGTCCATTCACCCATTTCTACAGCAAACTCTTTCTTATCAGCAGTTACTTTATCCTGCGCATTCAGACACTTCTCATATTCTTCATTTATCTGACTGACAGTAAGCCCGTTCAGATACACTGGATTATACTTCATCTTCTCTAAGTAAGCAAAACGTTCAAGAAGATCAACCGGTATCTCATCATCTGGATTAGCCTCAGGTTCAGAGTCAGTGAAATCTATATCATCCAAATCCTCAAGTGCCTCTATCATTGGTGCAGTTTCAGTTTGAACCGGCTCAAACTGAAATGCTTCTTCAGTAACAGTTTCTGGCACATTCTCAACAACTTCAACTATCTTTGGTACTTCAGCTACCAATACAGATTCAGATTGAATCGGCTCAATCTGGACTGTTTCTCCAGTTTCAGTCTCCTTTACTATCTCTGTCACCTTTGCCACCTCAGACACTTCAGTTTCAGTTATAGATTCAGATTGAATCGGCTCAATCTGAACTGTTTCTTCCATTCTGGCCTTCTTAGAAACTTCATCTTCTTTTACCATTTCAGGCACATCATCCAGTTTACGTTTTCCCTCAGCTTTGTCAAGATTGACAATATCAACAGCTTCATCGGGAATAGGGACAGATTCTACATTTGGTTCTGTCACAGTCTTAGATCGTTGTGATCTAGTTTGATAGACTGTGACGTCCCTAGGAGTCTCAGACACTCCAACGTCTTCATCAACAGTAAAATCTTTGTCTGATTCTGAACTTACAGCCTCCTCTTCTTTTATCCAATTTTCCAATACTTCCTTTTCTGCACGTAAAGTATTGCACTCTGCCTGCAACTCCTCATAGTCAACCTTCAGTTTTTCATGCTCATCTTTCAGCTTTTCATGATCCTCATCTAGTGACTTAAACGTTTCTAAGTTCTTCTGATGAGTAGCCCAAAACTCTTCTAATCTCTTCTTCTTTCTTTCATTTGATGCCTTCAACTGTGCATTAGCATCTAAGAGTTTGGCTACCATTCTTTCTAAATGAAAAACTTTGTCTTCTTCTTCATTCAAATCAACATCAGATGCAACCTTAGGTGAAGACTCCTTTGGTTCATCAATATGTTCAGCTGCTTTGGAGGATGTGGCAATATCAACTGGTGCATTAACTATCATACACTCCTCAGCATCATCGATTGTCTGTGCCATAATCTCCACTTCAGCTGCAACTTCTTGAGCAATTTGAACAATATTCACTAACTCAGGCACATCCACATTTTCAATAATATTCGGTTCCTCCACACTAATAGGATCAATCACAGGTTTCGATCTTCGTGATCTAACATACTGCACTGTGATATCCTTAGGAACTTCAACAACCATTTCTTCTACAGCTTCAACCTCAACAGGTTCATCAATCACAGCTGGTTCTATAACTTCAACATTTTCTGTCTCAATCTCCATTGGTTCATCCACCTCAACATTTTCTGCCTCCTCAGAAACTGATTCAGCACTATCATCACCATTTCCATCATTACCACCATCATCACTATCATCACTATCATCACCATTACCATCATCACTATCATCTTCTTCTTCATTCTCATCATTCTCAGACTCATTCTCATCTTCTGGATGACGAGCAAAGTACTCATCATCATCTAACAAGTTATCAGGCACCTCATCAACTAGGTCCTGTGGATTCACAATCTCTCCATGTGATATGTGATGGTATACTACTTCAATATCCTCCACATTGTTTGCTATATCCCGCATATAGTCAAACAGTTCAACACTTTCAACTCCTCCAATACTCATCTTCCTGTATGATAAATCATTCATGTCCTCAGTATACAATATTCCTCTACTAAATCCTTCTTCTCGGATGTTTGGATATGCAGCATTGATCATAAGTTGCAAGAATCTCGGATACATGAGAAACTTGAACCTCTTTCCTTTTACCAAATTGAACACAAACCCTTTCATAATCCACTTCGACATGTTGAAAGGTTTGTTCTCTGCAATAGCAACAATCGGGGATGCAATGTCAGAAGGAAAGTTATCAAACCCAGCACTCCTTCTAGACATGCACTGTTGAATCACATAACAGAGCAATTTCCACTTCTTCCCGAGTCTGGCTCTAACAAACTGTTGTTTTGGGAAAATGGGAGGATGACCCATATTGATAAAACAGGCTTGGCACTCAGCAGTTGTCAATTCATCAGTTGCACCAACTTCATCATCATCAATCCTTAGAGCTGTTCTGATAGACTCCTCAGATACAGTCAACTGTAAATCTCTGGTAATATTCCCTCTTACCACTATCAAACCATCTTCATTTGTAACAACCTCAGCCGTTCTCCAAAAACTCTTGATGAGTCTAGCATAGATCACAGGCTTCGCACACATAGCATACACATATTTGGTTCTCTTGATAAATCTGATCATATCTCTATAACCCTCTGTTTCTGGTATAGCTTCATCTAAACATGCAACCAGATTGTGCTTAGGCTCAAATTTCAGATTCTCCCTCTGTTTAAAACAAAAACAAGACATATGAGTTAGATTTTTCATTCATAAATAACATATTTGAATAAGTATTTAAACAAAAAGTTACAATGTAAAACAATCACATGATCAATTTATCACCTAAGTTATACTATCAATCAGATTTTCACCATTTTGATTAACATAACTTTTGGAAATTTTAATGATCATACAATATTTTACACTTAACAGTAAAAACACTTAAGAGCCTAAATCTGAAATTTGTATGATGAAGTTGAATAACATGTTTAAGTTCAGTTTTATCATTGATTTGTCACTTCTTAACACACATTTCATCATTTTGAAGTTAAAGCTTAAGAACATTCAACAGGTCATCAATGGCGGTTCGACAATTATGAGCAAATTTGAGTTGATTTAGTTGATTTTAAACAATTTGATGCAAATTAATGATTGATTGTTGATGATCGACAGTTATTACACCTAGTACAACATTCGATTTCAGTTTTAACACACAAAATCAAAGTGTCGATTCAGTGATCAAGTACTGTTCATCATCGTTTTTCGTTTTAACGAACGATTTACAGGTTTATCAAAGTCGAAACATGTAAATTATACCTTATTCAGTCAATATAACTTGTTACAGAATGATTGATTGAATATGATAATCAACGGTTTGGTACAGGGGATTTGTGCTTCACAAACGTTGGTGAAAAATGATAAGTGTTGTGAATAAGCGAGTATTTATATGGTTGAAAAATTAGGTCAAACTTAATGGGACGGGTAAACAATTGGGACATGAATCAGGAGACTTAGGATGTTTCAGTGATGATTCTGACAATGATGATGATAGCAATCTCAAAGTGTCGATTTAGTGATCAAGTACTGTTCATCATCGTTTTTCGTTTTAACGAACGATTTACATGTTTATCAAGGTCGAAACATGTAAATTATACCTTATTCAATCAATATAACTTGTTACAGAACGATTGATTGAATATGATAATCAACGGTTTGGTACAGGGGATTTGTGCTTGACAAACGTTGGTGAAAAATGATAAGTGTTGTGAAAAAGCGGGTATTTATATGGTTGAAAAATTAGGTCAAACTTAATGGGACGGGTAAACAATTGGGACGGGTAAATATTAAAAGCCCAATAAGCCTGGACGGGTCATGCACTGTTGAGCCGCGTCAAACACTGTTGGGACGGGTCACAGTCATGGGACGGGTCACAACTTGGGACGGATCAACATAAAACATGAAAAACACTTGGACGAGTCATTCACTGTAGAGACGGGTAAAGCACTGTAGAGATGGGTAAAGGTTAGGAACAACTACACCTGTTTTGGTTTTACCCATCACCCGGCTGCATAGTAGTCTTCTTCCATCACCCGGCTTGCACAATAACTTATGTTCATTACCCGGCTGTATAGTGATCTTCTTCATCACCCGGCTTGTATAGAGACAGCTTCTCTTCATCACCCGGCAACACAGTTGTCTTACTTACCCGGCTGCATAGAGTTATTCACTTACACGGCTACTTAGAATCTTCATTCTATTACCCGGTTGTACAGTGTCAACACTTCTTCACCCGGCTGTATAGTAACATACAACTTGTCACCCGGCTTCATTTGTTCTTTCACCCGGCTACCTTCTTTCACACAATCACCCGGCTGATATCAAACAGCACTCTTACCGGGCTAAATAGTGACTTCATTACCCGGCTAAATAGTGTCTTCTGATATCTTCACCCGGCGAGCAACACTTTGATAATTTTTCATTTTTCTCCGTCTGTTGACTTTTCAACAGCATTTATTGCACCTGCAAACATTCTCGACATATTAATTAGACAAGACATCCTTATTAGGGTTTGTCAAATTAATTAATCAATAATATTATTTAGGTCAACAAATTTAATTCAATTAAAATCCCTTTTTCTTTTTCTTTGATTTTTCTCACAAAAATGTTTTGCACAACCAATATTTCTATATCCCGAAGCAATTTCTTAAAAACACATCACAAGACCTTGGGTTTGTTTTTAATACATCCAATACATTTGCTTTTCATACCACATAATCTTGTTCATTCAAAACACACTTATTCAAAGATATTTTTGGATTTTTGTAAATATTTTTCTTCTTCAATTATTCTTCCCCTAAACTTGAAATTTCTTGAAATTTTTAAGTTTAACAAGGATGTCGATGTGTCAATAAAGATTCCATATGCCTGCACACACAAAGCACACACATTAAAATAAAGACATATGCAATGCAATGAATCAAAATATCGCAGTGAGATCATACCACACATTATCTGAACATGTTTTGCAAGTTTTGAATAGACATTTGACTTATGTTTGATTGAGTGATGATATGAAAACATACCAATTAGCTCGAGTTGACACACTTACTTTTTCAGTATCATGATGAGATTAAGGTTCGATTAAAATGACTTATGTGACCCACATGTATACATATGTCAACATATTTCCTTATCAATCACTACCTGAATGCATATTGCACAAAAACCTGGTCACTTACAATCATAAACAGTGTGGAATCTGGGTTCTATTTGGATTTGGTCCACTTTAGGACTTCTTTTGATTCCATTTTGGAATTTTAATTTTCTATCGTTCCCCTTGGGAATCTTCTGAATTCCTTTTTGGAATTTTTGTTTGGTGATGGTCCACATTTGGGACTCTTTTTGTTCCAACTTTGGGAATCTTTTGCTGCACCTTGAAGCTCAAAAGAGACTTCGTGTGAGACTTCAGGTCCGTGGATACCACAACAAAGAAGCTCACGATGCGGTTCATCACACTGAATAGACTGCATCATTACCCGATCATGCACAACTATCATCACAAGCAATGCATCAAAAGATATATATCTAGACATGTATAACAAAGGAACTTAACACAAAGATCATTGAGTTTAGATTTGTCAACAATGAACTTACTTTTTCAGTCTAATTGTCTGAGCTGTCTCGCACATCAATTAACATTCATCAGTCTTTATTTAAAAATGATGAAACAAATAATGTATAGTGTACTATCATTTCTCACTTTTTGCAATATAGATTCTTATGACATGATATTTTCTTTTCTTTTTGCTTTTATATTCTTTTTGTTTGTTTTTCTTTTTCATGCACACACACAATGCAAAGCAATAAAATAAAAGACAAAGGAATCAATACTTGACATCGACTTATTATATTTTTTGACTTTTATATTTTCCGATTTTTGTTTACTTTTTCAAAAATTAGAAATAATCATGGTTGATTAACCTTATGCTTTGGATTAAGAATTCAAACCGTCCTGACAAGAAAGATTTTGTGAAAAGATCTGCCAGTTGTTTGTCAGTATGAACTTTAATCAAAATTATTAAACCTTTTTCAGAGTTATCTCTGAGAAAGTGATATCAAATTTCGATATGTTTGGTTTTTTAGTGTTGAACAGGATTAGCAGTAATGAACATAGCAGCAGTATTGTCTATGTAAATAGGAGTTTTGAGAAAGTTAAACCCGTAGTCAAGCAATTGGTTTTGTAACCACAAAACTTGAGAACATCCTGCAGATGCAGCGATATACTCTGCTTCAGCTGTGGATACAGAAACGTTGGTCTGCTTTTTGCATTGCCAAGAAACAAGTCTAGGACCCAGAAATTGACATCCACCCGTAGTCGATTTCCTATCAAGAGCACACCCACCAAAGTCACTATCAGAATAACTATATAATTCAAAATTGCCTTCATAAGGATACCATAACCCGAGATTCGGTTTCCCTTTAAGGTATCTGAAAATACGTTTAACAGCAACCAGGTGCGACTCCTTTGGATCAGACTGATATCTTGCACACACACATACAGCATACATAATGTCTGGCCTTGATGCAGTAAGGTACATCAGTGAACCAATCATTGATCTGTACAGTGTTTGATCAACAGATTTGCCTTTCGGATCCGGTTGTATCTTGCAATTCACATCAGATGGCGTTCGAATAGTCTGACAATCTTGCATCTTGAACTTTTTCAGCAACTTCTCAACAATTTTGATTGGTTGATAAAAATTCCATCTGCTGACTGTTTTACTTGCAATCCGAGAAAGAAATTAATCTCCCCCATCGAACTCATCTGAAATCTTGATTTCATGATTTCTTCAAACTCTTTGCACATGGACGAACTTGTTGATCCAAAGATGATATCATCCACATACACTTGAACACATAAAAGATCTTCATTTTCCCGCTTCATGAATAAAGTTGGATCAATCTGACCTCTTGTAAATCCATGTTCCAGCAAATGTTTAGATAACATCTCGTACCAAATCCTTGGAGCTTGATGTAGACCATATAAAGCTTTGCTCAATTTATATACACGATGTGGATAATCAGGATCTTCAAAACCAGGAGGTTGTCTGACATATACATCATCGGTAATCGGTCCATACAAAAAAGCGCCTTTAACGTCCATTTGAAACACTTTGAACTTCATGAAAGAGGCATATGCTAGAAAAACGCGAATAGCTTCAAGTCGAGCGACCGGAGCAAACACTTCTTCATAGTCAATACCTTCTTCTTGAGTGTAACCTTGTGCAATAAGTCTGGCTTTATTTCTCACAACAGTGCCACGTTCATCTGGCTTGTTCTTGTACAACCATCTTGTACCAATCGCATTTTCTCCTTCAGGTAAGTCCACTAATTTCCAAACCTCTTGTTTGCGAAATTGAAGTAACTCCTCTTGCATGGCTTCAATCCAACTGTTATCTTGTAACGCTTCTGAAATGTTCTTCGGCACCACTTGAGAAAGAAAACATGAATAAAGAAAAACGTTTGCATGATCAGTCTGACTTCTCATAGTTCTCTGATTCAAAGGCCCTATAATCTGAGATAAAGGATGATTCCTGTGTACTCGATGAGTCGGAATTGAATCTCCTTGAACTTGCGTCTCCAGATTAGACTGATTCAAATTCGGTAAATCTTGCAGAATTGTAGACACATGCGGAGTGAAATTAGGAACTTGTTCTGGTGAATTGATGAAGTAGTCAAATGATTCTGGAATAACTTCAACATTCGGATCTGATGATGGTTGATTTTGAACAGATCCACCATCATTAGGAGAAATTTGCGGATTCATATCATCACCAAGAATATTTGATTCTTGATCTTCTTGAGAACCAGAAGGACCCGGAGCTTAACTAGATACTCCATGATCAGGATTATGAAATGACATGAACGGATACTCAGAATTGAGATTGATATCATCATCATTGTCAGAATCATCACTGAAACATCCTAAGTCTCCTGATTCCTTTTTCGCTTTTCCTGAAAAATCAAATAAGTTAGAATTGAAAGATTTTGATAACGAATCTAAATCAAATAACCATTCGGGACCATGAGCCACTGACGGAAACGAATTTTCTAAAAACTTTACGTTAATAGTTTCAATAACAGTGTTTGTTTTGCTATTAAAAACCCGATAAGCTTTTGAAATAGACGAATAACCAAGGAAAAATCCATCGTCAGATTTTGACTCAAATTTCCCGAGATGATCACTTAAATTTAGAATCGATACAGGTGAACCAAATGCTTTCAAGTAAGAAATATTCGGTTTTCTTCCAAACAATAACTCATAAGATGTTTTATTTTTATCCTGAACCAATAATGTCCTGTTTTGTACAAAACACGCAGTAGCAATAGCTTCGTCCCAGAATGTGATAGGGATTTTGGCATCTACGAGCATAGATCTTGCTGCTTCAATTAGTGTCCGATTTTTCCGTTCCGCAACCCCGTTTTGTTGAGGCGTTCTTAGAGCACTAAATTGTCGCGCAGTTCCTTTTTCTGCACAAAACAAATCAACATTAGCGTTCTTAAACTCGGTTCCATTATCACTTCTCAAGATTTTCACTTTACAATCCAACTGATTTTCAACTTTGATAATGAATTCTTTTAACAACTCAGCGGTTTCAGATTTAACATGAAGGAAATAAACCCAAGAAAATCTAGTAAAATCGTCAATGATGACAAAACAATAAGACTTCTTTCCGATTCTTTGAACATTTGTTGGTCCGAAAAGATCCATATGTAGCATCTGCAAGGGTTTTGAAATGGAGTTTTCTGGCTTGGACTTAAAAGACATTCTGTGCTGTTTTCCTTTCAAACACGCTGGACAGAGATCAGTTGTAGAAAACTTCTTTGATGGTATTCCCACAGCATGATTTCCAGTCACCAGTCGATTCATATTTCTGAAGTTTGAATGGCCCAGCCGTCTATGCCATAGCTGACTCTCATCATTTGAAGCATGTGCAATGAGACAAGTAGTTTCGGTTTCAGCATCAATCTGCGACATATCAAGCAAGTATACATCACGATCTCTTGGAGCTTTAACCACCACCCACTCATTGTCAATCTTGAAACCTGGTTTGAGTATGTAACAAAAAGAATCATCAAATAATGTTGAATAAGATTTGTCACAAATTTGAGATACACTTAGCAAATTAAAGTTCAACTGTGCACAGTAGTTGACTTTATCAAAGCTAATGACCCCATTTGACACGGTTCCTTCTCCAGTTATTTTACCACCAGCATCTCCTCCAAATGCAACATGTGTACCATTCTTTAGCTTAAAATCTTGAAGCAAGGCATGGTTGCCTGTCATATGCCGGCTACACCCACTACCAACAAACCATGAGTTGATAGGTCTTCGAGGGCGTACCTGCATTTCAACAATTACTTAGTTAGTTTGGTCAACCCAGGCCCACATGGTCTTGGGTTTTCTGAATCTATCTGTAACAGTAACTTGTTGATAATGAAGATTTTGAAAATTTGTTTCATTCGAGAGATTTGGTTGAAAACTGTTTCGCCCATTGGCTTGAATCGATTGCTTTCTTCTTAAAGCAATAAACCTTTCCTCTAACTTAGGATCAAGGTTATTTTCAAATTTCTGATTTCTTACCATCAAGGCTCTCGGTTTAAAACTGTTAACCTGCACATTTCTTGATGAAAAGTTATTAAAACCAGAATTGTTTCGATTGAAATTTCTCAAAACAGGAGAATGACTTTGATTAACATTTTGAAAACCAAATGATTGATTTCTTTGAAAATTTGGAAACGGAGTCATTTCTCTTGATGAGTTTTTCCGAAAGAAACAATCTTTTGTGTCATGGTTTCTTCTTTCACAGATATCACAAAATTTGTTATAAAAACATTCCTCTGAAGAATGATTTCTTTTGTCACAATAACTGCAATACCTGTTAAAGAAACATTCAGCAGTAGCATGATTATAACGATCACAAATCTCACAATATTTCTTGCTAATCCTAAAGAGCCGATTGTTAACTTTTGATGTTGAACCCACTCGTGATTCATTATCAGTTTTGTTCGGTTTTAGATTAACTTGATTCTTTTGTGGAGATTTTGTTTGTGATTTTGATTGCTTTGAAACTTGATTTGATTTAAAAACATCTTGTTTAGTTACCTTCTTTGGTTCAATTCTTTTATCATTGACAGCGGAAGACTTAGGACCTGAACCTGTTTTCAGACCAGAGTTAGATTTGATTGAAGAATTGATTGGTTTACCATAAGATCCGTTCAAATCAAAAGTTCCTGCAGACACAAACTTAATTGTTTTACCTTTTGACACTTTCTGCTTGACAGGTTTGACATTGTCAGTTTTAACAATTTGAGCTTTGGTGTTGTCATTCGATTTTATGACACTTTTACCTTTTGACTGTTTTGTTTCAGATTGATTGACTGTTAATTTCGACTTCTGCACCTTTCCTTTTGAAACTTCAGCCTGTTTCACTTCTTTCTTCTTGATCAGTTGATCAGCAACTTTCGCCTTTTGTTCATTCTTCCACCTGATGTATTCAGGATCATTGTATCCTGAAAATTCAGCTTCATCCATCACTTTTTCTTCCTGCTTGGGATTCAGTTCAAGATATTCTACAAGTTGAATCAGAACAGGCTCTGATTTGTTGCTAGCTTCATCATCAGCTTCAATCGTCACAGCATCTTCTTCTTCCAAACTTTCAATCAACACTTCAGATCCTTCGGATTCGGATTTACTTCTTTGAATTTCTTTGAATTTTCGTTCATTTTCAGGTGAATGATCAAATTCAGTGAAGTTTTCAGGTAAAGTTTGTGTGATTGATTTAGGCATTGGTTCATGAGTAAAACCCAATCCTAGTTTGGTTTTGTTACCTCTTTCACTCACAAGTTGTTTCACCATTGTTTTACAACTTTTAACCTTTGTTAATTCAACTTGTGTGACAGCGTGAGCAACTTTTTCTTGTTCAAAGTTCTTTGTCATTTCTTCAAGTTGTTTGGTCACAAGTTCCAATTCTTTCAAGGTTTTGTTCCATGATTCTTTAAGTGACAATATCTTCTCATCAGAAATTTTGTGATCAATTTTAAGTTGTTCATGAATTTTCTCATGTTTGCTTAATTTATCACCAATTTTAAATGAATGAGTACGATAATGTTCCACTTGTTTAATGCATTGTTCAGAACATAACCTTTCTTTCACATCATCAGGCAAAGGAACATAGTTAGGGGTAATTTGATACTAACCTTTGGTTGTTCAGTAGATGATGAAGACTCATTGGATGTAGCCATCAGCGCAATTTCTGGTTCAGATTCTTCAACAGGATCTGCCTTTGCGCTCCAATCGTAGTCTTCAGAATCTTCACTCACATCATCAGTCACTTTGATATCTCCTTCTTCAGACCAATCTTCCTCGATTTCACAAACTAACGCCAAACTGGAAGTGAGATCAGATGTGAATTGTTCTGCATATGCACTCCAATCGTATCCGTCTTTCACACTAACCACCAGTGCTTTAGTTTGATCTTCTGGTTTCTTGCCTTCATCCTTCAGTTCCAGCATGGGAAGACTTTGATATGGTTTCTACATGAAGCGTTGATTCCTGTTTTGATAGCTTGAAGACTGTTGCGAGCTTTGACCTTGACCTTGATTCTGTCCACTTGAACTTGCTTGATCATTGTAGTTCTGATTCTTAGGAGCCTTGCATTCCCTTGAAAAATGACCATAGCAGTTACAGTTGAAACATCTGGCCTTCGATTTGTCAAAACCAACGGTCTTGTTTACATGAGGCTTGTAGCTTCGGTTAACATATGCATGTTTCTGCGTCCGATATGCAACCATCACCATTTGCCAATTCAAATCCATTTCCTCAACATCATCAGGATCCATTTCAAATAGATCTTGAAGTACAACGTCCATTTGACTCAAGTGACTTCCTTGATATGCTTGAAAGCTTGCCATAAAAGCTGTAAATGCACCTTTTGTCTCATCGTCTTGTAACAAGATGTTCATCACATATTTTACATTGGCTTGCACAGTATTATTCTGTTTTTCTGAGTGATTCTGACTTTGACTTTGAGCTCTTGGTGGAGATTGAGGTTGAGAATAAGTTGGTGAGTTTGGGATGTATGACGAATCAGTATAAAAACTTGCACCGACAAATAGATCACCCTCATCATCAATCTTCGCAGATTCTTGAGCCAGAAAGGCATTCTCCACAGTATTAGCAGGATTCACAATATATTTGTATTGTGCATGTGAACCAGTTCTATCAGTGTTTCTAGAACTTTCATCAATCTCTACTTCTTCAATCTTTGCAATGAGCAGATCCAAATCCATCGGAAACTTTTCAGTATGCTTCAGTAGTGTCACAGTTTGTTTCCAAGATGATGGAAGAGCACATAATAATCTGTCATTCAGGTCTTGGAGATCTGTCTTTGCACCCACATTGGTCATTTCAGTAGTCAGATGAACAAACCTATTCATCATCTAGTGCACAGACTCTCCAGCAATACGTTCAAATAACTCCAATTGTCTCTTCAGCTTTTGTTTCTTGAGACTTCTAAGTTGTTCACCTCCTTC
This sequence comes from Tagetes erecta, assembly GCA_030867185.1. NCBI lineage: Eukaryota > Viridiplantae > Streptophyta > Magnoliopsida > Asterales > Asteraceae > Tagetes > Tagetes erecta. The sequence goes on along the minus strand of CM061486.1, from coordinate 63,992,035 downwards.
ACAGATTGACTTCAAGGCTTTGAACAATGTATAACCCGTCTGATAAGTATCCAACCTTGACAGTACTTGTAGTGGCAATCCTTTACACATCAAAGAGTAGGCTTTGCTATCATTCTTCACTTTTCTTAAGTCTTCTGCTGATAGATTATCTTCTGGATAAGGTTCAGTAGAATCTTTGGTGTAAGTACTTGCACTATCTGGAGCTGTCTGTGTAGGTATGTGAGGACCCTTATCAATTGACTTCCAAAGATCATTGTCTATTAAGCAAAGATGATGCTTCAGTCTAATCGTCTAATTCTTGAAATCTGCACGATTAACAAGTCTAGGAACACGGTTGTCAGAGTCATCATTAGGTGCCATTTTAAAAAATTTTAAAGAAAATATTTTTGTGTTTTTAATGATTTTTGAAAAGAAGTAATTAAAATAATAAATTAAAGACAAGTAATTAATGACAAGATAAGATAACAAGGTTTGAAACAACTAAAAATGAGTCACACGGCTGAACAGTGAAAAATTCTTCTTCACCCGGCTGAATAGTAGCTTTTCTTCTTCACCCGGCTGAGAAACGTCTTCACCCGTCTAAACAGTTGACCCGGCTTAACAGTTGTAACCTTTGTAATCTTCACCCGGCAGAACAGAAATAACTTGACACGGCAACAAACTTGACCCGGCTAGAACTTGACACGGCAAAAAGGCTTTACACGGCTGAACAGTAGTTGATCACACGGCAGCAAAGTTGTTTACCCGGCTGAATAGTTGGTCATCCGGCTGAACAGTAGTAAGTCACCCGGCTAGAATATTAATCACCCGGCTGAACAGTTGATCACCCGGCTGAACAGTTCTTGATCCGGCTGAACAGTACAACCTTTTTCTTGCAAATTCTTCACCCGTCTAGACAAAATTGCCTTCACACAGCTGCACAGGACCTAATTGTTCACAAATCTAAGTCCAAAAATTTTGTCAAAGTCAATTTTATCACCCGGCTAGTTAATCTTCAACCTGTTCATACTGTTCATCATCTTCATCATGAGAATTTTTCTGATTTTAACAAAAACTTGTCCAATTTCTTCAAAAATCACACCCAATCAGTGAAATAGTCCGATTATCAATCCCTAATCTCAATCAATCCAAAACATGATCAAATTTTGATGAATTTGAGCAAAATTTCGATCGAACAGTAACTTTTTCTTTCTTCTTAATTCCTCAGATCTAATGATAATCTGATGGAATTTGCACAATTGTTGTGAATTAGAAGTGACTGCGATGATAAATCACAGCTAAAAACAGCAACAATTCATTCAGATCATGATTTTTGAGCAATATTGATGTGTTTTGCTTGATGAATAGCGAAGAACACAATACCAACAGCTCTTATACCAATTGATAGGTTCAATTGGATCGATATTGCTCAATGATCAGAATGAAATAAGTACACAAACAAACAGTTCAATCAGCAACACAATTCATTACTAATAATTCTCTTTGTATTGATGATCAAAGCAAAGTTGTAGTACAAAATGCAGGAGAATGTAATCACACACAGTTAATTCTCTCTCTAACGTGTAATGTGATCTAGACTCTCTTTCTAACATTCTCTTACTACATGCTTTATGCAACAATACATTAGGGAAAATAACAAAATTAACCCTAAACTATACAAAATGTATAAAACAAAGTACAAAGTAAATCTTAAACAGAAATAGACCCTAACAAATGTGTTTACCTAACGTGAGGTTTTGGTGACGGAGTAGAAACGGTGCGGTTTCTCTTCATCTTCATTTTGAAATTCACAGAATAATAATAATAGATAAAACATTTCTTAAATTAAAAAAAATAGATACATGTACATATATAATTACAAGTTTTTTGACACAGGAAGATAATCAATAGGTTTTATTTTCTTTATTTTATGTTGAATTCAAAAACTCAAAATTAAATCTTTGTAGTATTACCTTTTTTAGCGATTTTTTTGTAGTCAGTAGTCTTCAATTTTGTGGCTTTTGTGTTAATAGTTCTTGCAAAGATAATCTGATGAGCTTGATGAGAAAGAAAGAATGGCACTTGGAAAGAAGTTGAATTTGGAAAACAAGCAAGTCAAATTACATCTAAATGAAGGTGGCTGGTTAATTGTCATATAACAATAAAATGTCATTAGATCTTGAATGACATTTTACACCGTTTAATCAGCATTTAAGCACTACCTCACTAACAGTGCTTTAGCGTCAATTGATTATGCTGCATCAGTCAACATTCTAATTTCATGAGTTGTGGTTAATATTCTATTGTCACAACAATTATACTACTTCAGCAACAACTTATTTGCTTTTTAACCATTTGAAATGATCTATAATTTTATTATTTTAGGAGCAAAAGGCATTGAACACTTTTACTTCTTCTACAACAATCTGTTGCGTTTTGCTTTGTTATTCTCCATTGTTCATCTTTAATTTATGTTCTAACATTTGTAGGTGAATTGCAAAGCATTAATCTTGGATTTATGTTTTAACATTTAAAAGGTAAGCAATCCATAATCATAATATATGCTTCACTGGCTTAAAATATATGGCAACATTCTAATTTCATGAGTTGCGGTTAATATTCTATTGTCACAACAATTATACTACTTCAGCAACAACTTATTTGCATTTTAACCATTTGAAATGATCTATAATTTTATTATTTTAGGAGCAAAAGGCATTGAACACTTTTACTTCTTCTACAACAATCTGTTGCGTTTTGCTTTGTTATTCTCCATTGTTCATCTTTGATTTATGTTCTAACATTTGTAGGTGAATTGCAAAGCATTAATCTTGGATTTATGTTTTAACATTTAAAAGGTAAGCAATCCATAATCATAATATATGCTTCACTGGCTTAAAATATATGGCAACATTCTAATTTCATGAGTTGCGGTTAATATTCTATTGTCACAACAATTATACTACTTCAGCAACAACTTATTTGCATTTTAACCATTTGAAATGATCTATAATTTTATTATTTTAGGAGCAAAAGGCATTGAACACTTTTACTTCTTCTACAACAATCTGTTGCGTTTTGCTTTGTTATTCTCCATTGTTCATCTTTGATTTATGTTCTAACATTTGTAGGTGAATTGCAAAGCATTAATCTTGGATTTATGTTTTAACATTTAAAAGGTAAGCAATCCATAATCATAATATATGCTTCACTGGCTTAAAATATATGGCGTTTTTAGTTTAATCTTTATATATAATAATACAATGGTGGAAAAAGGCTTTCGACTTGAAGAAAATGGAATCCAGTCGAACGTAACATGAAGGAAGAGAGATTGCCTAAAAATAAGCAATTGTAAGCTTACATAATTAGACTTACTCAACATACAAATTCATGTTTTGAACTTAGAGTCTCTCACTCTTGCCCGATCACATTTTAGAAATATTGTCACATTTACTTACTATACTATTGAATCATGTTGTTTTAATACGACAGATGAAAAGAACGCTTATATTCAAAACTGGAAACTTTGTGAACGGGTCAAATTGACTCGTATGAAGTTTATGTCAAGCTAAGGACTAAGGCATAAGTTACTCGTTATATATACGTTCAGATAGCTAAGGCTGGAGCGACAAAGCAAGTCATGGAGATATGCCCAAACCATTGTAAGTTGTACTCATCTTTTCATTAAAAATGATCCAATTTGTGGCTAATTTTGAATTCGTGTTTTATAAATGCTAGGCTCTTTTTTGGTTGATTTTGATAGTTAAACATTATTTATGATATGTATTAAATCTACTTTTAAATCCTCTAGCATTTTATTCATAACTATATAACTATAGAGACGTGAGATTTGTGATTTGTATTATTATAGGTATGAATATGTATGTTATTATGTAAACATTTCTCAACTTCAATTATAAAATTAAAATGTTATATGTATTTAATACTAGAAATATAACTTGATTGTAACATGATTCGAACTTAATCCCGTGTTTCACATGGGTATCTAACCTAGTTTATATAAGATAGTAAGTTACACGTATTTTGTGGTGTGTGTAAATTTTGATTCTTATATATCCACCCATATGGTATTATAAGCAAATTAATTATTAGTTAACGTTCCTGGTAAGAATAAAGACTTTTTAATCAAAACTTTATCCAAGAGTGGTGAAACAAAGATGGAAAATATTTTAGCGTATGCCACATTATTTGTCCAAACTCATAAAAGGGTAAATGTTTGTTACATGTCATATTTTTAAACTATATATATAGGTAAAATTATATGTGACAGCATCACATTCACTTACAACTTAAAGGACACGCAGATCATTCAATCAGATCAAATAAACCCACCGACTCATTTTTTATCCGGTTTCTACACACCTTCAATCTCCAAACACAAAAAAAAATTCAAACCGTTATTCTACCTCTATGTATCCTTCTTCTTCCACCATCACACACTGCCACTATTAATCTACCTCTACGCAAGGAAATTTTATTCTTTAACATAATATGATCATCATTAATTCCCACTCTCATATGGTTTTACAAAAGGGAAAATTGATACCACTTTGTTTATTAGAAAGCACAAATGTGATATTCTCATTGTGCAAGTTTACGTAGATGACATTGTTTTTGGCTCTACAATCCAAACTTTATGTCAAATTTCGAAAAGTTGATGACTAGTCACTTTGAAATGAGTATTATGGGTGAACTGAACTTCTTTATTGGACTTCAAATCAAATAGTCTAATGAACGAATCTTCAAATTCCAAAGCAAGTACACCAGGAATGTACTTGAGAAATACTCAATGTCATCTTGCTCATCTACCATAACTCCCATAGACACTGGTTTGAGCTTGGATTCAGATTCAACTAGAGTTGTTGTGGATGAACGAACCAATAGAGGTATGATAGGTTCACTTCTGTACCTAACAAGCAGACCGGATATAATGTTCATCACTTGTTTTTTTGGCAAGATATTAGAGTTACCCTAAGGAATATCATCTAACTGCATTAAAAGAGTCTTCAAGTATCTCAAGGGAACCACAAATATTAGATTATGGTACCTCATAGATTATAATTTTGACTTGATCGCATACACAAATGTTGATCATGTAGGACGTAAAATGGACCGAAAAAGTACTTTTGGAGGTTTTCAAGTCTTAGTTGGTAGACTTGTGTGTTGGGAATCCAATAAACCAAATTATGTCTCAATATCTACAACAGAAGTATAATGTGTTGTTGCTAATTTTTGTTCATAAGTTCTTTGGATGAAGAAACAATTGCAAGACTACGAGTTACACTTAGAAAGAATTCCTATTCTTTATGACTCATCTAGTTGGACTCATCCAGTTCATTTGCAACTAATCTTCTCATTACCTCACTCAAAATCATGCCAACAGTACGACCATTTCACAACAATGTCCTTTGCACCACCAGAGAAGGCAACAACTGCTAGTTCCAACGGATGTTCCGCTTCCTTCAAGCTAACCCGATTGGTTATGATGTCACTTTTGACATCTTCATCTTTTCCAACTGGGTGGATGAGTTTTGGTGACATGCCAGAGAGGTTTACTTCGACAATCAGCTACACATCAAAAAATTTGTCAACGGATATCTATTGATGATCGGCGAAGAGGGCATTCGTCAGGCCCTACTCCTGCAAGGTGGGGAGCTTGTGGAATTCTCCAGAGGCAATGTGGAAGATACCATGTACCAAATGAGGTACAATATAACATTTTATAGAGGGAAACTATATTGAGAGATCTTACTCTAGTATGGCAGTACTTTGTGTCTGCTTCTCGAATAAAACATCTAGATGGCACTATGCATCATCTCGCATTCAAGAGGTGATGCATGCACTTGTTTAGCCCCCCCACCTTCTCTAGTTGATGTTAGTGACTAACATTATGTCGATAATTTTTTTCACAAATCAATCGCAAGCACTCAATCGTTCATAATTTCTCTCTATTTCGTAAAAAGATTCATTCTTTTTGTATTTCCTGTAACACACTAATCATCATGTCCATTAACCAATTTCAAATCATTACTATTCCATCTAATAGATAATCTTCTTCTCACGAAAATTAGAGATCCAACTCTCGTTTTGTCAAAAAGGAAGTAATTCAAACTCAATATGCTTCTTGTTGATCTTGATCCTTCTTTTTATGAAAAAAGGATCCAAATTGACATTGAAGCCTTAAGATACTCTCCTATAGCACAACTTATGACTATTAATAAGGAAGCCCCAATGAAGTTTGTGGTTCAAGAATGGTCGACAATATAAATTATTGTTGTCACGAAGGAAGGAGATACAGAGGAATAGATTTGCATCTCTGCAAACCCAACTCCTGAATTCCAAATAAAACTTAGATTGAAAGAGTTTAGAGAAATGTTCAGCCTACCATCCCCTGACATACCAGAAGAACTACCAAATATTCAGTCCGCACTTGACATGATGTGGTTTATTGGGTATCCCGGTACACAAAAGACCATGAGAGAATGGAAACACAAGTACTTCCACTTATGTGGGGTATTATTTTTTTCCTATCAACAGATCAACTACCTCCAAATTCAGTTGTTGCGATCAATGGAACTCCACAATTCTTAGCATAATGACTACTTTAATGAATAACTAAAATGTTGACTATGGGTAAATATTATGGTATTAAATTGTTGAAAGCATATCTTTTGGGAAAGGGGCGGAATCAAATAACTCTTACCTAAGGTTCTGGTGTATCTAGATTCATCAAATTTTTGTAGAAGGAAAGATCAAGGTGACAGTAGATGAAAAATGGCTAAAGCTCAAACCTTACAAATGTCACCCTACCAAAACCAAAAGCAATACAGGAGTCATAACCAATGCCATGATTTCATATATTCTTGTGAACTCGCAAATCCTTCAGGATTATCTGAAAAAGAGCTCACAAAGTGACACTCTGAAAGGAACAAGCAAACACAATCATTCTAATACTAGCAATGATGTTGGCAGAAAACTACTAGGAAGCAGTATTCACTATCAGAACATGACGAAAGTAATGAAGGTGAGAAGACTGGAAGCACGGAGCAGTAGAAGAATCAGGAAATCAAAAAGCTAGAAGATTCAGAAGCTCAGCTATTTGTATTCAAAGCCCAACAATGTGATGCAGAGGATGATGAAGCAGAAACTCGGTCATTATTGTCAAGGTCATCACATGGATCCTTCAGGTATGAGGTCTCTTCCAAAATATCTACAGACCCCATCGCCAAAGGGACTTCGACACCTCATTTGACAGTTCTTAAGGAAAAGAAGGCAACAATTATGATAAAGATGATAATGAGAATAGTGAAGACGATCACACTCGTGATCTTGATGCTGGTAAAAAGGGCTAGCATGAGTTATATGGTGCAACAACTCATGGGGAACAACCAAGTGTTGTTCAAGGAAATGAGAAAATCCCAAAGAAAGATACGTTTGTTTCTTCTAGTGTCTCTAAGTTGGCCAACTCTAATACGTCTTCTGGAAGTGGCAAGAGTCAAACACCTAAAGACAAAACAGAGATTCTAATCTCTGGAAAGCTAGCAAAAATGGTTGTAGTTGTTGCAGAAGCTATTTTACCCAAAGAATTCGTCACAAATGATATTTTGTGGCATTTGCTAAGATAGTCAAAACTAGTCTCCAACAGTTTATTGAGGAAGTCAAAGCCTGCTACTCAATATCCAAAGTTCTAAGGATTTAAGATCTAAAGACGATGAAGAAGAAATAGCAAAAGTCCATTAAGAAGATTGAAGAAGCTAGCTTTCGAAGTCATAAACAAAGTTGAGAAGCTACTCTCTCATAATCCACGTTAGCACCAGTTGATTCAAATGTTGAAGTAGTTGTCATCGATCTATCGGGAGAAGTCACCCTACTCAAGACCCACATCATGAATATGGTGAATAGAAAACTTTGTATTGACGATGAAAAATGGAAAGAAGCACTCGAATAGAATAAGAAAATGAAGAATTTTGAAAATGACTTGGGTCGGGTTTATCAGTGCTAAGGTTATTGAGTGTCTAAATACATGGAAAATCACTAGAGAAAGCAAGAAGAAGACAATTCAAAGACAAAGAAAAAGGAAAACAAGAGAGATATGCACTAAAGTTGGTATCTTTGAAAAGGTTAGTGGTACCTCTACAAAGTTGGAAGTAAAAAAAAAGTCAGCCTAATGGAGAATGCACTCAACAAAGCACGAGATGTTCTGACCTTAATTTTAGAACAAGTCAGAAGAAGGTCACTAGAGATAGCAACAACAACAGTTAGTCCTGTAATGGCGAACAAGCAAAAAGAGAGATAAAGCTAAAGAGAATATGACAACAGGACCAAGTTTTGAATCTCCCAGCAACAGAGACTCTTCGCCACCACCATCTCTAACAAACATTGAAGCCTTAAATGAGTACAGTCTCATAAAATGACTCAAGAAAAGTTTAAAGGACAAAAGAAAGGACTTAACAACTTAGACGCTGAATTTTGGAAGCTCCTTGGCACATCAATCTCATGGTCAAAGCAGCAGCACACCTGCATCACAAATATAGAAGGGTCCTGACATCGGTATCTTTGAAAAGGTTAGTGGTACCTCTAGCTTTAAAGTTCCAAAAGATGGATCCGCCTTCAAAGATAAGGAACCACATCAACAATCATTTGAAATTGTGAAGACAGAAGATGAAGACTTCAACACAACTCCAAATATCCCACCTCAGCATCTAGCCATGGATATCAGCACACCTATAATGTCAGCTGGAACCACAATTGGGAAGAAGATCAAGGAACTTTGTCACACCCTCAAAATCCACTAACGGAGTTTTACCGTTAAGTGTGTGACAAACCAGGATCTCAGTCATTAGTTACACCAAACGACACTATATGAATTTAAAACATTCGTGTCTCATTAAATGAGAAAATTTAATACAGAGTAACGTATAAAAGTTTGCGGAAGCGTAATCGAAATGTAATGTCAAAATATTAAATGAAAAAAAATAAATGCATAGAACACGCGCCCAACACGAGGTACACAGTCTAAATAGTCATTTAAACTCAAAACATGATTTGTAATGCAAGAAAGTGTTTAAATGAGAAGCCGTGACTCCATGCCATGTCCTAAGTGCGTGGTACCTCAGTGACCTGTAAAAGTGAAAGTCTAACAAGTGTCAACACGACGGTTGGTGAGTTCACATAGTAAGTATGAAATCAAGTATGTTCAGTTGCGAGCAGAAATATAAATTAAGTATGTCATTGTAGGTAGCTAGTCTACAACACATGTCCTTAGAGGCGTATGTATCTGACCGAAGCTGACGTATGTACACAATAAGTGCATTTTGCCTGTTCGTACATCCCAGCAGGATGCACTGTAAGTATGTTAGGTCATTCAACACCCGTTCGACAGGTCCTTCTGTCGTGCTAGCGCGACTAGCCCAGGTGGGGTTTGTCAAACCCAGTAGTACTACTCAAAACTCCCCCGCTATTTCACAAATACTAACGGTCAACTATGTATCCATGAGGCCTTTCATGAACGAAATAAAAGTTGCTCTAATCCAGACATGCGACATACAGAATTCGTAAATCCGTAAAAGTAATCGTCCGTGTTCAGCCCATAAAAGGGTGAGATAGTAAAAGTATGGTTCAGTGAACTCACCTTTGAAGCGCACAGCAAAAACAACCAGCACAATGCAACAAAAGAATCTAGACCGCCCTACGACCTGGTTTCAGGATTACATACTCATTATTCACTAGAATTCATACTTACACACGTTTCATACTAGCATGTACGAACACATTTATCTACACATACGTACCTACACATCATACAATATTATCATGTGAACATATTTACATATAAATTTATATTGTTTCTATATAACACACATGGCCACCACATAGTTATTTCATTTCCACTAAATCATCATCCGTTTAACTATTATTATATGCATTATCACATTACAAATTATATCATAAAACATGTACATACTAATACACATCCTCAACATAATCATATGTTCATAGTCACATACATTCCATTGTGTATACATACAAGTTATATACGGTTATTACTAATTTTCATTCTTTTTATACATACTTTCAAAACATACGCAAACATACATACTCCATAGAACAATACATATATCTACATGCTTCAACTACAACCGCTTCAACTTATACACATACATACAGAACTACACCTACATACATGCATATACATACATACAAAATGCATCCATGCCCGTGTAAACTCATATATATACAATTAATTTCATCTTTATATGATTTATGTATACTTGTCCACGCTACTGCATTTATATATTTGCATACATGCTATTGACCTATGTGTACACACATCCATCCATTCTTACGCAGCAGAGTATATACGATTGCATACACACAATGATACATAGATACAAACATATTACTACATATCATTCGCGCACACCAAACATTCATTCTACATCATTATGTTTCATCGATACATTCACATACATGTTATTAACTCTACACCCACATATATATATTCTCATCACAGTGTACATCACATAATGATCACCATGTTTACGTGTACGGAACTCGAAACACGATCGGACAGAAAAACGAATAATGAAACAAGTGATATCGATGCATAATCATACCAGAACTGATTAGGGGGGTGTTAGAACAAATATCATTTCATTACATAGAAACGTTACAATTGCTCAATGAATTGATCAGAATATAGTAAAACAATGGTATAGAACGATTACAAGTTGTGTGTGTTTTGTAAGGTGAAAAGTTATCTAACCCCTTATAACTAATTTCTGCTGTCTATTTATAGGTTTCTCCATGTTGTCCGGTACTTTCATCCTTCATCCCTTTCTTATCTTCATACATACTCCGATCCTTTAAGGCACCGCTCCTTTCTAACCTTCGTGCTTTTCCTTTCTCGTCCATGAGAGCACCGCACCTCATCAAGACCCCCTAGTCTATTTGTATTGATACTACAAAAATACATATAGACTTTATTATTATCTTTCTTCCCCGATAGCACCGCACCTCTTCATCTTCTGTAAGGGCTGATATATAAAGTCTCTTTACTTGTTAGAAACTCATTTTTCCCAAACATTTTCTCTTTATAAGTCTTCCGCCTTTCTTCTTTTCTTATCCTTTTAAACCAAAGAAAAACTTCAATCGTTCCTTACTCCTTCAGTTTTCCTTTTCGCTTTTCTCTTGAACCTGCAATTAGCGTCTGAACGGCCTCTTGTATAAAGATCATTCACCTCATTATGCCCCTTTACGAAGGTATTTAGTCACTTTCGTCCCCCCTGTTCTTATTTACTGTTTATTTGTTTGTTTACAAAATTATCTGTGAAAAAATGTCTGACAAGGTTAAAAATAATATGCATCTATGCTATTCTAAGTTAACAGACAATCAGTTACAAAAATTGATAAAAAAGTACGATATTCCGGCTGATCTTCATCCAACACTGAATATCGTTCCTCATAATCTTTCAAAACCCGGCTCACATAATATATTGGAATTTGTATCCCTGACCTGTCCACCATCAAAACTGAACTTACTGCGGATTTCGCTACAGCTAAATACAAATACAGCCGCTCCCCCTCCCTAGGAGCTGCCAATTTTGGTAAGGCACATAAATGCTTCTTCAAATCTTCAAATGCTTCGTCCGCTTCTACTGTCCACCTAAAATCATTCTTTCCCAAACTCTGCTTTAACACCTTCATGAACGGAAGGGATTTTTCCGCTGCCTTGGATAAAAAACGTTGCATTGCCACTAATCTTCCATTAAGAATCATCACATCTTTTATTGAACTTGGAGCGGTCATCTTTAAAACAGCCTCTACCTTCGTTGGATTCACTCCTATACCATCAGAATCTACCATCACCCCCAAGAATTTGCCTGAGCGCATTCCAAAAGAACATTTCTTTGGATTAAGACGCATATTAATCTCTCGAAGCCTTCCAAAAGTTTCTTTAATATCTTTAATCATCTGCTGTTCAGATTCACTCTTTATCACAATATCATCTACATATGCCTCCAAATTCCTTCCATACTGAGGAAGGAAAGTTTCATCCATCAGCTTTTGATATGTTGCTCCGGCATTTTTCAATCCGAAAGGCATTTTAGTATAACAAAAAAGACCCTCCTTTGTAATGAACGCCGTCTTATCTTCATCTTCCTTACTCATCTGAATTTGATGGTATTCCTTGTAAGCATCGAGAAAACACTTGAACCTAAACCCCGCCACTGCATCTACTCTTTCATCAATATCCGGCAATGGATAACAATCCTTTGGACATGCATTATTCAAATCTTTAAAATCGATGCACATTCGCCAAGAACCATCTCCTTTCTTCACCATAACAGGATTCGCTACCCACGTCTGATATTGAACTGGTCGTAAAATATTTGCTTCGACTAACTTCCGGACCTCTACCATTATTGCTTTACTTCTCTCAGCACCCATGCCCCTCTTCTTTTGCTGCACCGGCTTTCTTGAATCATACACCTTCAACTTGTGCTCTGCATACTTCCTTGGCACCCCTGTCATATCCGCTGGTTGCCATGCGAAAACATCCAAAGAATTAACTAATAGTTCCCACAAAACCAGTTTTACTTCTTCCGACAATTCTGCCCCAATTTCAATCTTTTGATCAGGATAACCATCATTTATTACCCATTGCTCCGTTGCTTCCTTCTTTTGCTCTTCATTATATGACCCTACCTTTCCTCCGTCAGAGTGCCGAATCTCAGCAACTTGTATTCTTGATTCTGTCATCATTGTGACTAATCCTTCTGGGGTTGGGAACTTCATTGCTCCGTGTATGGTAGATACCACTGCTCCCAATGCCCTGATGCCTGACCTTCCCAAAATTACATTGTGCACTGAGAAAGCTTTTACAACCAAAAAGGTCATCGGTAATGTTCGCATCAATTGTCCTGATCCAATAGTAACCATCAACGTGAGTTGTCCTACCGGTCGTACCATTTCCCCTGAAAAACTCTGCAACGGTGCATTGACCGGTAATAACAATTTCTGAACCTCTTCATCTAATTGTCAAAAACATTGAAAGTACATAATCTCCAAAGCGCTTCCATTGTCCACATAGATACGTCGGACCTGATGACCTGCCATTACCGCAGATACTATGACCGGTTCTTCATGCACTTCATCTGGTCCTATCGCAGGAAATGATATTTCTTGATACATCCATCTGTCCGTACTTGAACCTATTCTTTTTCTTCTTTTCTCAATATCACCTCCGGTGTTTTGTACCATGCCAATTACCTTATGTACCACCTGTCCCCCTTTCCCATCCTTGATCACCTTTACCAAATGTGCCAACCTACCCGTCTTCACTGCCTTTTCAATTTCTTGCTTCAATACCCAACACTCATCAGTATCATGCCCTTTATCTCGGTGATACTCACAATATTTTTGAGTATTCTTATTAGTTGTTGGCTTCTGTTTTGCTGGAACTGGAAAAATAACACCTTCTGTTGCCAAGATCTGCCTCGGAGTTTTAACCAGCTCCGTGTATTGAATAAAACGAGGATGTTGTCCTACGCCTCGTATCGTATTAGGTCCAACAGGTCGGGCATATTGTTGTGTTCTTTGACCACCGCTCCACACCTGTCTTCTTCCTGCGAGACTTTGCCCATCCGTTCCTCTGAAGCCATTTCCTCTGTAAGCCGATCCAACCATATTACTACAAGCCGCCTTCCCTTTCACAAATGCTCTGGCTCTATCCATCAGGACTTCCATAGACTAAGGTAAATCTTCATGTAACTTTTCAACTAACTGTGTGTTCCGGACCCCATGGCAAAATCCCGATATTCTCAATTGATCTGACGCTCCCTGAATTTGCATGCTTTCTTTATTAAATCGAACCAGAAACTGCTCCAAATTCTCCGTATCGAACCGCTTGATATTATGAATTTCTGTTATCGCCTTCACAGTCTTTCGCTGCTGACTAAATTGCTTGGTAAATAGCCGCTGTAAATCCTCAAAGCTGTCAATACTACCAGGTGGTAAATTATCGAACCATACTCTTGCAGCATCAGCCAATGTTTGAACGAACATTTTGCACCATACTGGCATTGTCCATCCCTGTATCTGAGCTGCCCCGAAAAACTCAAATAAATGCTGATCCGGATCGTCCATGCCACTGTACTTCCTTATGCCTGGTGGCATTTTCAATTTCCCTGGAACTTCTGCTTCAACAATCCTTCTCGAGAACTTTGATATCCCCAAAAGTGACGATGGTCGATATGGTTTCGTCAAATCATTCATACCTGTTTCGATATCTTTTTCACCGACTTCATCTTGCCAATCCCTCACTTTCCGCTTCGAACCCTGCCCTTCCTGCAATACCTCGTACAGCATTGACTTTCCATACGCAGTTTGTAACAATACCGGATCCAATCCACTATTTTTGTTTGCTATTGGCTCAGGTGTTCCGAACAACTGAGTCCTCAACTCTTTTAAACTATCTTCATGTTCTTGTTGTAACTTCAAAGTTCTCAACAGCGTCTTATTTCTTTCCAAAAAATCTGCATCAAATTCCGCAGCTGTGTCTTTACTGGATTTACGAACTAAATCTACCTCTTCTATTTTATCCTTTTCATGTGAATCCTTGAGTGTTTTTGACGTCTCACCAAAACCTTTTGAACTCATCTCTTTACCATCCATATTCTAATTCAATTGCACCGTTATAGCTTACGACTCGCACAATTCTGTCCTAAATCTTTTTATGAATCAGAATCATGATAATCTACATCACGGATGGCGCCATTGTTAGAACAAATATCATTTCATTACATAGAAACGTTACAATTGCTCAATGAATTGATCAGAATATAGTAAAACAATGGTATAGAACGATTACAAGTTGTGTGTGTTTTGTAAGGTGAAAAGTTATCTAACCCCTTATAACTAATTTCTGCTGTCTATTTATAGGTTTCTCCATGTTGTCCGGTACTTTCATCCTTCATCCCTTTCTTATCTTCATACATACTCCGATCCTTTAAGGCACCGCTCCTTTCTAACCTTCGTGCTTTTCCTTTCTCGTCCATGAGAGCACCGCACCTCATCAGGGGGGTTCGAGGCTGATGGTTGATGACGATCGCCGGAGTTGCAGGATCGCCGGCAACGCGCGGTTTCAAACTGCAGTCGCTCCTTCTGTTTTTAGGCACCGGCGAAGAGGAGAAACGAGGGGCGGTTTACGACTGCTGCTTTCGGTTCTGGTGGTAGCGACGAGAGGGAGAGAAGACGGTTGGCTGCTGCGACTGAGGGTATTAGGGAGAGGTACTTGGGTTCAGCCGATTACACAAGGAAGAAAACGATGATGTTGCTGTTGTTTTGCCGCTGATGAAGATGTCAATCGGTGATGGTGATCAGTAAATAATACGCAGGGGTGGGTGGGTCGATTAGGGTTGGGTTAAAAGTTACAAATGTTACACTTAGGTCCTTTTAATTTAAAGATTATTTAGTTTAGGTTACAAAGTTAATAACTAGTTTCGTTAATTACAAACTGAGCCTTTAACTTATATATAAAACGTAACGGAATAGATAGAAAGTAAGTGATGGTGTTAACCTGAGATTACGGGGTGTCACAAACTTGTTGAGAACTCTCACTTCTACCTATATACAGGCCTGAAGAAGAATTTCCTATACTCACTACATTGGAGAGTCAGACTCAACATTTCTATCACAATTATGCCTAATGGGCAAATCTGACAACAACAAACACAAAATGGTAAGAGGCACACATGGTTTTTGTAGTTGATGTAAAAGAAATCCCACTACACAATCAAAATTTTCTTTGACCTTAGTTTCAAAAAAAGTACAGGATATAATGAAAAAATATCAGTGGCACTCAATATATTACATATATGAACCTAGAGTATCTAAATCCACAAGAGTTGCTCTTTATGAGTCGACATTTTATATGACTAAGTTCTAGAAAGAAATCAACAAAACTAGCTATGGAAAAGATAAACAAGGCAACAAAAAACGTTTATATAGCCTTTGTTAAGCATGTTTTGAGCTTGCTTAAAATGCTCAAGGTTCAATATCGAGATTGTCATGCATTGGTCCTTCTTTTACTGTCTTGCCTAACCACCGGGAAATGTCGTTAGAGATTATCATTAGATCATGATCCAAATGCCACCCTCGTAGTTATTTTAAGGGATGGATTGTACAAGAAATCCTAAGGGTGTGGATTTTCGTGTGCAAAAGTATCTGCATCTGAAACCGAACCCAAACCATCCGAAATTCCAAATCCGAGTTATTCGAAAATTCAGATACCCGAAGTTCGGGTATCTGGATTTTCAGGTTCAGATTCAGATAGTGATTTCCAAATGTTTTGGATACCTGAAAACCCGAATCTTTATTTTTATTTTTAAAAAAATTTATATATAATTGTAAGAAGAGAAACCCTAATCAGTTTATAATTTTCAAATAAGCCTCTTTCTCCATTTCCCGTCTTCTCCATCTGTGACTTTGATCAAACCATCTTCATCTTTGATCTTCTCCATTTCCGAGCTTCAATCTTCGACCGTCGATGTGCCATCATCACCATCTTCTCTGATCTTCATTTATGATCAGGCCTGGGAGCCACACTCACCCCCGCAACATCTTCTAGCTCTGATCTTCATCTCTGCAGGCAATGTTTTGAAAACCAGACCGGACACTGAACCGGTATTACATTTTTACTGGTCAGACCAGTTGGACTGGTTTTGGACCGGGGTTGGGCCAGGGTCGGATGAAATATATATTTATCAAAGTAATACCATAAGAATTATATTTTAAACACAACATAAGTTCAATAATATTAAGTTATACCATAAAAATAATAATTCAAACAGATTGTAACGTCAAAATAAAACGAGTTCATCATCTTCATCACTTAAAACATTAATATATTGACTTTCATTACAAAAAAAGACAAAAAAAATAGATGTAGACATAAAAACCAAAAGAATCTAACACAAAAATATATATATTTTAATACTAAACCGGTTCAAACCCGGTTTAACTACGGTCCGGTTCCGGTCCGACCGAACCGATTCGATCGGTTCAATCCGGTTCATAAACATGTATCAAACCGTGTCTAATTAAACCAGGATTTTTAAAAAAAGCAGTCCAACCGCAGTCGGATCGGCCTGTTTAATAGCATTACTGTCAGGTATAAATCCATCATCTCTGACTAGTTCTTGTTTCGGATTAACTAGTCTTGTTTCAGATTTGTATATTGTTCTTGGTAATTGTTCAAATCATATAAATATTGTTTCCAGTAATGTTGAAGTCATAGTTGCTTCAACTATATGGATATAAATTTGGTATATTGGTTTTCATTAGTCTTAACTATTACCTTGTGTCTTTTACCGGTCCCAACTATTAAATTAGCTGTCAACGGTTCCAATTTTTATCACTTTGGCAACCAATGGTCCGTCGCCAAATTTTTTTTAACGCCGTTAAGTTTTTTTCAAATTCAAGACCGATGTTTTAGGCCTTTTGATCGGAAGGATAATATGAGTCGATTGATGTAAAAGTTTTCTCGAAAAGGATATCTGAACGATAAAAGTTTTACATCCGATTGAAGTACCGTTAGATTTAAACACCCGATTGAAGCACTATTTCGTTGTTCGGAGCGCCGGTTCGAGGTAACTTTTCCATTAATCGACTTGTATTATTCTTCCGATTAAAAGGCTTAAAAATTCTGTATTGAATTTTGAAAAAACTTAACGGCGTTAAAAAAAATTTAACAACGGACCGATGGTTACCAAAGTAATAAAAGTTGGGACCGTTGACAACCAATTCAATAGTTGGGAACGGTTGAAGACAAAAGCAGATAGTTGGGACCAGTGAAAATCAATATACCTATAAATTTTGATGTTAATTTGCTTTCGCATGTTATTTGAATTGTGAGATTGGTCAGTTCAACAGGGCCAAAAGCCTTTGTAGAGTTCTTTGAATTTTGCATTCTTTTTAGGGGTGTTCATTATTCGAATACCATTCGAATTATTAGAAATTCGATTCGAATCGAATTCGATTAAGGCCATTCGAAATTGACTTTCAGTCATTTGAATTCGATTCGAATAATTTTGTCGAATGTGGATCGAATACGAATATGATTTTCTGTATTCGCATTCGATTCGCCCAATTCGAATAAGAAATTTATATATTTTTTAATATATATTTTTAATATATCTAATTAATTATCTATATATGAATATGATTTAATGGGCTTGAAGTAATGTTAAATATACCAAAACTCAACCCATTACTCAATCTTAATTATTGTTTCCGCATATGAACATGATTTGGTGCTATGACAGGTGCTTAGTTGTTGTATCTACAGGTTTTAAACTTGTTTATAGTCTTTTTTGTGTTTGATTATGCAGTTTTAGACCTTTTGTTAACATATTTTAGACTTGTTGATGTACTAGTATTTTGCATATTGTTTGAGTGTTGTTTTGCACAGACTTATATTATGTTGGAGCTACATTTGTATTGTTACTTGATGTGTTTGTTAATTTATATTTTTTATAAAGCGAATACATTCGAATCTAATAACTTAATCGAATCGAATACACAGATTTTTATTCGATTGTGGATCGAATACGAATACAGTTTTTAAAAATCCCAATTGGACCAATTCGATTCGCCTAATTCTCCCAATTCGCATTCGATTCGAATGAACACCTCTAATTCTTTTAGTGATGTTTTGCTGCAAATGAGGCGTAACTATAAATTTGTAATACACTAAAAAAGAGTTATTTAAAAACGAAAATGAAACCTAAGATTAATATATATTTATAAAACTTCTAAAAGGGAAGTTCGGTGCTTTGCACCTGCCTCTCCCGTCCCGCCACGTCGCGTTTCAACTTTTTCTGACTTTAACGTATTCACGGTTTTAATCCCCGACTTTTAACGCATTGATGGTTTTAGTCCCCGACTTTTACTAATTGTCATTTGAGCTCCTGATGAGTTTTGACTTTAATCTCTTACTTCACTTTCACAAATAGTACGACTTTTACTAATTATCATTTTAGCCCCTGATAAGTTTTCGACTTTGCTCTTTTACTCTACTTTGACATATAGTACGACTTTATTATTATTATCGTGTTGACATCTTACTTTTGATATTTAATCGTTTTTTAAGATGTGACACATTACGTTTTTGCGTCGTGACGTCCGAGGCATGAGACATTTTTTTCAACACATATGACGAGGTCAAATACTTAAGACCCGCCTGTGTGACCCCGCGACCTGATCTTAAATCTATTTATGGGATAAAATGTAATGTGATGTTACTTTTTCATCAAAGGAGTTGTTGACCAATCATCAATTTAAAAGAATAATTGATTCATTCCAACAAAAGCAAATGAGACATCACTTTGACTAAATTGGTAAATGTATTGTCACACCCTCAATTTTCCACAAACGGGGTATCCGTTAGGCGCGTGACATACCAGGATCTCAAGCCATTAGTTACAGTAACACTGACTCAACTGAATTAAATAAAGTTTAGTTTTAGAATAATCCAAAAACCGAAGTGTTAAAATGTAAGTTTTTCAAAGTTTAGCGGAAGCGTTTAAATAACCATAATAAATGAAACCGGTGCTTAAAGTCCAGCACACAACCAATAATTAATTTAAACCAACAAAAACTTCAATAAGTTCAAAACTCATGCATGTTGTGTCCTATGTGCACAAACTCCTAGCCACCTGAGAAAACATACTGAAAACGGTCAACACATGGTTGGTGAGCTCAATGAGATAAGTAACCGAAAAATTAATTAATAAAAGAATTTGAACCGATAAACATCTTTACTATTGCAGGTTAGCTAAACCACCTCGTTTACTACATGAGCACGTCGAGATTAAACTGAACGATACGATAATAATTTGCCTTGTTATCACCACGACGGATGACCAAAAGTTAAAGGACCATTTGCACCACCTGGAAACCAATCCAGCATGGTGGGGTCTGCCGAACCCGTAGTACTACTCAAATTTCCCCGTTATACCCAATGTATATTAATAATCTCGACAAAAAGGAAAGGACTTTAGAGTGGTGGAATCATGCTCAGTAAAATAAACAGTTAGACAATAGAAAGCCTGTTTCATCAAAACCGTTGCCCGAAGGCCCTGCCCGAAGGCGTAAAACTCAGCCCAAGGCTGTTTAAAACCGTTGCCCGAAGGCGTAAAACTCAGCCCAAGGCTGTTTAAAACCGTTGCCCGAAGGCGTACAAATGCGGCCCAAGGCCATTAAAATAGTTTGTATGTTTTCTCCCCGAAAGGATTTAAAACGGGCAGAGAGACTCACCTTTGAAAGCGCTGTCACCAACAAAATGCAACACGAATTTTCCTACTTGTCCTATGAACTGCTTGATAACAGATTGCTAATTATTAACTACGAATTTAACCTCATTTAGATACACATGTGAAAAGTATACTTCCACATTTATGACTTTCACACATACACACGTTTCGTACAATTTCATCATACTAACACATGTACATATACGGCTACTTCTACCACAATTATGCAATCCCTATTACTCAAAACTTCTTGCTTTACTCTTCGATACTTTCAAATGATACATATAATACATACACGCGATATTTGCAATTACCCACAATACATATAATACACATTATGCATACAAACATATGGAAATACACATACATGCATCTAAATTATTGTTGCTGCTGTTATATTAATAGATTTTGCAACTTTGACTTGCCATCAATACATACAATGTTAATACATACATAATCATGCTGTCGCATACATCTATATGTATCATGCATACACATGTTCATGTACTATTAAATCACATTTACATGCCTACGACCACATATATACATTAAAATCGCATGCTGCTGATTTTTATATACATCACGCATGCATATATTAAATACTAGTTTCCAATGCTTTTATACACACATCTACACATATATATTCCATGATTTAATAGCCTGCAATCTCTTCTACACATACATACATATATATACAACTTATCTCATACTGTTTGCATATTCATTACACTGTTTTGTTTCTAGGCATCGCACATATATAGAGTACACACATACAACCGCATACATACTGGTTCGTACACATATCACATAGACATATACGATGTACACCGGCACATTAAAATATAACAGCACATACAATCGATTGATTTAGATAAACTTGTTTACGGGTCACTAAAACTCACCGGAATAATGGAGGAGATGAAGCAGAAAAAAACTGCAGTGACGACGGGTTTGAGTGTTGCTACCGACTGTTAACAAGAGAGGAAACAATTATCGATATGCTGCTGCTCGAGTCTGTAACATATACATACATGTTTACGGGCTGCGATGCTTACCGGAAACGTGATAAAGATGATCGGACGGGGCTATTGCGACTCCGTTTGACGTTCCGAACAGCAGCGATGGCGCGTACGGTGAGGCGAAACGAGTCTGCTGCGATGCGGGGATGAAACTAACACAGCGTAACGATGGCAATGGATCACGGTGAGGATGCGGCTGGATTAGGGTTTTTCGAGTGTGTTGTGTGTTTGCGTCGAGAAGAAGAACAGGGGGGCGGGTGTTTGGTTTAAATAATTAGAATTTTTCACTTATAGTCCTTGCACATAATGAAACTATTAAGTTTTAGCTTTAAAGTTTACAAACTAGTTTTATTAATTACCAAACTAACCCTAAACTTATATGAAACTTAACGGAATAGTTACCAGGTAGTTAACGGTGCTAACCTGAATTTGCGGGTTGTCACATGTATCATGTTTAAATATCATATTCATTTACTAAACTCAAAATTTGCTTACTAATTACTTTGCTAAAACTTAAATTTGTGTACTAAATTCAGTTTTGTTTACAAGCTTGTAGGTAATGGTGAATGAAGATAAAGATGTGAAGAATGATGATTTAGTTATTGGAATGTTTTAAGACATTGGGTAGGTATTTCATTTTTTGTTATTGGGATGTTTTAAGACTTTGGGTCATGGAAATTTTTTACTTTTTAGACTATGATGTATTAGAACTTTGTGTTTTGGTTGGTGTTTCATTTGAACATTTGGTGTTTGATTTGTATTGAGGCATATATGGGTAACTAAGTTGCAGGGGCGGTTAAAGGTTTTGGTGGCCTAAAGCGAAATAAAATCTAGAGACCTTTTTTTAAATAGATAGTTTATTATGATCTATTTAATTAAACACTATATTTTGGAACGAACTGAAAATAACAAGGAATTGAATTAATTAAACATTAGAATATGTACCTACTTTTGAGTTTTGATGTTGGTAGGGTATTATTCGTTTAAAATTGAATAATACTTATCAACAATGTAATAATATCAAAACCAATAAATAAAATGAAAAAAAGGTAAAATCTATACCTTTTAATATCAAAGAGTTTTAATGTCACATGTCATGTTTTAGAGATAGTTTTGGCTTTAATTTCCCGGCCCAAATTATTTCCCACAAAAGATCACGCGCGGATCCCTTGATCCACCCATCTAATACCACGACCTGATTTTAACTCAAACCTTAATCGTGATCATTATCTTATAAACCCTAATTACATCATCACTAACGATTGCTTCGTTCGTTCAAAACGATGTAACTGGAATTATTTCGTTTATGATGTTGATTTTACTCTTAGGGATCATCTAACTTTGTTTTGATCTGGATTCTTATATGAGCATCTCCTCATCGATTTTGATATTTGTGATTTCATCAAGTGGCTTATTATCATTGTCAAATTGATTGAGTTTGGGTAATTTCAAGGTAAGACCTTATATAGTTTTTTTTGTGATTTTTAAATTTATCAGTAGTTGAATATTTAAGTTAGTGAATTTTGATTTAACCATGGTTTTGTTTTAATGTTGCTATGCCTAAGTATGTGATTCGAGGACTATTCATATTAATATACTCCTGCTTAAGAATTTAAATTTGTTGAACAAATAATGGTACCAGCAAATGGTTGATTGATCTTCTGGTTACTGTTGTTGATATGCTTATTGCTGGTTAAGATGAACTAATATTAATATATTTTAGCACTTGATTAATTATTGTTATTAATATATATTATTCGTCCAGATCTTTTACAACTAATTACAATGTATAAATGGTATATTGGTTTTCACTGGTCTCAACTATCACGTTTTGTCTTCTACCGGTCTCAACTATTAAATTGGTTGTCAACGGTTCCAACTTTTATCACTTTGGTAACCACTGGTCCCGTCGTTAATTTTTTTTAACGCCGTTAAGTTTTTTCTCAAATTCAAGACCGATGTTATAAGTCTTTTGATCGGAACGATAATACGTGTCAATTAATGTTAAAGTTTTCTTGAAAAGGCTCTCTGAACGATAAAATTTTTACATCCGATTGAAACACCGTTAGGTTTAAACACCCGATTGAAGCACTATTTCGTTGTTCGGAGCACCGTTTTGAGGTAAATTTTCCATCAATCGACTAATATTATAGTTCCGATCAAAAGACTTATAACATCGGTATTGAATTTGGAAAAAACTTAACGGTGTTAAAAAAAATTAACGACGGGACCAGTGGTTACCAAAGTGATAAAAGTTGGGACCGTTGACAGCCAATTTAATAGTTGGGACCGGTGGAAGACAAAATGTAATAGTTGGGACCAGTAAAAACCAATATACCTATATAAATCACAGTTTAACATTATTACAATTTTTACAGATTTAGGGATGCTAGAATGATGGGTGCCAATCCAACTCATGTTATTTGTGTTTACCATACTATTATCGTTAATACATGTACACACACCAATACATAATAGTGTTTGCAAGTTATGGTTAATTGCAACAAGTTTAACTTACTCATATATACTATAATACTACAGCTTATAAAGCTCTTAACTTTGATATCAACGGGAATTATTTTATATTATTTTTTATTTACTAATCTTCTTTCATAGCTGATGAATTGGATAGTTATATGGAGATGAGAAGTTATCTTTGATTTTTCTTTTTAAAACTACAAGTACTACACTTCTTATATTTTTTTAATCAGTGATAATGCATATTAAGACTTTCATGTTCAACTTGAAGGTACATACACAAGTCCTTCATAGATGGCTTTATACATAAGTAGTTTCGACCAATTTTTTTTTTTTTCTTTTATAGCATTAATTGTATTTCATGTAGATTTAATTGATATTTTTTCTAGAAAAAAGAAAGATTGTTGACAAACCTAATCTTTGTGTCCTTAAATATACATATTTTACTTTTAATACACTATATATTTTTCCTTTAAGTAGCTTTTACCTTTCATACATACATAGACTTTGGGGTGTACACGGTTCGGTTTCAAACCGCAAAACCGCCCAAACCGCTCATCGGTTCGGTTTCACGGTCGGTTTATGTTTATACCAAAAACCGTTCGTAAAAAACCGGACCGGACCGTTATGAACGGTTTGGTTTACGGTTTATACCAAAAACCGTTTGTAAAAACCGGACCGGACCGTACGCGCACATGTGTGTGTATGTATATATATATATATATATATATATATATATATATATATATATTAGATCTCATATATGAGTTCTTGCAAGTAAATTATTAAAGCATTTATTAGTTTGTTGGTGCTAAAATAGGTCATACTAGAATATCAATCATATATATAATATCATTATATATATCATTATATATATATATATAAATAATACTCCATATAATATAAGTATCTATCGTTATATTGTTACAACACACGTAATCTTGTTTATTCATATATATAATCAATTTTCAATACCGGTGCTTTTGAAAGTTTATTAGATTTTGACAAGATTTTGAGATGTTTTTTAGAGCTTTTAAACTTGGACTATAAATCTCAAACCGTGAAACCAAACCGGACCAAACCGCTCGTATGGTTCGGTTTAGGTTTGGTTTTTTACTTTAAACGGTTCGGTTTTGGGTTTTAATGGTAAAAAACCGCAAGCAACGGTTTGGTTACGGTTTTATCCAAAAACCGTAAAAACCGGACCGCGTACACCCCTATATACACTCCAATGTTGGGGTGTTCAAAAATATCCACATCCAAAAATCCGATCCGAAAATCCGATATTTCAAACCCGAAAATTCGGATTCGGGTTCGGATAGTAATTTTTGAACTAATTTGGATTATCCGATTATCCGAAAACCAAATTTTTTTATTTTTAGTTTTAGATTAAGTATTTAATGTATTTATAAAGCTATGTTTGTAAACTCTAAAGTTAACATGTATTTAGTATTCCAATTACATTCACGCCCTCCACCCTCCCGCCTCAGACCGGTGCACGCTCCGACGACACACTGTCGCACGCTCCGACGACCCACTGTCGCACGCTCCGACAAGTCGACAACCCACCGGTGCATGCATCCGATCACGTTTTTTCCTTGTAAACGCATTTGTACTTTTTTATACTATTCTTTATAGTCTTTTTTTATATTATTTTCAAGAATAACCAAGACATAACTTATATTTTGATTTCATTATTTGTTTTTCAAAAGTGTGAGAAATTCCAAAAAAAAACTTCATAATCATGTATTCATGTTTACGAAAATTCCAATATTTGATTTTTAGTTAGTTTTTTTGGTTGTTGACTTATAAGTCATGGTCATGAGACAAGTAGCGGACTTGTCAGATGTGTAGAGTAGAGGATTATTTGAATGTCTGTAAACGTTTGGAGTTGATGTTTGATTAAAACAACATGTTTTTTAAATATTTATACTTTGACTTTAATTGTCTTAAAACTTTTTGGTTAATTGCTTAACATTTAGGCTAATTTTGGATTGAATGAAATGCAAAAAAAAAAAATTCAAAATTTTCGGATAATTGGATAAAATCCGAATCCGTATCCGAACTTTTGGGTATCCGAAATCCGGATATTCGAATTTTCGAATTCGGATACGGATAATGAAAATCACTATCCGAGATTTTCGGATATCCGAAAATTCGGGTATCCGAAATCCGGATACCCAACTTTAAACACCCCTACTCCAATATATGATGCTACAATTTAGCTCAAGAAAGGCACAATCCTGTAATTGTTTAATGTTACCAACATGACAGGCATATGTACTTTTATTTAGTACTGAAAAGTTGTTATATTTTTATAAATTTTATTGCAATTATCGTTCAGCCCGTATACTACACGGGTCTTAACCTAGTACGATAATAAAATAACAAAACATATGTGGAAACGATTTTATGTAATCAAATATTGAGAAGGTGAACACATATCAACAACGTAATAACGGTAATACCAAGAGGTAATACAAAAATAAAATAAAAAAATAACTTGTATATAAAAAAGGGTTATTGGATTTAATCACCTCCAACTATTGGTTATTGGCCGCTGTCACCTCTAAGTATCATTTTGGCCAATATGACTCCAAACTAAACACTTTGGTGTGTGTATCACCAAAAGTTAAAAAAATAACCAAAAGTGACTTGAATTGGTTAACTTTTGGTGATACGGTGTCCGTAACACCAAAAACTAACCAAAAATAATCAAAAGTTAACCAAAAGTGGCTTGAATTGGTTAAATTTTGGTGATACGGACACCAAAGTGTTTAGTTGGGAGTTATATTGGCCAAAGTGATACTTGAGGGTGACAACGGCCAATAACCAATAGTTGGAGGTGATTAAATTCAATAACCCTATAAAAAGTGTAAAATTCATTGATCTCTTAGGATGGTGGTTCAAGGTGGATGAGGGATCTTGGGTTGTAGTTAAGGCACTTAGATTTAATTACAAATTTTGTGTAAGTAATGTTTAAATTATAAGTTGTTAAAAAAATATAAAATCAAAATATAAAAACTTAACACTTCAAAATTTTGAAAACAGGAAAATGTAAAATAGTACTCCGTAAACAAATAAGAAGACAAGTAAAATTTAAAAAGTAGGTGTGCATGTTTGGTGTTCTCAAGCAAATGTTAATTTATATCAATACTAGGTTTAATACCCGTGTATTACACACGGGATAAATAATAATATTTATAAAGAAATTATAATCATTATGTTTAAAAAATTATAAATATTTAATATTGAAGAAATTGGCTCCATCAACTTATGCATGGTAAAAAAATTACACTTAATTTCCGTCTTAAATTTCCTATTATAAAATTAAAAAAATTTCCCACCAAAAGTAACATCTCCTAAAACCTTGAATTATTATATAGACTATGTTTAACACCCGTGTATTACACACGGGTTGAATAAAATATTTTTAAAAAATTATAATCATTATATTTAAAAATTTAAAAATAATTTTATAAATTATTATTAATCACAAAATTTTGTCTTTATTAACTCTCATACTCAATTTTCCCTCTCAACCTTCCTTTTATAAAATAAATTATGTTTCGCTCCAAAAAAAATTGCCCCCTAAAAATTTTAATTTATTAAATAGATTATATGCATACATGACTTTTAAAATTATGGCTTAATAATATTTTGTGGCCTCAAGCGGCTGTTTATTTTTTTATAACATCAAACCGGCCCGAGCTTTGGCTTGAATATTTAATGCAAAATAGTCATATTTTTATTTGAGTAAACTTTTGTTTTGTCCCTGTGTTTTAATGTTATTAGAAGTTTCAGTCTTATCTTAACAGTTTTGATCCCTGTATTTTTATTTTCTAACCGAAATGTTCCCGAACATTAATTTCATCCAACTTTTCGTTAAGTCTTTCTCATATGCGGAGTAAAAATGCTATTTCTCCAACTTTTTTTTGACATGTGACTGAATAAAAATGTTAACATATATGATGACCGAGAAAAAAGAGGGGGAAAATGACATTTTTAACTCTCAGATATGAGGTTCGTGTGAGAGACTTAACGGAAAATTGGATGGAGTTAGTGTTCAGGACCATTTCTGTTAAAAATAAAAACACAGGAACCAAAACTGCAGTTTACTCTTTTTTTTGTTAAAATATTCGGATAATTGATAACTATCCGAACCCGTATCCCTATTTTCAGATTCAGGTATCCGAAAATATCCGATTTTAAACACCCCTTCTGAAGGCATGCTACTATGAAGTTGAAGTGAATAAGTAATCAAGCACAACACTCATATACATTGTTCATATAGCCGAGAAGGCAAAGAACCCTCCTGAACTAAAAGGTGATGTATTAGAGATGATAAACATGTGGACTAAATGGAGACATGAGATAAAAAAGCATGGAATCACTGCTCGAAAGGTACCTCTCAAGTATCAGCTGAAGAGGAATTAATGAACTTAGATATAGATAATAAATTCAAATTCTCAATGTATTTTTCATTTCATTTTCATGAATTCGAGTTTATTATTCTACACATTTTGTATTTTATTATGAACTATACATGTTTTTAGTTCATATATTGTCTTTTTTGTATTTCCTATACATTTAGGGGGAGATTGTTAGGACTCAATTCCAGAAGTGTTAACGAAATACAAGAACATCAAGTAAAGAAGGCGTAAGAACATCAAAGGAAGCATTTGAACCATTTAACTTTTAACATCTCGAATGTACAAAATGTCGTAATTTATCCATCAACTTTTAATTTTTTATAGTTTTGATTTTACCCCCAAACTTTGTAAAAGTGTCATTTGACACTAAACATTTAGATTTATAAAATATTAAAAGTTACCGCTTAACTTTTTAGGTACTATAATTCTTAAACTTTGTAAAATTGCTTTTGATGTCATTCTTTTTACCTAACCACGTTAACTTCTTGGTCGTATACAGCATGTGTGATGTTGTACTCTGATTTCTTTGTCGTATACGATTGTTGCTCCGTCGCAACACGCGGGGTCAACTTTACTAGTTATTTTGTTAAATGTTAATTTACAAAATAATAATAATAATAATAATAATAATAATAATAATTTTTATTATTATTATTATTTGTTTTGTCACCGAATAATTCTAAACCCATGGATCATGTGTTAAATTTATCATTCATGTATCCTAATATTTCTTCGTCAATAGCAGTCGCTTCCGTGAACAACCACCTTTAGTTAACTACCTTGTCCTTATACTAAAAATATATTGAATATTCTATCCTATAGTAGGAATCGTAATTTCCATATTTTTAAATTTATGCAACTTTTTGGTTCGTTTTGTGTATGTGTAATATATTTGTTGAATTAGGTTTAAATACAAACTCTAAATTTTCCTAGAAAGTCTAAGAAAGAATTTGGACGATTAGATCTAATATTAAATGAAGATCAATGGCTCATAAACACAAGGTGACATAATGATAAATAGTTAGAACTTTAAATGGTAGGCCAAGGGTATATTAGTCTTGTCTCATTTTCAAATTCCACCCTCTTTTTTAAACGTCCATAACTTTTACATACGACAATACTTTTTAATAAAAATTACACCAAAAAAACGAGCGTTTTATCTTTAAAATGCATATAATATTGATATATAAAAAATGAAATTTTTTTTTGAAGTTTCAGCTCATTGTGTTATATTCGTTAGGTCATTGTGTTATATTTTTCAGCTCATTGTGTTATATTAGTCAAGACATTGTGTTATATTTTTCAGATTGTGTTATATCCATCAAGTCATTGTGTTATATTCGTCAGGTCGTTGTGTTATATTTTCATCAGGTCGTTGTGTTATATTTTCATCAGGTCGTTGTGTTATATTTTCATCAGGTCGTTGTGTTATATTTTTCATCAGGTCGTTCTGTTATATTTTCATCAGGTCGTTGTGTTATATTTTCATCAGATCGTTGTGTTAAATTTTCATCAGGTCGTTGTGTTATATTTTTCATCAGGTCATTGTGTTATATTTTCATCAGGTCATTGTGTTATTTCAGATCATTGTGTTATTTCATTAGGTTATTGTGTTATAACACAATGACATGAATAAATAACACAATGACTTGACAAATAACACAATGAGCTGAAAAACGTGAATTTTTTTTTGTTTTTTATATATGAATATTATACGCGTTTTAAAGATAAGAAAATGTTTGTTTTTATGGTGCAATTTTTTTTATGGTGCAATTTTTTTCTAATGACTTCTTAGACTTTTTAGGAAAATTGGACTTTGTAGTATAACTCCACTTTATATTTGTTTACGTGATCTTTTGTATAGTTAAAACTATAACAGAATAAAACTAAAAAATCATAGCAAAATGGTTTAAGAGTCTCTAGCAGTAAAAGTGTAAAACTCCAAAGCAAAAAGTAACCCAAATTTTGTAGCAAAAACAACGCACAAAATCTATCTTTATTAAAGTGGGAAGGTACCACGGTAGGATTTTAGTAACAAAAAACTATAATATATAGTTACACCTACACGACAATATTGGGGAAACGCCATCCATTTACTGCTAAAGTGATCACAACTCCGTCGTAAAAATTGGTAGCAATATCGGCAGCACGCCCTTGAAATTGTCGTTGTTGTTTGGTCGCACGGTGGAATAATAGGAAAATTGGGTTGGAGACTTGAAGGGGTTGAGTTGGCACTACAAAAAATTCGACTTTTGGTGACGCCAGAAGTCGTCCCCAATAGACAAAATTGTCGTCACCAAAAACTTTGACGACGACTTTCAGCACGGTGGAATAATATGTATGTATGTATGTATGTATGTATGTATGTATGTATGTATGTATGTATGTATGTATGTATGTATGTATGTATGTATGTATGTATGTATGTATGTATGTATGTATGTATGTATGTATGTATGTATGTATGTATGTATGTATGTATGTATGTATGTATGTATGTATGTATGTATGTATGTATGTATGTATGTATGTATGTATGTATGTATGTATGTATGTATGTATGTATGTATGTATGTATGTATGTATGTATGTATGTATGTATGTATGTATGTATGTATGTATGTATGTATGTATGTATGTATGTATGTATGTATGTATGTATGTATGTATGTATGTATGTATGTATGTATGTATGTATGTATGTATGTATGTATGTATGTATGTATGTATGTATGTATGTATGTATGTATGTATGTATGTATGTATGTATGTATGTATGTATGTATGTATGTATGTATGTATGTATGTATGTATGTATGTATGTATGTATGTATGTATGTATGTATGTATGTATGTATGTATGTATGTATGTATGTATGTATGTATGTATGTATGTATGTATGTATGTATGTATGTATGTATGTATGTATGTATGTATGTATGTATGTATGTATGTATGTATGTATGTATGTATGTATGTATGTATGTATGTATGTATGTATGTATGTATGTATGTATGTATGTATGTATGTATGTATGTATGTATGTATGTATGTATGTATGTATGTATGTATGTATGTATGTATGTATGTATGTATGTATGTATGTATGTATGTATGTATGTATGTATGTATGTATGTATGTATGTATGTATGTATGTATGTATGTATGTATGTATGTATGTATGTATGTATGTATGTATGTATGTATGTATGTATGTATGTATGTATGTATGTATGTATGTATGTATGTATGTATGTATGTATGTATGTATGTATGTATGTATGTATGTATGTATGTATGTATGTATGTATGTATGTATGTATGTATGTATGTATGTATGTATGTATGTATGTATGTATGTATGTATGTATGTATGTATGTATGTATGTATGTATGTATGTATGTATGTATGTATGTATGTATGTATGTATGTATGTATGTATGTATGTATGTATGTATGTATGTATGTATGTATGTATGTATGT